>BOPP01000016.1:253598-305623 GCA_017312745.1 Gryllus bimaculatus | reverse complement strand
TTCCATCTACCGTCTTCCACCGCTCATCCCCCACCTTCCATCTACCGTCTTCCACCGCTCATCCCCCACCTCCCATCTACTGTCTTCCACCTCTCATCCCCCACCTCCCATCTCCCGCCTCCCACCGCCCTGCGCTGATCTCCACCACTTTCCCATCCCAGCCATCCGTCCCCTTCCTACGCCACCATCGCCCGCTGTCTTCGCCCCGGCGCGCGGCGCCTTATCTCGTCTCGCAGAGCCCAGGGCGCTGTCTGTCGCAAGGCTGATCCACGCGACACCTCTTATCAGGGCGCCTCAAAGCCGTCGGGCGGGGAATCCCTCCTCCCCTCGCACGTGACACGTGACCTCGGCGCCCGCCGCGCCGCCTCCCACGCGTCCCTCTGTTACGTCTCTCACGTAAACAGGTTTGTTTGTTTATTGGGACAGCCCTCCTCTGGGGAATATTGTTAAAAAAGTTATCAGGTGCACGTTGTCCAACGTGTTGCTCTATGTAAAATGTCACATTCATTCACCCAACGCATGTGGACTGTATGTGCTGAGTGTGTTGTCGCTGCATGTGCTGCGTGTTGTCGAGTGTAGCGATCAAGTGGCAATCTCTGATAATCTGATGGTGGAGCGTCTTCGGGCTCGACAATGCTAACGATCCGCTCAACGTCCTTAAATCCTTTTTTGTAATCGGAGTTAATTCGTCGTCAGAACTGCGATTTGAGAATGTGGAACGATAGCTTAGCCTCTCCTTCTGTACCTCGGCGTCCAACATGGCTGACCTTGGGCAGATCAACGGTTGCCTCTCAGCCGAACGAGATGATTCTGCGCGTTTCTCTTCGCTCATTGACGTACGCAAGATTAAAAGTGATAGATTTATGAATACTGATAAGATTTTTACATTATTCGAAGTCTTTGTCCCTTTAACCCCACAAAAACGAGGTCTGCTCGTTAATGCAACAGCGATGGAGAAGCCAAAAAGAAAGAGTTGTTGTGGAGTTGGCAGTTCAGGAATGAGGTGATTTGACAGAGTCAGGGTGATAAGTTACCCGCAAGGAACTCGTGTGTCAGGTGGCAGAGGAAGAGGCAGTGATGATGACAAAAATGGCAGAGGACGAAACAGGGACAACGCAACAGAAGGGGACCAGTTTTAAACTTAAGCATTAAGGCTTGTAGATGCGGGTAACAATGGGAATTAAATTGGTGGTTGAGGAAACATATTTGAAGGCTTTTACTGACCAAAGGCTTCAGCAGGTCAAACTATTTTTGGTAATATATCGTTTCTGTGCACGAATGAATGCATGTTCAACATAAGAAATTAGGTAGATTCGAAAGTATTTCGAAGTGTCCCATACTTGTTCACGATGGCAGTTTTATTCGCTTGTGCTCACACGTCTCGTGTTGATTACATCACGAAGACGTCCAAAGACGCCAAATCTTGCATGTCGAGGACTAGTGCGTGTGGTGGTCTCACGTCGACTGCTGTCTGAATTTATGGGTACTCACCATAGCGGATTATTATTGTCATTTGTCTCCACCTAGCAATAGGGTATCACGTTAGTAGACCCTGGATTAACAAACAATACTTCGTGAGGTCGTGGAGACTAGATCGACTGCTTCTTGCTAAAAAGAAACGTAGGTTTTATGGATGTTTTGATAAAGATACTAAGTGATAACTTCATAGGATTTTGAGAATATAGTAAATCTTAGATGTGAACTTGTGAATCTGTAAGACGGTCTTGTTTTTTCATTGTAATTTTTGTGGTTGAGAATAACTATTTTCTCATAAAAATAGTTTTCTTGGGGAGTCGATATCGTTAATGTCACTCTCTGACGATTGAGACGTAACACTTACATTCGTTGCACGTCTCCACTATTTGACCCCGGGACAAATTTTTGTATCTTGAGCAAGGGGGGATCATTTAGACCTTGTCTCCCATTAGGTAGGAATTATATGGTTTTTGTGAATGTGTTGTGAATATGTGAATGATCTTGGCTGTCCGGGAGACGCCTCCTTCATACGCTTGGGGTATCAATGTGGTATCAATGTAAATGTCCCGGGTGCGCTTCTGAGTAAAAAATAATGTAAATAACACATTGAATTACGTATAATACATGAGAATATAATTATATAAAATATACCTTACATTAATATCATAAAATGCTATGAATTTCTATTCTGCGGCCTTCGTGCGTACTAGCCGCCACAAAACGCTAAATACATTGTTACTTTATTGTCACATGATTAGTAATTTGTCTATTTTGAAATTTATTACAAAAGAAAAATTTATAATTCTAAATTATTTCTCAATTGTGGAAAGTAATTAGTAATATATTATTAGACAGTTACTCTCGAGGTTCGTGTCAAATTTGACTTGCGTGTGTGTTGGCGTTGCGTTAAGTCAATTCCTCAACGAATCCTTACTCTTTTCCTCGACGAAAGGACGAAGCACTAAATTCGAAGTTGTGGCAGTTAATTACATATTAATTATTTCATATTTTCTCAAATATGTAACATAATTGTTTGTTTAATAATTTTCATTGATTGAACGGAAAAAAACTATATAAGACATGCACATGACTCATTTTTATTTAATTCTCTGAATTTTCGGAAGGTGAAAAAAATCACACTTTTTCGACGTCTATCTGCAATTCCAATATTGAAGACTTATTTTTTTAATGAAATTCTTCTTTTAATTTAATAGTCTATATTTTTAAGCATCTCTTTACAAAAATTCGATTATGATAAAAATTGAGTTGAATTGTTCGCGTTTTCGAAAAACGGGTAGCATTGTTTACGCGCAATTTTGCATGAAATATAGGCAATGAAAAAATACTTTCTCAAAAGCAGGTCCAAATGTTTTAATGTTTCTCAAATCGAGCAAAGTTTTAAAAATTGTACTGGTTTAAATTTCGCTGCACTCTCTATTTTCGAAATTTGCTAACAATATTGTAAATCTACAATATTAATTATGGATGTTTTTCATTTAATGAAATCTGTTCGCCAAAATTGGATCTTTAAATAAAATTAGGAACAATTTAGGAAATATTATGAACCTCGGAAATTGCAAATTCGAATTTTCTGCTCTTCTTTTGCTGAAGAGTTTTTCAGGTGATAACGGGTCACAATACGGTAATTACAACGTCGCTAAATCGCAGTTTCAAATTCGGAGAAATACTTCGTATAGTTGGGCGATAATGTTTTTTGCTGTGTAGAACGCAATTTTGGATTGTCGAATTTGCGTTGATGTGTTAACTTTAAAAGAATTACTTTTCGGACTTAATGTTCTACATTTGGTAAGTTTTATAAGAGAATTATGAGTGGTAGTATGGTATTAAATTGATCTATTATTATATAATTACGTAACTGTTACTAATTGGAGAAAGTTCGTTCCGTACCAGCACTTCTGGTTAATTTTTGCGAATGAAGATGCATCTTTTTGGTCGTTCCTTCTTTTCGTTCGTTCCTTTTAGGTAAAACCATTTAGTACCCCAAAAGCTCTCCCTTCTACTTCGAGCGTTGCAACGGACAGATTGTATAGATATAAGATTATCCAGGTAGAAGAGCTTAACATCTATTACAATCATCTATAATTTTTGTTGCATTATCTGAAGCTTCCAATAATTTCTGAAGAATTTGTAAGTTTAGGAAAATGAATTATTAGCTGTCAAGACCACACCGGGCATGTTCTGACTACAGTTTATGATGACAATAAAATATAACAAAAGCCAATATTTCACGCGAAGTTCTATCTCAGCTATCAGAGGGGAGGAAACATCTCTCATTTACGACCGAGAAGTTATTGATGTTTCTAGATGAGTTCATAAAGTTATTTTCTGCCTGAAAGGTTTCTTTATGAAAAAACACGAAGGATACTTCTGGAACATATGTATTTAATGTATATACTTGTGAAGCCTTCGTTTTTTGAAACCCGTAAGATGCCAAGAAGTGGAAAAGCGTTAATTTCTAAAATGCTATCCTCAATGTGATGTCATCCACGGATGACAGCGTGAGTCTTTAGATTTTAACGTGAAATCAATAAATATGTTCACTTTTCCAGATTATTGACTGTTTAAAAAAAATATATTCTAGTCATCAACTGACACGTAAAAAATTTGATTGACGCGTGATGTGTTCCAATTGCGTTCGACCATGTCAACCGGCATATTGTCTTACGCATAATTGTTTTCAATAAATACTTTATCGTCAAATGGTTGTAACATTACACAGGGAACATTTATGATCTCCAACATTGCCGTTTTTAGCTGTATTAGTTTATCCCATCCTTGTGATTAAGATCGAATACGAGTCTTCGTAATTATGTGTATGTTGGAGAAGAAACGAGTGTTAATTTATAAATTATCAGTTAATTTAGAATTTCTAATAATTTAATTTAGAACTTCATTATAAGGTAATTTAGAATTTCAATTAACTTACCTACGCGAAGGGAATGAGTTTTAATTACCTTGAGATAGTTTTGGGTGTCATGGAATCTGCAAGTCATTCCTGAGAGAATACGATCTGGACAAGATAGGTCCTGGCACATTCTTGGACAGCTCCACTTACGTAGGTTCCACAAGTTTCTGTGCTGACCAAGATATCGTTCATCAATGAGAAAACCAAAGCAGTATAGTCGTATTTTTAATTGTTGTAATGCTAGATGTTAAGCCGACGTCTCAGTCAGTTTTGGGGAAAGAGGTACTAGAGTTGGATGCGGTACGTGAAAGCTCGTTTAGCTTCAAGACAATGCATCTGTGCTTACAATTCAGATTGCAAGTAATGTTGTGAAGGATCATGGTTTCACCGAAATGAACACTTCAGCCCAAGTGGCGTACCACTTATCAAAACGGATGAAACTCATTCGGGGAAGAAAAAGTTTCAGGCGAGCGTGAGGTGAAAGAAGTAATTTTGACGATTTCGCTAATAAAAATTTGGAGTACTTTTTCAAAGGCCTAGGAATGTAATATGAAAGATGTGAATATTGGGTTGGAGTAAAGGATGATCAAGTTGAAAATTTACTTAATTTTCGTCTTTCTATAAAAATTACAATTTAGTGAGGGCAGAGATATGTAATGACAAGTTGCTTATTGCCTTGTTGATGTCCTACGTATCCTTAATTAGTAGTTAACTAGTTTCTAGCTGTTTTCTGCCAACAGTTTGACATCCCTCAAAAAAACACATATGTTTAGAGGGTTGCCTATCCACCACGGCTCTGTCATGCAATGTTTAGTTCAGTTTTTTAATTTCTTCTGGCTGATTTCAATAACCCTACGATTCCCATCTCCAGAGGAATACTTTCATATCCAATTTTGTGTATTTAATAGGGAAGTTTTTTTTAAATAATGGGTCTACATGCGAAACTATTTAAAGAAAATGGCATTGGACAATTTTTTTAAATTTATTTCTTCTCGTTCGACAAGCTTTGTTCCTCGAGAAGGTTAAATGGACTGTACCATTTTTACCTTTTTTGAAATGGGCATTCATAAAAAATGTTTTTTATAACTAAAAAGAACGTACTCATTGTGCTAAGTTTAAATGAAGTGAGGCTAAATGATGATAAAGTTTTTAGTTTAATTGGCATTTTGGGGGAATTATGGTTGATTGAATGGGATTAGGATATCTGAATTTGATACGTCGGTATTCAGCATTGCAATCAAGACCGAAGATTAAGGAGCGAGGAGAAGAGTGAAGGTTTTGCTAAAAGTCGTGAGTTTTTCGTGTTATGTGGTTGCTTAAACCCTTTAACCGCTGTTGTAGTTCTGTCAAACCCAAACGAATAATTAAAAATATGTTTTGAGTAGTCTCCAACTTACGCGATTTTCGCTAAAAGATTCTTTATTCTGGCTAACGAATATTTTCTAGCGCATTTTATGTCACAGTACTTTTTTTTCGAGTTAGGGAAAATAAGATGAACTATGCGGCAAACAATGTTTTGGCATTACATGCTTTGGAAATTTGATGTTGGACAGACTCAAGAAGGTTTTATGTTAATCACGGTTTGCCGACAAGAGCCTAGTCATCAACTTAGACACGCGTAGCAAAGCGTCAACTGCCCCCTAGAAACATTGATTTATAATACATCTGTCTTATACTTCAGCGCTTCGAGCTCCCGGGCGATGGGACCCTGTATTGCGCTGGAACTGTCCTCGCGGCGACCACTGCAAAGCGCACGGTTCCATGCAACTTCCCTCGCAAGGGATGCTGAAAATGTTCTCTTCATACGCTAACTATTCAGGTTCCTGCAAAACGCGATCAGACTCATTCATTAAAAATGTCCCTTCTATATTAATTTTTTGAGAAAAATATGTTGTCCATTATTTATATATATATATATATATATATATATATATATATATATATATATATATATATATATATAAAAATAAATATTGATACCAAATATTTTTTCCTAACATTATTACAAAGCATCAGTCTTACCAGCAATATTATTATTAACTTTCTAGGTTAGACATTGATTTCAATATTTGTTTTTGAAACGCTGTTGTTGCGCCTGCATTGTTTTGGTATACTCTGTATTTTAATACGCTCCGCAAGAAACAACACGTCGGTCAGGCACAGGCTAATTCTTGAATCTCCAGCAGTTCACAAAAACTCATAATACATTGTTTTGAAGGGGTACTATCAGCAAAGTGATGTACTTTCAGACAGTGCATTTTCAATTCGAACATATCCTTTTTCGTTCCTTGTTAACTTTTGTGGGGAAAGAGGAAATATGATAATCTCAGCACTGAAAGGAAACTGGAATGTTTCTGGGTAGAAAATCAACAAAACTGCCCCTCCCGAACGTTCCGCTCCGCCGGATCAAGTATGAATAAAGAAGGAAGGCTGGAGTACTAACAGCTGATTTTTATCACCTTTACAAAACTGCTACAATACGAATCGTACAGTTGACAATGCCGGGGTAGACCACTCGCCAGAAGAGAAAAAACCAAGTACCTAGCCTTCGCCGTTTTACCAGTAGATGAACAAATCCGGAGGCTATTCGCTAACACATCCTACAGAATAAACAAAGCACTTTCGTAGTCGGCGTAACGGAATCTACAACAATAACTTTGACGTACTCAAGCATAGTTCCAATCTCATCTACTTTTCCGTGCGCCAGGCTGCCCGTTATAGGAGCATCTCCCGTAGCTTTGCAGCACAGTTCCGTGTGGACTCTGTGTGCAATGCCGCCACACTTCCCTGCTAGAAAGCCATTCCTATCTTTTCGGACATCTATGGCTGATCTGTAAAATAGAAAAAAGAACAAGGTCAGGACAGAAAATAGCCGATCGGGGCGCTTTCGGCGTTGTTTACCGCAATTTTTATGCTAGTATTGACGTTTCGCCTACTATAGCAAATCTCTCGGCCGCTTGTACCTGGCCGTGGGATCCGGCTCGTACAAAGTTAAATTTTTAATAAGACGCGTTTATTTTGGAAAAGAAATTAGTAGCTAAGTTCTTAAAGTGCTCTTCGAGGAGCAGTACATTTAATTTTGAGTGTAATTCTGAGGCTCTGATATAAATTGGCGCGCACAGTATGCTACGAAGACATTTTGTACTATTTGCAACTTATTCAATTTCCCCTACTTGGGCAGGAGGCGTAGTCCATAGTGGGCCTAATCATGGCTTTATAGATCAACAGGCTATTCGCTGTGGGCAACGCGTGACGCCGCTGCTGGCCCAGACTCGCTCCGTCGCGACGGTATCTGTTCGGTGGAGCGAATATTGCTTCCCTGGACAGAAGGCATCAATATAGAGAGCGCCGTCTTGCGAGCTCGCGCCAACTTGAACGCTTGCTGTGCAAACAGCACGGAGGGCAGCGCTCTGGCCTGTCCATCACCCGGGAGATAATTATCCTAACTCCACGCGGGTTTTAGTAGTTGTAAGACGGCATTGCGCTCTGGGTAATTTGTCGGTTTGCTTTTAGCGCTCCAGTCGTAATCGATGGTTCTGGCACACGTGTAATTTGACAGTGTAATTTCCTGTACCTGTCCATCCCCCAAAGGAGATAATTATTTTTTTGACCAATACACATTAGCTGTAATGTGCAATAGCTAGATAGATTAAATCGTTAAGAGAATTTGAAGAGTACTTTCACTTTAGTCAGACATTACGCGCAATGTCAATGAATTAAACAAAACAATAAATCGACATTTATTTACAAGAGAAATATATCGTTCTCGAGTAGATAAAGTACCTTCATCGTTCTGGGGAAAATTGTATTCCAATGTTTTAGTAAAAAACAAAATAAAAATATGCCAGGTTACGTCTGGGCCGACCTGGATGGCCGAGGTGGCTTAGGGCGTGCACCGACTCAGCGCTTCGTTCGGAGGATCGCGGGTTCGAGCCCCGCCTTGGGCATGGTAATTTGTCCCTTGTCTGTCATGTAGGTGTTGTCGCGGAGGGCCTCGCGTTCTGATGACCACAGATGAGGGGAGTCACCGCAAATGTATGGTTGAATATACGTATCATCGGGACGTCAAGGGTAACCGGCTGTTGAATTGAATTGAATTGAATTGAATTGGCCTTATTTTACGTGGCGAGACTCGGGCCTACAGGCCCGCTCTTCCGTCTGGCCACGCAAATTTCGCTACGCTCCTTTCATCAACTAGCAGAGAAAGGAGGTATTTCTTGGGCGAGAAACAGGCGGTTTGAGTTTAGCTCAGAGGCGTCATTTAGGCTTGAGGATCTTTTACATGCAAGTAAATCTACTAACATGGGACAGCCGGCTTTACTTCCCCTCCGAAGGAAGGCGTACGAAGGATTTTTTCGCCCTTAAAAATGAACGGCTTCGATCGGGTTTGAACCCGATGTTGGCTAAATAAAATCACTAGAAAAAAATGTACTTCTGGACAAATACTTTAGGGGAATTTGGACACGCCGTTTAGGACAACTGCTGTATAGCAGTATAGCTCTCAAGAAGGCCACAGCAAGATGGCCGAAACGTCAGTGCAATTGACCGAGACTCGGCTCATCCCGGATAGCCAAGAATGCATTGACTCCGGCCGAGAAAGCCTACGAACCCAAATAGTTTGTTCGCCGCCGCCAGGATCGCATGCGTCACTCTACTGAGCACGCAGAAGTGTGGATAAAAATATTTATTACTTGCAGGTGATAAAGACTTGCTGTGGCAGCGTATTATTGGCCATTACGATGCGTTTTTAACCTTATTAATAAAATAAAAATAATGAAATCAGTTTCATTAATCACTTTGACAATCTTTGATTGATATTACAAATAATAAATACGTATTTGTATTATTTATAATGGGTGGATAAATTACTTTGTAAAGTAAACACATGAAACGCAATATTCTTTAATCATTATCTCCTCGTTCTTTGTGAGAGAGATTAGCAGATTGTGGTCACGTTTCGGTGTATTGTATTCTACAGTGCAATGTGAAGGTCGCTTGATGATTTGCTAAATCTCTTCATTGTGATAACACCTCGTCTCTTCAGAGGGATTAAGTAAGACTATGAAAGGGACAAAAGGATAAAATTCCTGTGAATTGAGTACCTCCAGATAAACCTTATCATATTACCATCATCTACAAACCGATTGTGACTCGTTCATTGAGTAAACGGTCCTCGCCAAGTGCTTGCAGGAATGAAGTCTCAAAAGAATGTGAACAAGAGAAGATCATAAATATATTACTAGTAAAAAGACTTCGATTCTAAGAAAGATGTAATTTGGTTTTTCTGCGCCAATACTGCCTTTCAAAATTTCACATAACTAGGCATGTCATTTGTGAGTTTAAAAATAAGAAAATAATATGTCTCTCAAATTATAATGTTCTCTTGTCTCTCGTAGGTGTCGGAAGGTAGATATAGGATGTAGTTTTGGCGTGTTTGGCTACATTTTAAACTGCCCTGAATAATGTACTGTAATGATGTAAATGCATGACTGAGGGGAATGTTATTGAATATACATTGTATATCGCTCGAACAAAAAATACTGAGTGGGGAACTTTCATCTTGGGTATAATTGCATTCTTGGAAACTGAAATTGTAATGTAAGTTTCTAATTTTAGCTTTGGGAGATTCATGGTCTGTATTAATTTTCGTAAACTACGTAAGAGAAATGTTCTATCGTCACGGAACAGCGATTCTATCAGTCACACTAGCAAACAGGGCACGTCAATGAAACCAACCTTGGGTCTTCCCGTGTGGGCAGACGCTAGCCCGAATTGAATGGCGGTCACTAGAGGCTGCCTCTGACGACACCCTTTGTCTTCTAAGCCGCAAGGTGAATGCAACTGAATGCAACACTGCTACAAGCTGACGTACACGACATTCACAACTCAGTCATTGAGCACATTGAGCCTCAGCAGACAACACCACATACACAAACGCACACAAACAGGTTAAATGAATGTTGATGTAAAGTACACATTTACGTGTCCAGTGACTGCCGAGACCTAGGGTCAGGATCTTCCTTCTGATTTTACGTAGCTGAATCAACGATTATTGTATGCAGTATTTCTTCGCCTTAATTGTTGACTTCAGGAAAAATGTGTAAGTTGGTGGCTCATGGGATCAGTGATACAGGAGTAATTGAGAAAGGAGAGGCAGGGGAAACGATTAACTTGTTTCGAAAATGTTTTGAACATTGCAGTTCTCTCATTGCGTAACCGGGCTTTGAACCGTAGTGACGTTTGAAAGTTTGTCAGTAGAATGTTATTCAATAAGTAAAACGAAGAGAAAATTGAGATTGAGAAGAAGAATTGATAAAGATGTAGAAGAAGAAGAAGAAGAAGAAGAGGAGAAGGGGGAGGAGGAGGAGGAGGAGAATAAGAAGAAGAAGAAGAAGAAGAAGAAGAAGGTGAATGGGGTCATGAAGTATTGAAGAAAGAAAATGAAAAGTAGACCAAAGAAGAAACGGAGAAGAAGAAGAAGAAGAAGAAAAAGGGGAATAATGTGATGAAAAAGAATAAGGGTAAAAATTAGATAAAGGAGGATAAGGAGATATAGTACATAACGAAGTGTACGTAGGGTACGGATCAGAATTAGAAGCAAAATAAGAGGAAGCGTAGACGAAGGGTAAGATAAAGAAGTAGATTAATAATGAGAACAATAAGAGGGGAGAAAGAATAAGAAGATGAAGTTGAGTGGTGAAAGACTGCGAAGTGGTGGCGAGCTGGTGGGCGGTGGTGGTTGGTGGGTGGGGTGGTGGTGGAGGAGAGAGACCGGATAGATCGGAATGGAGGCCCCGTTTAGATCGCCATGAGTGGCTGGCGGCATCACGCACTCGACGCCCGCTGCCCGTTTCTCCTTGGGCGGCGGGGGAGTTGTTGTGCGGGGGCGGCGGCGGCGCTGCAAGTGCACTCTCAAGGCCGGGGCCCAACGCTCCTTCCCCACCCCCGCCCTCCCCCACCCATCACATCACCCTGCCGCCACGTGCTAATCACAGGACGATGCGAGCACCTGCACAGAAGAACATTGAAAGCGGCCAAGGCATGTAAAACCAAGAGATGCTTCTTATACAAACTCACACGGTGAAACAAGATGGGGTAGCTCAAGGCTTAATAGTTGGCCCACATTTGACAATTCATTTAACGATGATTAGCGTCACTTGATATCGTCAATTGTAAAGGAAAATGTCAACCACACTAAATAAATACATAATTCTGTATTCGTAAAAAAATAATAAAATAAGAGACCCTCACTGCACCAAATGCAGAAAGGAGAATCTTTGCCACCGAAGACACATAATCATTCGCACATCTCGAAATGTACTTCGGATGTTTCAATGGTAAATTCGATTCTGAGAATATTCGATGGTAGGGATAGTAGAACAATTTTAGGGGATGAATAAGATATTTAAGTGAGATGGCTGTTTTCCTTTATTCTACAAAACTAGAACAGCACATTTTTCACTCACGCTTGAAAGATTTTAAGGCTGTTTTAATGTCGGAGATTCTGTAGGACAAGTCTAAACGGCGCAGCGGGTGACTTAATTCGCGCGTGATTAGGAGCGATGATACGCAGCGGCAATAACTTTTATCGTAAAGTAACCAAATAATTTACGGTAACCTCTGGCGGGTGGTCCTAGAATTGGAGGTCCCAGCAGTGGACGATTTTCGACAGTAGCTTTAAAACTAGATCGCTTTCAGCCGCTATGTGGAGGGGAATTCTAGCGGCCGGCTGCTTTGATCGATGGTTTTCTGTAGTTTCTCTGATCAACACCAGACGAATACCGTAGAAGTACATTAATAAAGGGGCCACGGACCATGCGCTATCTTTCCTTCCTCTTCCTTGTCCTTTCTTCATTCCCTTATATTCACACACTTACACTCACATGCACTGTACTACCACGCTTGCCGGGAGACCAACCCGGAGCTTAGAGCTTGCCACGGCTGGGTAGGTGTCACAGTGGTGGGAGATACCTGGTTGCGAAAAATTACCGCAAGCTGATTAGTTCGGCACCGGATTTCACTAGCCAGCGGGGCAAGATAATCGCTACCTACATCGATAAACTCATACAGTACACTTACGTGACAATCGGCCTTATCTGTTGATGCGTCCAGAATCACTAATTAATCAATAAAAATTATTGGTACGTTATGATGTTACAATCATTCGTTCACTGTAGAATACAGTATGTACTTGGGTGTCGACAAGTTGATATTCTTACGGAGGTCGGAGAAGTTCTAGTGTCGACATCCGATGGTGGTGGACTTTTGAAACCGATCGAAAGCACCTGAGTCGAAATAGTGTTTTTCACCAATTACTTCCAGGTGAATGTCTAAATCTTACATATGGAGCAAAGGATCTCGCGCAGCCATGCAACTCTACAACTTGTGCTGACTTCATTGAAAGCAGTCGGACGACAGACATATCCGTATTTACTTGACTGTCTGGGTGACGCCGCGTACGTTGCCATGGACGCGGCGTCACCCGGACAGCCTATTTAATTCTGACTCCGGCCTGAAGCTTACGCTCTCGACACACATATCCTTTGGTATATCGGTTTGTTGGTTGTCAGTGATTCCAGGCGCGTCAACTACTGATGTAATTAATCCCGTGTTGTGTATGTTTTGCTCGAGATGTGGTGATAATTTCCCACTGTTAAATGGCGAGATCCCGCGCCGACCTACCGTCGGCTGACGGGGTTTGCCCTAACCCGGTACCTCCCACCAGCGAGGCACCGTCCCTGCCGGGACAACCTCTAAGCTCCCGACCGGTCTCCCAGCATGAGCGGTAGTTTAGTGTATGTTAGTGTAAGTGTGTGTATGGGGGTGAGAATAGGACTAGGAAGAGGAAGGAATTATTGCGCCTGTGACATGACCCGTTTGTTAGGGTACTGCTTCGGCATACACCTGGTAATGTTTCGAGAAAACATAGAAAATTAGCGACCAGAGCAGCCGACCTATAGAATTCTCCAGACAGCGACTGAATTCGGCCTAGCTGACAAGCTTTGTGTCGAAAATCTAGTCACTAACGGTACTCGAACTTAGGTCCTCCCGCACAGAGTTCCTGCAGTGACATTACTTTGGTATAACCCTTCCATACATCGTCGGTGCACAAACGAGCAACACGGCCGAAAGTGGCAAGCAGTGGACCAATGGGCTGACGGGCCAATGGGCTGACGGGCCAATGGGCCGACGGGCCAATGGGCCGACAAACAGACGGACGCACGCTCGCAGATTACGCAAGTATTACACAAGGATTATTCTCTGGTATTCTCTTCTTCATTTACTCCTTGGGCGTGTTTGCTTGCCTCCGCCGCCAACTGCACCTGGCTTGTCTCGGACGGATGCCTCGCGTGACGCTTGGATGCGGTGATGTCCGTCGCGGGCGTAGCCCAGGGGAAGGGGAAGGAGGGGCGGGGTGGGGGTGGGGGGAGAGAAAGTGGGACTAACCTTCGCAAGGCCCCGGCGCGAGCGGCTGCGCTGGGATTCCCGCGCGAACGGCTTTTACTGGCGCGCGGCGGTGGCGGCGGCGGCGGCCGCTGAGGTCACGGCGGCGCGGCGAGGAGGGCGAGCGCATGCGCAATCGCGGGTGCGCGTGCGCACGCGAGTCCTCTCACTCCGCCGTAAATAGTCTCCTGCATCGTAAATACTTTGCAACAAACCGCGTCTCTTGCCCCCGTAATGTCTTTTGCCTCAGTGAATTTTGTTGGAACAGTGCCAGAGATAGGCAAATTCGGGCCAGGGCAACCCTTTCCTCTAAAATCAAAAACATTTTGTATAGTATTAAAGCTGTATTTTTATTGAAATTCAATCCTCTGGATTTGTATTACAGATTATGAAGTTCTACTGATTTTACAAGTGTATCAATTGCATTAATGTAAATTTACTAATGAATATTTTCTCTAATAATTTTTAATTGTATAAATCACAAAATGTACTTATTCTTCAAATGTATGCACTTTAATTATTGTAATTAAACGTTTAACTAAACAAAGTTAAGAAAAAATTAAGTACAAAGAAATTAAACGTAAGGCGGAAGTAAGTTTTAATATAATTAACACCGTAGAAGTGAAAAGACTAAAATGGTATGGGCACATGCAAACAATGAACGAAGAACATTGGCCGAAAATATTGTGGAAATGACATCCAGCTACTCATCGACGAAGAGGAAGACCTATACTTACATGGGGAGAGGAAGTGGATGAGGCAAGGATGAATCCGGAAAAAATGCGAAACAAAATATAAACTATGAATCAAAACGCTCTATTGTACTGTGACATATAATAAAGTGTTTTTTTTTTTGTTTTTTTTAAACATTTTCTATATTTTTTTCTTGGGCTCTCCAACTACAAATTTTATTTTTGTACTTCCTGACGATTTGCGCAATGATGAGCACTGGCGATGATTTTCGAAGATATGAGGGGTTGATCATATTTACAGTTTACAAATGTTAGGGACATTAGGCCCTCATGTTTTCTGACGTCTCTTTTCTTGACATGAATGAAAGGTTTCTTTTCCACATGCAGACATTTTGATATTTTATTGTCCAGAATTTCCTCCCATTGGCAAGAAAGATGGATGCGTATAATATTCAATAGGATATAATAGGATTTGGAAGGATCTGCAGGGAAATCTCGGAGTATCACTGCTCTAAAGGAGGTTCCATGAATCACAGAAACATGGCCATCTGAAAAAGAACTTCTAATTTTTGTCAAGCACAATTTGCGCAGTAAATACTGTCGTACGTTCAGTATGGAAAAATCATGGAGGCAGCGTAAATATAACTATTGTGGGGAGAGAAAATATTTCATAACTCTCGGTTATTTGGTATAATAAAAACTACACTATTGTTTTACAAAGAAATGTGGCGTAGAAGTTTTTCATATTACTTTTATATTACGTCTTCGTTATATTAAGCAGCGTGAATTTTTTAAAGAAATCACATTTACTTCTCAATTTATAAAGACTTCGTCTCATTTTCGGTTCATAAAGATCACACCTCATATTCAACGTCAAATTCAAATAAATATAAATGGAATATATCTTATTTAATTTTATTTACAATCAGACTAATAATTAATAAGCATGTGAACAATATATGGCATACGGACATTAATAAGCATAAAGACTTATTTCGCAAATTTAAAAAAAATTGCGACTGAACCGTTTTCTGAAATGCATGACTTCTTCAACGAAAGTACGAAACACACTTCAAATACATTTTCCAAGATTTGAGGGTGGGGAGGGATAATGTTCTCTTGCTCTACCTCACATACTTTCACAGCAAAAGGAGCGCTGATGTCACTCTTTAGATCCAACAAGCAAATGAATGTTAAATGGGGAGTTTCTCAGAAGTAGGAAGAAGCAGCATGCAACATAAGTAAATGAAAATATCTTGTGCAAATGCTTCAAGAGTATTTTCTCAAGTGCGGTTAACCAAATATGGATTTGACTGGCTTTTTGTTCTCATCAACCAATCTTATATTTCAATGGGTTAAAACCAGAACAGTGTAAGTGTGTCATTTTATGAATTCCGAGAAAAACGTGTTTATTTCAGGCTATATTTCAGTGGCAATCTATTTTCGTGGTTTTAATAATCAATAGATCATTGCCGTGGTTTTAATGATGGAACAAAGATAAATAATGATAAATAAATAAAGATATTGTCTGGTATCAATATAATATTGATACCAGACAATATATTTATTTATTTATCATAATAAAAAAGTATCTACCTCACCAGCAATCTAATTAATGATGGAACAAAGCACGTCGACTTTACTGCGATTTCGAGTTAAACATATTTCTCAGAATTTATAAAATGTCTCTTATACCGTTCTGGTTTCACCCATTCATTTGTGCTCCAAATCGTTTTTAGAAAAATACCGTGTCCAGACAAATTTGGCTTTAGAGAAGGGATGAATTAAAGAATGTCTTTTCAGAGGTGATGTGTTAATATTAAATTGTTAACACTCTCAAGTAACAAAGACCATACCAGTGGGCTTTACGTGCTTTCCTTTTTTTGTATTTTACTGTTTAGACATATACCTGCTTGTGGCAGCTGTCATGCATAGCACACAATATATGCAATTTTGTATTAAACTAGTATGCTCAAAAATAATATAAAGATTTTTTTATAATCTAAATTTTTTTGCGTACATATGATTTCTTAACAAAGAAAAGACACTCGTGTTATCTAAATAACTACTTATTTTAAACGGCTATAACCGCCAGGCGAAGGAAAGTGGAAAGCAGGATAATATGAACTGGTTACGGTATTTTTTTCATTTATTTACACAGATGGTGATAACATAGTTCACTTTAAAGTTACATATGTATGATGGTTTAATTACTAACTTAAATTTAAACTTAAAACTCTTACAGAGGTTGAACTCATTGGGCTCCTCTTGTCGGAATGCAGTTCGGAGAATTTCTTGAGGAAAATGTGAAAGGAAAATTTATTTTGTATTCTGGTTCTATGTGAAGGGTTTTTGCTGAGTCTTTGAACTGATAGTGAAGGAATTTGGGGTATGTTTGAGTAAAGTTGGTAGCTAGATAAGTCTATAGTCTCTAGGTCGAATTCTTTGTGTAACTGATTATTGGTGACATACCAGGGAGCGTTTGAAATAATTCTGAGATATTGGTTTTGTACTATTTGCAGTTTAATCTGGTTGTTTTCTGCTGCGTTTAACTAGATTGAGCCAGCTTATAGTAATAAGGGTCTTATTATTATTTTGTATATTTGTTTAACTGAATTGTGTGATAATGGGCTGGGTCTGTGTATTTTATTGTATTAGCTTGATACTGGCTTGAATGATGTTTGCATCTATGTGCTGCTTCCAATTGAGTTTTGTGTCGTAAGAATTTGATTGGTGTATTGGGAGGGAGCCAGTTGATGATTGCATTGTTTATTATTAGCTATCGCGGGGGTGCGTGTGGACGGAGTGTGAAGATCTGCCGGCTGTTTCGTTGGATTGAGTTTGATTTTGTATTTTGAACCCCAGAAGTCAATTAGGTTAAGATACAATTGAACTTTGTTGCAGCAATCAGTAAGTGAAGGACCGGAGTTGTAGAAGGCTGTATCCTCAGCAAACTGTGCAATGTGGATATCGTTTAGTTTGGAAATGTCTGCTACGTATAAATTAAATAAAGTCAGTATAAATTAAATAAAATCCTTGTGGTAGTCCTGCTAGGATTGGTCTTGGGTTGGAATGGTAGTTGTTTACATTTACTGAGAAGGTTCTATTACTGATGAATCTTTCTTTGAACTGGATATAATGTGGTGTGCCAATTTTCTTAATTTTATGTATGTCCTTCATGCCAAATCCGATCAAACGCCCGTGTAATGTCGATAAAAACTGCTACTTTGTGGTTGTTTTTTTTTTTGGCATGACGTATAAAAATGTACGGTATTGCGAGTTGGTGTAGTGCAGAAATATTTTCAGTAAATCCAAATTGTTTTTTTGGTATGCCTTTAGTTACTTGTAAGTATTCTTTAAGTATTATGAGAATAATTTTTTCACAAATTTTGGATAAGGTGGGTAGTAAACGTATCGGCCGGTAGCTATTTGTATCGGCATAATTTTTGTTGAGTTTGGCAATGGGGATAACTATGGCAAGCTTCCAAGATTGAGGAAAATATCCAATTCTGAGGCAAGAATTATAAATATTGGTTATATATGCCATTGCAGTGGGGTGCAGGAAGGTTTTTTTGTTATGGAATTGTTTATGTTGTGACCGGGTGCTTTCCTGAAGGGTAAGTTTTTAATTATATAGTTAGTTTAGGCTAAATTGGTGAAATGTATGTTGTGATATAGGCCTTAGTATGTCTCTTTGTTGCTTTTGTTTATCGTTTTATGTTCAGGCTGTGGTTTTGAGATGTTGCATGTAAACGTTGATGCAAAGTTGGATGCTAGCTTTTTCATAGGATGTGAATGCTTTACCTGTTAAAGTGTTAATTGGTGGTATCGCGCTTTTCTTTTTCAGTATTCTGTTGGTGAATTACCATATACAGTTGTTCTTTGCATGAAGTAATGTCAACAATGCTTTGTATTGTTGGTTGTTGTGGTTAAAAATTTAACGAACGAATAACTTTTGGGATTAAATTCAGTTCTGATTGTAGTTCGGTGTTCTTAGCTGATTCCATAGTCTCTGTTTTATTTTTTATCGAGATCGCATGTAATATATCAGACGGTAATTTTTTGTATTTAATACTATGGTTATTTGGTGATTTATTTAGTTGGGTTACTTGAATAGTAGAGTAAATAAGCATATTTATGTGTGATACAGCTTGATTACTTTCGGCAGGGTTATTTAGTATTTTAAATTGTCGGTTTTTATTTCTTAGTATTTCTTGGAATTTCTCCAGTTGATTTTTAATGTGTTTGATTTGGGAACCGTTACATTCTGTGGGGTTACCTTTGGTTCTGGGATCAGTACTGGGATGTGATCTGAATCTAGCTCGGATACTGTGGTGGTGTGAAATTTTATGTTTGTGTTTGTTATACCTCGTATCCAAAATATTTGGTTTACGTGTTCGATCATGTGGATAGTAGGTTGGTTCTATAGTTGTGATGATTTTTAAGTTGTTGTTTGTTATAGTTTGGGCAAGGATCTTACCATCTTGAGTGTTGGAGAGGCAGCCCCAGCTTATATGCTTCGCATTGAGATCCCCGAGTAATGTGTGGGTTTTTTTAACCAAATAGACCTATTACATTTGCGTTTTTGATTTTTGTTGAGGGAGATTTATAAGCTGCTATTATAGTTATTGTTTGGCTATTTAGTGTTGTGCATATTGCTACTGCTTCTATACCTGGTGTTTGTAGAATGTCAACTTGGAAATGAATTATATGTGATGATATTGCGATATAGAGGATGCTTCGCCTCCTTTTGTTTCATTTCTATGATTTCTGTAGATGCTGTAGTTAGGGATGTAGAGTTTGTTTCTATTACACAAGTGTGATTCAGTAACACATGCTATGTCAATCTGGTAACGATGCAAGAAATGAATAAATTGTTGTTTTTTTGGATGCTGTTTGCATTCCAATTCGTGATGATTAAACTTTTATTGGTTTGGTCTGACATGATTATTACTTAAATATTCTGTGACTGAATTTTGAATGGTTGAAATTAAATATGGAATTAAAGAGTTGATGAAATTATACCAGAGATGATGGAGTTTGCCACTGTTTTGATAACATTGTTGCTGGAATTATTTGAGTGAGTTGGTTGGAGGCGGTTGCGAGTTTGATTTTGTGAATTTGAAGGGCTTGGTGTAGGATAGTTTTGGTGTGGAAAATAAGGAATGGTTTGAGTTTGCGGAAAGTTTGGAACGGTAGTGTGAGAAAAAATTGTAGGTGGAATGTGGATTGTTGGTGCATTACATTATTACTATTTTTAGGCTGGTCACTATTTTTTGGCCCAATGATTTTTTTATATGGGCATGATTAGTTTCTGATATCTGCTATGTGATTACCATTGCAGTTAACACAAACCGGTTTATCAATTTTTTTACGAACAAAAATTACCGAGTAATGATTTCCAGAACAGTATGCGCAGTTCATAACATGATTGCAATTGTTTTTTGTGTGCCCGTAGTCTTAAGCATCGTTGGCATCGCAACTGTACTATACCGTGGTCGAGAGATGAATGTGGGTTACAGTAATAATCACCATAGCAAAAGCTCAAACGAAATCAGCGAAAATTATGAAGCTAAGTTTCGCTAAATTTAATTTGTGTAATTTTATGCACTTTCGAATTTTTTACAAAAACTTTTTACAAAACCTGTATAGAATTTTTATAGTTTTAATTAATATTGAATAATTTACTGATCTTGTTTGACTCTCATTAAGGTTTCATTATTGAAGACATTTTAATTATCTAACATTTTCCATGTAGACATTTTCATGAAAATGTGTTTCAGATGCTTATGTCGCACACCCATTATATATTTTCGAAGAAAATAAATGTTCTTCTTAATAAACACATTTACACTTGTTTTTCTCATGCCATAAAAGGACATGAAATGAAGAAAAATATTTCTGGAGCAGGTATGATTGAAATGTTATAACCAAAAAATCCTCGTTTGAAATCGCAAGTTTTTGGATATTGAGTATCGCTCACTTCTGCTTCTGGCATCGAAGTCCTATCAAAATAAAAAACAAGGTATGGCTCTGCGGTAAATATAGCACGGAGTGCTCGAAGTGGCGGGGTTCCTAGAAGTGCGGGGTGGAGAGGACCATAAAGATAAGGCCGAAACGTGAGCGCGGATAACTTGAGCTGAGCGAGTCTGACAGGCATCTCCCGCCCTGCTTGCCGAAGGTCGACCGTGCCTGGCAATGAACGCAACTGCCTGAAGCCGGCATTACCCGGCCCCATGCTTGTATTTTGCGGTTTGCCTGGAGAATTCTGCATGAACTCTCACGGACACCCAGTCAGCTCATGGAACAGAAAACCAGTGGGTAGACGGAGTCCCTAGCTCACTGCCAAAAATACAGAATTGGAACAGTAAGTCGAAACCATGACCTTGTTGTGGTTCTTGGGAATAATATTAGCTAATGTTTATGATTTGAAAGATATTTAGTCGATAACTTACAAGATATACTAATTCAACACGTTTATTTAACTGATGATTGTATTTCTTTACTTTTTGCTTATTTATTTCGATTCATTCAATGAAAAAGTGCCAAAGCTGGCAAATAATAGATGTTGTTTTATAATGTAAATTATTACATTACTATGCTGATATACAGGATACATAACGAGGATAGTACGCATATTATACCGCGTAATTGCATGAAATGGCAATCTACTTTCCGAATAAAATAATTATGAATACCTCAATGAGTATGTAATTCTTAATATATATCAAGAAATTTTCCCAATAGATGGTACTTAATAGGAAACATTTTCTTAATACCAGTCGATTTCAAATTACTCAATGAGTGAGCTGAGAGAATGGAAAGATTTACAAACAACCCATCCGATGCGAGGGGCTAACTGGTTAAAATTCCAAGAGCCGGTCATCGATTTTACCAAGGAAAAGCAAATTTGCATAAAAAAAAAGGTTTTAAATTTTTTCCTTCTAAGCCCGTGCTCTTCTCACAAAGTTGCTAAAAACATATTTAACATGCGTGTCACGGTGCTTAATGCCAGCGTCTCTAGCTGGCTCGGGTTCGATGCCCTGGAAGGGCCGACGTTTCTCGCCATTTAATGGCCGAGCGCTGCAGATAAATTCTCGCAACGTCTGGCATCCGAGCGGCGCCAGCTGCTGCGACGAGGCTGAGAACGCGAGAAAAAGACGGCGAATTTCGCACAACGCGTGGAAGTGCGCGCTTCAGGATTGGTGAGGCGTGTCACGTAATTGCAAACCAAACCGTTTATCATGCGTCATGCAAGTTGAAGTCAGTGACTCTATACACGGTTTAGGTTATTTAAGATCGCATCAACTTCTAGGTCATTAGCGACCACTCTTGCTTGTAACGGTATGGTAACTGTGAGGATGAGACGATATGATGATGATAGGGGATGAGAAGACGAACAAAATACAACCCAAGGCGATACAATACATACCCGAGGCAGGACGCCTCGGGTATGAACGATATCGATCCTTCGGTCCGATATCGCTATGGCACTACTGCCCTAGCGATCTCTGCCACCGGACTGGCACGAACACTAGTGTTAACTTATAACGTTGTTAGTTTAAAAGTGTATTTAGAAAGAGCAGGGTGTTCTAGATTCACATCTCGCCGGATGTACTGTCTGAGATAGCTCAGGGCACACCTATTTCCAGTGCAGCGTATCTGACCGGGAGGTCCAAGGTTTGAGTCATGACGGTGGTGTATTTTCGACACTAACTTGGTAGATAGTTTGAATTTAACGACGGCCAGGAGGAGAATTCTAGCAGTCGGCTGCACTGATCGTGGTTTCACTTATACGGGAGGCACGAAGTGGATACAGGTGCTGTACCGTAACAAACCGGCCAACGACCTCGCGAGATCTTTCCTTCCTCTTCTTTATCCAATACTTTCCTCTCCTCTTACTATATGCACTTCATTGTCATATGTGACGGGCGGCCAGTCGAGAGCTTAGAGCCTATCCCGCTAGTGGAGACACCTGAAGAGAGGAAAACCCCGTCAGCCGTCGTGTGGGTCTCCGCCGGATCTGACATTCCATCGGAGAAGCAACACAGCCACCTCCTGGGGCATAACAAGCACTTCAGGGACGGAAGTAATGACCATAGTCGTTGACGCCCCCACAAACACTAAATAATCGGCGGAGGTGGAACTTCGGCAACAGCTCAGGGCCTGTCACTACTTGGACGATAATTCTGGAGTCTAAGGCGCTGATTGATTGTTATGAGGGTTTCAATAAATCAAATCCAGGCGAGCACCGGATCAGAATCTTAAACAACGGGCCACAGAGGCTACGCTATCCTTCCTTCCCCATTCCCTCTCATTTTTAGGATCAGGCGATGATTTACCCGATTCCCAACTTGAAGCATGTCTCGTAATACCAATACCATCCGACAACAGTGCAAGTTGCGATTTAGCCGAAGGTTCGAATTGAAATTATCGCAAAGAAGGAGAGATAAGACACAAAAGAAATATGTTAAGAACGAAGAGAATGATACGGAGAATAACAATAAGAAGGGAGGAAAAAAGGAGGAATAAAGGGATATGAATGGGAAGATGAATGTGAATGGAACGCTCAGAATGTCAATATACTTTCCGAATAATATATTTGTGAATACCTCAATGAGAATGTAATTCCTAACAGGTATCAGGTAGTTTTCCAATAAATGGTACTTAATAGAAAACATTTTCTTAGATATTGTACCAGTCGATTTCAAATTATTCAATGGGTGAACTGAGAGAATGAAAGGATTTACAGAGATATAAAGAGAAAGATGAATTTGAAGACGAAGACAAACATGAAGAAGAAAGATCAATAATGGGATAATGGAGAAAAGTCTTAAACGACATGGATGAAAATGAAAACCGTTAGAGTTCCTGTTGCTAAGTTCCACTGTGCGTATGCTAGTCATCCCAGCGAGGCGTGGCGAAAGAGGGGCGGGGCGTCCTCTGAGGAGCTCCTATGGATCGCGCGGGACGTGCTCGCAGGGGGCCCTGTTCTTTGCGGCTGCGGCGGCCCCGGATGTTCGCACCGGAAGTGACCTCGCGCACTGCTTCCTCCACACACCGGCCCGCGACGGCCACTTCACGCACGCCGCCAGGCGGAGGGGGGGGGGTGCGGGGCGCGCGCCGCGCCGCGCGCGCACGCCGGCGTGTGAAGCAGTGCCTGGTCGCGCGCCGCGGACCGCCACGGCTTCGGCACGACCCGCCACTCTCCGCGGCGACCGGCCCGGGCCCGCCGCTCCGCCCGGCCCTGGTCGCTCCCGCCGCGGGCTTCCGCCCCGCGGCTCCGCCCCGCCGGGCCCCCCGCCAGCTCGCCGCAGGCTCCGCCCGCACCGCACCGTCCACGCCACGCCACGCCCGTCCCGCCCAGGCCAACCCCACCACGCCAACTGCGCCCAGCACGACCGCCAGCCTACGCCACGCACCGTCCGCCCACGCGCCCCGCCCCGCCTACGCCACGCAACCCGCTCCGCCCGCACGCACCCGTCCGCCCGCCCACGTCACTCCTCCCGCGCCCCACGCCACTCGGCCTCCGCCCAGCACTCGGCGCCGCCGCACTCTCCCGCCCTACGCCATGCCGCCCGCCCACGCCTCGGCCCGCGCCACGCCAAACTCCTCCCCGCCCCACGCACTCCGCCCCGCACTCGTTCCCGCTCGCCCACGCACTGCGTCCGCCGCGCCCAGCACTCCACCCCTCCCACGCACGCCACCCGCACCACACAAACGCACCCCGCCGCCCAGCTCCCCGCCGAACACGCCACTCGCCCGCCCCACGCATCCCGACGCCACGCACCCAGCCCCGCCCGCCCACGCCACCTGCCCCACACCACGCACCCGCCCGCCCCACGAAGCCCGCAACCGCCACCCCCGCCAAGCCGACTGCTAGCCCGCCCCGAGCAGCCACGGCGACAAACACGTCGCCGAGGAGGAGCTGCCATCCGCCCGAAGATACTGCCATTGCTATTGGAGAAGGAACGTTTCGGGACGTGGCATTGAGGGATAATCCGCTTTCCGACTTAGGATGTTCATGTGGAGAAAAAAATCCTGTTTGGTATAATAATATTTGTTGAATCAATCAGTTAATATTTGCTTTATATCCGTATGTGTTGTAAGCTCTAAACCTTGTTCACCATCATTTTTCTCATCTTATTCTTATTCTGGTGAGGCTAGTCATTGGAATACATATGAACTCATTAATTAGTAACGACATGTATTGTATGATTTGCATTTTGCATCTTTCAATGAGGTAAATACTTCGTAGTGTTTGATCGTAGTGTTTTATTGAATTTATGTATTAGTAGAAAACAACCGTCTTCTCATCTTAAACTGCATAGGCTACCGAATTTAATTAAGTTATTCTAATTAATTAAATGCTGTGGAAACATAATTAATATTTTTATGCCACACCCTTATTTCTTAGTACAATCGAGATAAAGATGGAGGAAATACTGAATTTTTAAGATTTTTTACGAATTACTTGTAAGAACATTTAGTCTCTTCGTATGTCTTGAAACTCTTCAGAAATGATTATGTTGACAGGATCGTACATAGCTTTTAGGATTCCAATGAGACCTGACCGAGTAGAAATGAACTTTTAGCACTCATACATGCAATCTAGTACTTCCGTTTAATGTTTATTGATTGAGGTATTTTACTTCACGGCGTGATCGGCAAAGTAGCATTCTACGTACGTACGTTCGTGTATCACGAAGTAAACAAAAGACTGGAAACAGAATAGTAAACAAAACAGAAGATATGAATGAATATGGTTGTCACTGCGCTTATTATGAAACAAAAGACTGGAAACAGGAAAGTAAACAAAACAGAAGATATGAATGAATATAGTTGTCGCTGCGCTTAATATGGACGATTACATTGTTGTAAGTTTTTACGAATTGTAACTATGCAAATCATCTTGCGCACGTGTTTCATCATCTCCGAACACTATGTTTTTACGCCTTACGCGGTACATCTTTCAAACACTCTTCACGATGTTTCGTACACGCTTCGTAATAATAAATAATAGAATAAAATTAGAATGAAAAAAAATAGAGTGAAAAAATCGTTGTTTCTCCCACAGATAATAAGAACACGAATTCGTGTTTCATGCACGGCGTGTTAAGAAGTAATGCAAGCCACTCGTATTCCAGTTGGTGTACTGTGTTCCTATAGTCATCCTCGTCCATTAATATTTCTTCGTATGCCAATCATTTTCCGTGTGTTGCGTAAATAACTTTTGAACAACCATCAGACTTTACTTCTTATTTTAAAAATTGTTTTAAAATCCTTGTTCGACAAGATGTCTTTCAAGGTGTTTATGGTTATATAGTTTGCACAACGTTTTTGAACTATATTTCTATGTACATGAATAGTGTATGAGAAAAATAATGTTTGGAACTAACTACTGCTAAGGATACCCAGGAAGGGTTCTTCAGAAAAATACATAGATATTTTGAGTACACATACATTTTGAAACTTTTCTACAACTAATTACGGAGGTCTTTAGAATATCTTGATTTGATTCATGGAAAAGGATTGACTAATTTAGCTAGAGTGTACAGGCGAGAGGCTGGGCAAGATGAAAGAGAAGAGTAGAAATGGGAAGAAAGTTTCAGAATCCAAGTTTTCAGAGATTCTATAGATAATTCTTTTAAAAATTGGTCACTTCTGATGTATCATGATGCTTGTAGAGTTTCTCTTAAGAATTTATTTTGTAGTTGTTCAGTTTCCGAAGGTTGCTTTTAGCGGATCTTCCCTATATTGGGTAGGCGTAGGTTAGTGAAGGTCGTATAATGTATTTGAACATTATTAAAGTTGAGTCTATTGATAACTTAGATGTTCTATTTATGAATGGAGACTTTGCTTCTCATTAAGACTCTTTGGAGGGGGGGGGTCATGCCCTCGTGAACCCCCTCATGATCCTCTGAAGGTAACTCGAAGGCCGGAGGGAGGGGATGAGGCTGACATAGCGTGGGTGAAGGTGAGACAAGTAGGCGGTGCGAGTCGCGCGCAGCTGTAAAGGCCAATTCACAATGCAAACGTAAACATAAGCATAACGCATAGACATAAACATTATCATAAGTGATAGACTGAAGCATTCACAATGTATAACATAATCATAAGCAAAATAAGAGTTTCTATTGGCTGTGAGACATTCTGGTTTACTATTGGTTGGATGTGAGACTCGATTTCGCGGTATCGACTGTGTCCATGGCCTGTATGGCGTTAGTTCTTCTACCGACTTCGCTCCAATTTCTATTCAGGATTTTAAGTTACCTTTCTGTGATTGGTTTATTTCTTACTTCTTACTTAAGCATAAGCACAGAAGCTTGAAGCTTGCAAGCTTTTAAATTAACGCCGTACGTCTTATGCTAATGCGAACGCATTGTGAATGAGTCCGCTTATGGACGTAGTTCTATCTTTTATGTCAACGCCATGCTTATGTTTATGCTTGCATTGTGAGTGGGCCTTAAAAGCGTGAAACTGTGCGTGAAAGCAGATCGAGATGGGCCTTTGGAACGAGGCAGGAAGAAGTTGGCTGGCGGGAAGACACGGGTCGTGAGTGTACAAGCGCGGTACGAAAGAGACGGTGAGGGAGGAGGCAAATTCGGGAGGCCGAAGAAGGAAAGAGAGATGCGCAACAGATCCGGACGGAAAGAGTCAGCGGTGGCAAAGAGGAGCGGTGCCAGAGGGGTCGGGGGAACCAAGATGAACCGGTGGAGCTTTCATGTGAGTGGAACTTGTATGTTAACGCCAAGCTTATGTTTATGTTTGCATTGTGAATGGGCCTTAATTGCCCACGGTGTCGATGAACCTTAAGGGTCTGGCTCTCCCAACCGCGTGAGGCTCCGACGAGAGCGGACGTGTCAAGGAAACTACGCTACGCTATGGCGACAACCCAATATAACTGTGAAACCATCGGGCAGCGAATGAAGTAGTCGGCATGGTGACAGTTTTCAGCGTCGAGAGAATTTGTATTATCACCACCCCCACCATCATCATTAGACTGCTCAAATCCCTGTCATCAACGATCGTGCGCAATCGTTCCTTCCTCATTCTTGCCCCTCTCATCTCCCTTTAAACCAATTCCATGCTATAGATTTTTACCCTTTATGCTGAATTGTTTATAAAAATTATGATTCTGTTGTTGAACATCAATCTAAGGGAGAGTCTAACATCAATCAAGAATGTTGTCATTAAAAGAAAGACCAAATTAAAAGTCGCAGCCCAAGTGTCGAAAAGATTAATTCTGACTGGTATACCCAAGATTCGGACTGGTATATCCCAGTTGGCGGGTTCAAACCCGATCGAAGCCGTGGATTTTTAAGGGCGCAAAAATCCTTCGTACGCCTTCCTTCGGAGCGCCGTAAGCCGGCTGTGTCGTGTTAGTAGATTTACGTGCATGTATAAGATCCTCAAGCCTAAATGATGCCTCTGAGCTAAATTCAAAAAATCGCCTGTTTCTCGCCCAAGAAATACCTCCTTCTTACGCTAGTTGGTGAAAGAGCGTAGCAAAATTTGCGTGGTAAGACGGAAGACGGTCTCGCCACGTAAAATAAAGCATTAAATCAATAATTCAATAAAATGGAAATGGGAAGGACATATCTGCTGACTTGACCCGGAAAGATGGGCACATGCAGTGGGCATCTCCGAGTGGGGCCCACGATTAGGCTGGAGATGTGGAGGAGGACCAAGGAAAAGGTGGCAAGACGAGGTTAATTCAATAGGTAACTGAGACAGGGTAAAGAGTAAAGAAGCGACAACGGAAACTCTAGAAAGAATAAATATGTAAATTATATATATATATATATATATATATATATCATTGTATATTTATATACATAATATGCGTGTGTGTGTGTGTAAATGGAAGTTCCAATAAGAGTATGCATTGGTGTAGAAATTTATTCCGGAAATCCATTTGCAAATGTTAAAAATTTGTTCCCGTTGTGATGATTGAAAATAAATCGCTCCGTTGACTTCACGTATTTTTCTTATTAGAGATATTTTATGTTAAAGACATCAACTCAACATTTTCAACTGACAAATAGGAAATAGTTTTCATTCTCATTAATTTGCTCTTTCGTTGATCTCTCTCTCCTGGCATAAATAGAAAATACTCCTTAGCATATTGGCGTAGAACAATATTCCATTATATAATGTAGCCCATGGATGTTTATGACATTTTTTGCTAATGAATGATGAAAAAAGCACTATTTCAATTGCCAAAATAACTAGGTTTTAAAATTAGATAAATGTTTATTTTCTCACTAAATTGTCATACTTTGTTCATTTCGAGAAAACGGATATATTTCAATAATTTTTAATTTGATTATTGGTCACTTTTTTTCATGTACTTCTTCCAGAATCAACGAGAATTCGTTAATGCATATTTAATTTACCTTAGTAACATTAGTTTTTCTCGACATTTTTTGAAAGTTATTATGTCATAAATACACAGTTTTCTTCGCATTCTTAGTCACAAACATCCTGGTGTAAAACATCCATTGTGACGTAAAGGACTTCGCTCTCAAATGCTCTCAAAAATCAATTCAGGTGGGTGGAATCCTGAATTTCAGAAGCTTTCCACCCTACACAATTCAGTTGCTAGTTCGCATGAGCTCTCCTTGCAGGATTTTCGGCCTTTACTTTTTAGCTGGAACGAATGAAGCCGCTGTTTGGAGGAAAATTCTATCGGACGGTTGCTCTGGTCGGTAGCTGTCCGTGTTTTTTCTTATCAATACCAGACGAATTTCGTAGCACTACCCTAACAAACGGGACACGGACCGCGTACTATCTTTCCTTCCTCTTCCTTGACATATCCTCGCCCCTTACTTACAGACACACACACTACACTACACTACACTACCACACAGGTTGGGAGACCAGTTGTGAGCTTAGAGCTCGTCTCGATTGGGATGGTGCCTCGGTGGGAGATATCTGGATGAGGAAAACCCAAAACGTCGACTTGTAGATTGGCGCCGAATCTCGGCATCCAGCAAGGAAGAGCTCAGTTACCTCCACTTTTAAAGATCATGCACTACATTTGTGGGACTAAATCCCATAGAAGGACACGCCTGGAAACACGAAATAATCAACCAACCAATCAATCAATCAATCAACCAACCAATCAATCAATGTGGCTCCTCCGTTCTGCAGTCAGGTTCTCAGAGGAGCCACGCATAGCCACAAAAAGCAGGGAGTGTATCTATGAAATTTGCCACACGAAAGAAAAGCTGACATCTACATCCATTGTCTCTGGGGAATTCGGCCTCCGAGCGAAGAGCTTGGGTTGCGCACGAACATGAAAAGAAGCGGCGAGAGACACACCGGCCAAGATTTCGTAGCCGTCGGCGCGATGACTCGGCGCTAGAAGCCTCTTCACAGATGTCTTGGGAACTAGAGCACCAGCTTTCACTACGCTCCACGGCGCACAGATGTGTTGAAAATTAGGTGAAATTGAAAAAGTTAATTTTATCGTAATAAAAATGTTTTAAAAACAATTTGCGCCCCTTACTTGGGTTCAGGTTACTGACTCATCAATGTACAGAGCGCGGATATGTTCCTAGTCGACATGGTGGGTTTTCGAGGGACGGACGATCCATATTACGTACTTCGGGCTTTACCAAACAAAACTTTGCCTGAAAAAACATATGATTTAACACATGTCTCAACTTTCTTCTTAATCAGCTCCCGTATGCTCATACTCAGAATGATTCAATTAACTAATTAGTAAGACTGGAACCATCGATATGGCACATTCTTTCGGTGAATTTGGAATAAATCCCAAGATGTGGCGCTAGAGAAATGTCCAGAGGACCAAATAAAAAACTTCCCAGTAACATGGGTGGTGGAATGTTACATGTGTGGAGAACATGTTTGAGTGATGATTCAATAAATTGGTAAGAATCGGAAACATGTGTATAAACAATGAACAAAACGATTACTCACTCCTGCTCTAGGGGCGATCAGAGATTTCATGATTAGAGTGCTAGGCTCTAACCATTGGCATCAAGGATCAACTCATGTGAAATGTAATGTGTCCATAGAAATTAGCAAGACATTTTTCGATGAATGCTCTACTTTTGTCATCTTTCTGTATTTCGCTTCACCCATCAAACAGGGAATGGCATGGGCATGATCACCCATCAAACAGGGAAACGACGAAGCTGTAAAATGAGACTATGCTTTGTATGAAACTGTAAAATATTCATTTTTAAGAGATATAAATATATAATATATATACATATATTATATTATATATATTATAATATATTATATTATATTATATATTATATTATATTATATTATATATTATATTATATTATATTATATTATATTATATTATATATAATATTATATATATATATATATATAATGATGTAGACTAGCTGTACCCTGTGTACCAGGTGCTAGCTGTACAATTTGCATTTTTTAAATCATTGTTTTTCATTAGTCTCATTGTAATTAGTAGCATTACATTGTCATACTGGATCGTAACTTTGAATAGCCTGCCCACCTACCGTACGTTACAGCATTATACGACCAGGACTGTGCCTGAATGAGCATTCTAATAATGCCAAGAGCTAAGAATAAATTTCACAGCAAATCAAATCAACACTTTAACTTTATCGTAAAAAAAAATCTCACTGTACCCCTTCAAATTAATTTTACTTACATTTTGAGTTACTGTTTTTATCTGACCACGAAAGCTGCAAAGTAGGGGTTCCCAGAAGAGCTGAATCTACAATTCGAATAATAATAATATTATTAATAATAATAATAATAATAATAATAATAATAATAATACGAGTAAAATGTTCGTTGAAAACAACCTCTGGTCCCCATAAATATCATCTGTTTCCAGAAACCTTTTAGGGAAACGAAAACTGTGTTAAGGGACTAGAAAGCGTTGTTTCCTAGGAATGTTCGTTGGTACTGGGTGCTGTATTTATCTGTTCCGTATGTCATAATCTGCAAAGTTGCATATTTTTCGTCTCGGATATGTTTTATTCCGAACTAGGAAGTAATTCCCAATCCTAGGGTATACATGAAGTGTTTTGTGTATTTGATTTCTTATCAATTTTAAAAATTTCATCGTGTTTACTTAGTTATACACCGAGGATTCAGTTTAACGCATGTAGCCTAATTTCAGTGCTCTCTATAAATAAAAATGCCCAAGAATTCTGCCACCCAAATAATTATATTTCTAAAAACAATTCGAGAATTCTATCTATTTTCCTCGACTATACTTCCAAATTTATTTCATCACTGAACAATCACAAAACTCGTTTCGTTTTCAAACGTAAGTTGCTGTTTTTGAATTGAAATAATTAAATAAATGTAATTAATTAATTTTAGCTTAAACATTAATAATAAGATTTTACAGTCATCACCTGTAGTGAGAACAGTTTTTTAGGTAGAAAATAATTGTTATTTTAAATTAGGGGAGGGACTGGCGTTGTGTTGGTTGGTCGTGATTATGGAGGAAAGGTCATTCACCCTCGCTTGAGCAGAGTGGGGTAGGTCGCGAGTTCCCGTGTGCTCTGCGGAGAAAGCTTCCACTCCACGCGAAGTCTGTGAAGGTGTACACAGCGATGAACACACAGATTCGCAGATGAGGGAGCCTTGAAAGCCACGAGGAACTAAGGCACCAGGAAAGTGAGTCGTTCGGTTGTGGATACATTTTGTATACTGTGTAACTGTGTTTTATTTGCTTTACATTCCATGAACCATATTTAAATCTAAAACTTTCTGCAAATAACAATTATTTTAAATTAGGAGATACTCTACTTCAAAAAAAGTTATCATTAAACGTGATGACTGTAAAATCTTATTAATGTTTAAGCTAAAATGAATTACTTACTTTTATTTAATTATTTCACGTCAAAAACAGCACAAACAAAAACGTTCACAAACAAAAACGTTTGAAAACGAAAAGTGTTTTGTGATTGTTCAATGAGAAAATAAATTTTGCAAATGTAGTCGAGGAAAATAGATGGAATTTTCGAATTGTTTTTGGAAATATAATTGTTTTCTCTTCAGTTAATGGCTCTTCATGTACGCAGGAGAAAACCTTTTTTGTGAAGAGGCCATCACCTGCCATAAAAAATGTATTCCTGTGGATCAGGTGTTGTCCTGTGAACCTATCACCACCAATATAATTTATATATTACTCTTTAATGAAGACATATTGCTATCTTGTTTAAATATATTTGTTTAAACATTAAAATATTTACTTTAAATCCGGGAATAAAAGAAGTTAACAATGAAAAGAATTGTGATATCATAAAGTGCATGTTATTCAACACTCAAAACCCACTTCAAAGTCAACAGCGTTGACGATCTTTAACAGAAACAAAGACTTCTAGTTAGAAATATTACATGTTATTTTCTCCTATCTGTTGACACCGACAGTAAAACTAAATTATTTCATTTGCGAGTCATTGCTGCGAATAAGGCATATTCAACAACATAGTGACATTTATGTTGTCGATGTTTTCATGTCATAATTGCTATGACATATTCGCATATAAGTTATATAATAAGTTAGGCTTATTAAAATAGTTATTATTTTAGTTATAATTTTATTATAATTGTTATTTTTTAAATATTAGTATTGTGATAATCAGTATTAAATACGTTGGTTTGTTAAATATACAATTATAATTAAAGTAGTAGTTGTATTGGAGTGTCGTGAAGTGTTGTGAAGTGTAGTACAATAGAGAAGTCAAGTGCAAGTGAAGTGTAGGGAAGTGAAGTGAAGTGTAGTAAAGTGAAGTGAAGTGCAGTGTATTTATTAGTTAGAAATTCCGTGCAGGGCAGTCATAAAGTGTATAGGTAATGCTGTTAGTTTTTATTGTTATATTGTTATTATTGCCTTAAAATGCTTTAAAATTACAGTGTATTACTATTCTTAGTTGTAATATGTAAAATGTAGTGTTCTGCCACCAGGTTCTATACCTACCTGCAGAAATAACAAATCTATCTATCTATATTACGACAGCACCTGGAGCAAATAAATTGGAGTGTGGTATATGTCGATATCCTTCCACTGACCTCTCGAGGTGTTGGATGATTGAATAATGACAACCTACAAGACCACGTGTAGACAAACACACTTATTACTCTCAGGGGCAGAAGACGGCCGGCTGAAAGTGAAAGGAATCGCGGCGAGCAATTTCCTGAAGTTCCGGGGAAAGCTGTGATGGTTACGAAAGAGTGATCGCCAGAATGGCCGTCAGCAGTAGAGGGTTGTGTTTGCCCATCCCCCGAAATACAATTGTTGCTTATTCCCTACGAAAACTGTTTGAATATCAGAAAACAACTTCTTCACAAAACACCTACTCCACAATTTCACAAAACTACACCAATTTCACACCTACTACACTAATGTCACAAAACAACTGCTTCATTAATTTTAGTTCCCTGTGGCAATAAGGTCAATTTCTCCTTTCTAAGAACCATACCTCGTGCATTCAACGATGAACGTATTCGTACTTTGTCTTATTACACGAAACTGAAGGAAAACACCATTGCACAGAAGATCTAATATTATATCTCAGGTACTCGTAATACCTTCATTCGTTATTCGTGGCACTTGAAACCCTTAATTAATGTTTGATAATATTAATCTAGTGGTGCTAAAACAGCACATTCTTTTTTGACCTTGGTAATAGTTGGTAATAGTATTTGTACCACAAATTGATCTCCGCATTAACACATTTCAGTCCTCATTTTCTCCATTTCCAATCGTAGAACATTTGGGGCAAAAAGTAAATATTTTTAAGCAAACATCAACACCAATTTGACAATTATAACTGCTCTTCATACATATAATCATACCCAACAATAAGCCGTAATTCACAGAACATAGCTCCCGAATCATTGTTGCCGAGCCATTGTTGCATTCCAATGTGATATTGGATGTTAGAAATTTTATTTCATATATTTCAAATAGGTTTTACATCATTTCTATACAAATTATTTTTTATTTTATAACAAAAGCTCGAACGTAAGAAACGAACAAAGAAATATGAGATAATAATAATAAATAAAAAGTTCGCCTTTTTCTCTCGCAGTATTACATAACTTTCTCTCTAGTGTGTATACGGTACCGAGAAAGTAAAAGGGATTGTATACAAATGCAATGAGCATATGTCAACTATTAATGAAAGGGTGCTGACTAGCAATGAGCATGCGGCAACTAGCAATGAGCATGCGGCAACTAGCAATGAGCATGCGGCAACTAGCAATGAGCATGCGCCAACTAGCAATGAGCATGCGCCAACTAGCAATGGGCGTGTCTCAGCTGGCAAGGGGCGTGTGTCAACGATCAATTAGCAGTGCTAACTATCAATAAGTATGTACTATCTCTCACTGAGCATGTGCATGTTATCAATTAACATGCCATGTACACCAACTAACAATGAGCATGTGCTCTCAACGAACAAGTGCCAACTATCAATCAGCAATTACCATCAATGAGCAGGTGTATCAACGAGCCTGCGTTATCATTGAGCGGGTGCCAACTGTCCATGAGCACGCGCCTCCGTGCCTCGCAAACCTAAGGTCTGCACGCGGCCCCGCGTGACGCAACCTCGTTCTGAACGCGCCCGCTGCGTCCGCGCGTTTCGTTTCGTACTCCGTGGAACGCGTCCTCCGCGCGACCGCAGCGCACCTGCCGGCCAGACGCCCAAGGTCCGAGCGCGAACGCATGCGCGCGCGGGCACTCGCGAGCGTGCGCAGAATACCGCCGCCCGCCGCTTTCCCCTCGAGACAGAGCGGCCCTGTATCCGCGCGAGTTCCGCGGTGATCTGGCGGCCACTCGCCGTAAGAGCGGCCCCAAGGGCCGGAAGTAATGGCTCGGTGATTCAGAGCGTCCTTTGAGAGAAAAGGAGATGAAGGTTGATTGAGAGATATGCGTACACGCACCGAGGTGGGTTTGACACGAATTTTAATCCCGTTGTCTCTCTGTCGAATCGAGTTGCTGCTTCAAGTCGAATGCGGATGTCAGGATAAAACACAGGCTCGCATTAAGCGTGATTGGCGCCCTCGGCCTAGTGAACTTTTTGACTTCCGTTTTGATTGATTGAATACCGATTCCGGGCACGTCAACTGTCAGGAACATTAGTCCCGTAAGAGAAGTGCATGTCGCGGGAGGTGGCGGTGGTCTTTCCCAGCTGGAAGGTGAGATCCATCGCCGACCTATCCGAAGGCGTGCTGTTTTCCCCAACCACGGATCTCCAACCAGCGGGGCACCGCCCCAGTCGGGGCAAGCTCTAAGACTGGTCTCCCGGCATGTGTGGTAGTGTAGTGCATGTTAGTAAAAGTGTGTGTGTAAGGGGGGTGAGGATAGGACATGGAAGAGGTAGGAAAGTTCGCGCGCGGTCCTTGGCCGGTTTATTAGGGTACTGCATAGACATTCTCCTGGTGTTGATCGGTGAGAACACGGAAAACCGCCGACCAGAGCAGCCGGCAGCTGGAATTCTCAAGACAGCGGTTGAACTTGACCCAGCTGTCTAGATAATGACGAAATTCCTGCCACCGTCCGTATCCGAACCTTGGAACCTACCGCTCAGACGTATTGCAGTGACATCACCCTGATGCCCTGAGCCTCCTTTGCCGATCCCAGATTTAGGAATGCCCTCGGCCTCATGAACTTTGCCCTCCGTTCTGGTGCAGTATCATTTAGGTAGGTCACGTGGATCTAGGCCACATGTTATATAGTGTAGTTGTGAAAATGGATATTTAAATGTTCTGTGTGATTAATCTTTGTTCCGCAATATCAGCACTTTTTGAATTTGAACATGAAGGTTGAAATTTAATAATTTATTTAGTTAATCATCACACATTATTAAGTGATATATTCAAGAAAACTGATTTTTTGAAATTTCAGTCCTCTTACATACAGAGCATTTTTATTCTTGATACAAATCATTTTTTGCAATAATTACATATTATTCCTACATAAATATGAAATAGGATAAGAAACAACCTAACCAACCTATACAATATTACAGTAAATATCATTGTTAATGAATAAAATAAATGCAGGGTTAGTGTCATTACACATTTTGTAATTATGGTGCAGAAATTTATATGTGGACTAACGATGGATGGACCACAGCTGAGTCCCATTAATTCAATGTAAATGAAACCGAGGCTGCCGTTACGAAACAAAACCCGCAGATAATCCGCAATTTATTCGTTCAAGGATCGAAAAAACTGGTGAAAAGCATATATTTTATTCAATGATATACTACTCTTAAAATGTATGTGCTCACATCAGAAATTAAACAACCAACAAAATATTTAGATGAGAATAATATATTTTAACTTAGAAGAAGAAAATTATTTTAGAAAAACATTTTAATACTACTCTGGAGTAATTTTCGGTAAAGTTGTGTTTTCCCAGAATCGGTATCGTCCCATTCGCACACTGACACACTATTACAACCACAACAACAACAAATAACTTACTCATTTTTAAAGACTTTTATTCGTAGTGATGCTTGTTTGTTGTTTACGATTACTGCCTCGGTTAAAAGTGATTCGAATAATCGCAAGCATTTCATTATAATATAGTTACATATTACGAAATCATTTGTATTCCTTCTCTTCCGTGCTGTTCAAAATTTCCCTCTACCCTTTTTGCCAATCCCCATTCAATACTGAAATATGCAACCCTACGTAATGCAAAAGACTGCTACTCACACCAGTACTAATTACAGTAGTTCACGACTTCTCGAGTATTGCGAAAGTTCATAAGAGAACGATGATTACCCCAATTATTATTTATTATAAAAATTTATCAAAATATACTAATGTTTATGAAACTTTTGTACCATGGGTTATTGATTGAGCGTTACAGGTTTCATATATTATGACAGGTTTCATATATTTCATATATTATGAAATATGAACAGTGTTTTATTTAATTTTTTTTCGCATCATTATTATTTTTCTATGATTTAATATTGATTCGGTTCGTTTCGGTTATAAGCACTTCATGGTCATCATCTTCTACTTCGTTTCCGGTTGTCATTGATATCAGTTATTTAATTATTACGATATCTCTATTAGAGAGTTAGCATACCATAAATAAAATTTTATTCCTTTTCTCACGAACAGTTTTATAATTTTCCTTCACCCTTTTTTGCCAATCCACGACCAACCGTCCGTGACAAAGAAGCTTCGAAAAACGAGGAGTCGAGGATGCAAGCTCCATCGACAGCCTCATCGAGGTGGATCGGAGTGAAACGAAACGTCAGTCGCCTAGAGCCTATTCAAGTGGATAACGATGTCATTGCCAGCACCTCGGAGACTGCACCTTCAGAGGAGGCAGGTATTTGACCTTCCTTTACTCCAGGAAGGACAGCAATCCTTGCCGTTTCGTAGAGCTGTCTTATCGAATAGTGTAAACCCAAACGCGATAATCCCTTGGTGTCCCCGCTCTCAAAACCCAACGAGCTATTGTCTCTCTTTGTCGATCTTGGCCGACTTCTGATAACCAACCTAACACGTGGTCAGTATCTCTTGTGTTGTAAATATTCCTCTGAGAGAAGTGCTATTTCTTATCGGAGTCTTCTTTGTTGATAAGAGGTCTTTCATAAATTCATTTCAATGGGAATGACGTAAAATCATTCAAAAGGAATTTTTTTGAAAATATTTGTTATTAATTTTGAGTCAAGCTGGATTTTGGGCGCGAAAATTTTTTTGAACGTTTATTTGATTAAAGAAAGATATATTGAAGAAGAATGGGCTTACTTCATTCTCTATAGAAATTATTGATATCAATACTACAATAAAATGTATCAGCTAATATTATATTCAATGAAAACAGAACAGCTTTATAAATGTTTAGTCTACAGCGAGTATTTAATGCAACCTGAAGTTCATGCACTTTTCTCCCTAATTCTTTACCTACATACATTGTAAACTTTAAAACATAATACATACATATTCAAAGATGAAATATTTTATGCTGTATCATAGTTTTTACAGCGGTAGGATCAACATGATCTAATACCAACTGAAAATTAATAGTATGATTGCCAAGCGTCTTAGATTTTAATCTTTGTTCTTTATAGATATTTCGTTTGAAGCGATATTCTTTCCTAATTTTCAATACTATCTTTACATTAACTCCTTAGATAACATTATTATCTAAAATATTGTTTTTGTTAAGTCTATTTAATTTTATAATTTATGTTGTAACGGTGCTAATTCTTAGAATCACTAGAATATGTAATGATTATTGTAAGTGATGTATCTTCGGTTAAAAAAATACCCTTTTTCAAAAATTGAAATTTATCATAAAAGCATTGCAGTTTATTTCGCGGCATAAGGCAGTGTGTTCTCTTTCGAACCATATGAACTTTAAAGTAAGGTGAAGTAAAAATATACTATTTATAAACTTATTTTATGATTTAACTAAAAAAATTATTTTTGAAATATTACTTTTCTGATTAAGAACCTTCATCTTTATTGAGGCAAGACAAAATACCTTGAGTTACTTTTGGCATTTTTAAGAAAAACTTTAATGTCGAATACTGAAAGCGTAAGGAGTCATAAAATCCAAATATTAATTCAAAGAAGTACATTTTGAACAATTTAAGAGTTTTTCTGAAAATAAAGAAGAGAAATAAGACAGGTCATTGTTGATAGGGGACAAAAGACGTTTGATGTATGGTTAGGGTGCGACAAGAGCACATCGAGGAACAAGAATAACAATGAAACAAGTGAACGAGTTACGTCGGATAGGAAGTGAAAGCGAACTATTTTGGTCAGAACTATGCTGGATTTGGTAGAAAAACCATCGATAGCCGATAAGGCGTGAAGTTGAAATATTTTGTAATTAGTTCGTGGAGAACAATAATGGACATGTGGTCGAAGGATATAAGAAAATAGGGAAGTAATTTATTGGAGATAAAACATTCATGGCATAATTAGGTGGCGAATACTATAAATTTAGAGATTAAATTCATTGTGGACGTAAAAAGAGCTCCAGGTATATTTATTGAACAGTCGCTGATTTTGATGACAACGCCAAGATTGCAGAGAAGAATGTTCAAAATGTTTAGATAAGCGGCGAAAAACTTCAACAAAAATATTGTGGCAAGGCCAAGTTGTGTGTGATTGTAAGTTAACATTAAGATAGATAAAGAATTGTTATATTTGTTTATAGAGATTCGATGGCCATCAAACAGTTCAAAATAAAGGAAAGATAAAGAAACATTGTTGAACATCGAAAACAAAAAACCAGAGCTAGCCACTCCACTTAATTAGCAATATTAGGGGAAAATTGTGAATTAGTACAATAGCACAATCAGAGACGCGCAAAATAATTAAGTCTGGGAAAGTAATTATAGGGAAATACAATAAAATATATTGCAAATTTAATTATTATAAAAGGAAGAAATTTGATTTACTTCAGTAGCATGCGCAATTATTATAAAAGGGAGAGAGTAATAATACACTTCATTATAATGCTCTCCGCCTAGTCTCGAAGCGATCTTGAAAGAATATCGTTGCTTCAGGGCAGTAAATAAATCTTCACCTCTCCCAAAACATCATATTCAGTATACATTGCTTATTGCCGAAATGCATTATTATTATTATTATTATTATTATTATTATTATTTTATTATTTTATTTTATTATTTTATTTTATTATTTTATTTTATTATTTTTATTTTATTATTTTTATTTTATTATTATTATTTTATTATTATTATTTTATTATTTTATTTTATTATTTTATTTTATTATTTTATTTTATTATTTTATTTTATTATTATTATTTTATTATTATTATTTTATAATTATAATATTGTTGTTGAACACAAAGAAGAATAAAACAGCAAAACTACAACGGATGCATCTTTGCCGTCCCTGCACAGTGCGGAATGCGTGAACGTGCACTTTTGCTCTCCGCCATTGCGTCCTTGAACTTCGAAAAGTGGCCGAGCTCGGCAGGCCGACGTAATGACATGAGTCGTAATAACTGTCATTAAGCGATGTACTCGGCGGAGGTAGAAACACAGTCTCGGGGTTCCAGCACCGGTATTAGCGAGCCGCATAGCATTGCTTGGCAGGGGTGAGCGCGAAGAGAAACACCGAAATATTATGTAGCTTATGCATGTTTTGTGCGTTATTAGACCGGGAGAGGTGGCTCAGAGCATTAACTAATGTCACTGAAGTTCCTCTGACCGGGAGGACCTAGGTTGGAGTCCGGACGTGGGCAGAATTCTCGACACTAGCTTGTCAGCTAGATCGATTTCATCTGTTCATAGGCTTCCGCGGCCGGAGTCATTGGATACTTGACTGTCCGGTGTGAGCCACGTCTCAGTCGATTGAGCTGACGTTTCGGCCAGTGGGTTGTGACCTTCCTCACAGCTATACTACATCCCCGTCTCAGTTGTATTGTTCTGAAAAAGGCCACACGATGGACGAAACGTCAGCTCAATCGACTGACACGAGGCTCACCTCGGATAGCCCAAGTATTCGTAGGTCGAATTCAGTCGCTGTCTGGAGGAGAATTCTGGCGGCTGGCTGCTCTGATCTGTAGTTTTCCGTGGTTTCTCCAAACAACACCTGTCGAATGCCGGTGCAGTATTATAAAAAGTTGTTGAAATCTCCTCTCTTTCATTATTGTCCCTTCCTCTTCCATTACATTATGTGATTAGATACGAATTGCCTCTCTGTAAGGTCTTTTACAATTTTCTTACATTTTTTAAGTTTTGCAAATAGATTTACAACTTGAAATATTTGTAGATTTATTGTATAAAATAAAAAGTGGAAGAAAACATTCACGAAAAGTAAAAGAATTTGATACATTGCATAATTACAATTCTTCTCTTTATCAATATATACCTTCGAAATTAGCTAATTCAGGATTAGCTCTTGAGTCATCAATTTCCTCATGTTGATCATTTTCCAATAAGCATTCTAGAAGCCCCGTCTTTAACCGATTATCTCTGAAATTCGTTCTATCGACAATTAATCTAGCTCTCTGACATTGAAATACGAATATTCGTTAATTAGGTACTTTCTGATCAAGGTTGTTCATTAAAAAAATGTGTCGTAATGCCAAACACCCGGTTCGCACACCGAGTATTTTGAAGGTTACGCAAAACATCCTGTGCACAAGACCAACACGGTTTCAAAAATACAGTACAGGTTTCGTAACAGTCAGGAACTTTAGTGAGCTCTCAAAAGCAACAAAGTGTCTTAGATAGATAACACGAACGAAAAAGAACCTTATCTGTGTATATTCGCGAACTCGCTCGCCTTTCATCTTGGAGGTCCGCGTTCAATTCCCGTCGATTCACGGACAGGGAACTCTCCGTCACACTCTGCTAGGGAACTGCTCCGTCATTCGCCTGGTGTTAATCGGAGGAACCACCGATCAGAGCAGCCAGCCGTTAGAATTCCCCTCTAGACAGGTGCTGAAATCGACCTATCTATCTAGTTCGCGGTGAAAATCCGCGACCTTCTGGACTCTAATCCTAGGACACTACAGTGACTTCAAGGGATGCCCTGTACGAACTCAGCCGGTCAGGTAGTCCATTATTAAATCGCACCGTCCCGAAGGGAACCAACGGAACGAGAAACGTGCACATGTGCAATGAAAGGCGCCGAGATAGTGCTTCGCAGACAACGAGAAGGCAACAGGAACGCGCGGCACGTGAACGTGTTATCCGCGCGATAAACGCGCGTGCGAGGCGAGTCAAGTGGACTTTCGTGGCGATTATCCGCGAGGCGGCGCGTGCCTTCAGGTTCAATCGCTCCATCTCCCCTCCAGCGAACACAGCGCCCGACAAGCAGTTATTCCTCTTCCTAGGGAGCTCCACCGATCCATCGAGGCCGGCTGAGATGGCTCCGTGACATTCGTGGCAGCGTCTCTGATCTGGAGATCCTGGGGCTCGAGTGGCGACAGTGGTGGATTTTCGACCGCAGCTGAATAGCTGGGTGGTGCGTGGAGTACGATTCTAGCAGTCGTCTGCTCTTTTCGAAAGTTTTCTGATTAATATCTTTTAGATCATTGCAAATAAATATTATCTATGGCATTTTAAAGTCCTTAATAAATTAAAGGAATTGATACTTTGATGAAAATGGCATGCCCAAAAAAGTAATTGAACGAGCTCCAAATTACGTAAATTTCATACTAATGTTAAAACTGAAAGAATATTTGAGATTTATTAATAAATGTGAATATTTCTACTGAGAACAGGTTGATTTATTTAATAAATATATACTATCGAGATCAATCATTTTTTAGACAAAATTAATTTTGAGAGTCCTCCCAATCTGTGCTAATGGGTCGTCGACTCGCATATGTATTGGTATACAACGTAAGTGCTAAAGGAGTCGGGCAACTAAAGGAATTTTTACAAAATTAAATTGTGTAGAAGACAGAATACTTTTCAAACGTAGAGAAAACGTTTCAAAATGGTATGTCATTCTTAGGGAAGCGTACAGAAAAAGTTACAAAATTAGTGCTCAACTTGGACCCGCGTTTAAGAAACATTTCAATACAAGGCGAATGCCCGAGTAGTACCTTAACAAACTGGCCACGATCGTGTGCGATCTTTCCTTCCTCATCCTCGTTTCTTCCTCTCACATTACACTCATACTTTGATGCATTACACTACCACACATGTCTTTTGACTAGACGGGAGCTTTAGCTACGACCACAGAATAGCCGAAATGTCGGTCGCTCGCTTCCTGACACTGCGTGCGAAAGTGTCTAGCTTATTTCATCCCCATGACACCCGAATGTTACATCCGAAATCATCCGAATATCCCCACAATTTCGCAGTTCATTGAAACGATTGCGAGAAGTACGCCCAAGACCATCTGCATGGACTGGAAAATACAGAAATAGTCTGTGTTATCCCGATGGCCTTGAATCTCCAGCTGATTTCGGGCGAACGACACCGACGAAATCAATCGAAACAGATCTTTGTCCGATGCTTGCGGACACCGTCGGAAGAGTTCGCTCGGGTTCACTGTGTTCATTCCCAGTTACTTCCACGTGATTGAACGAATCGCGCATATCGGACACCAGCGGCCGACCGACATTTCGGTCGAAATCGGGCCCCACTGCCTGCCCAGGATGCAGCAGTGCTGCGCTGGCAGAGATATCTGAAGGGGAAAACTCCGAAAACCGACATATAGATCGGCCGAATCTCACGTTACATCAGGAATCCTCCACAGCAACCGTCCCCTCCCGGCTTTACCTTGTACTACATTGATGGGACTCTTGGCCAAGTTTTTGACGCGTCAGGAAACTCGAAATACTATGTCACTTACTGGGCGTCGAGACTTCGCCTGGCATCTATAGACGTGTTTAAATTATAAGACTTAAGACATATTTCGTAAAATACTTGCATTTATTACACCTTACATTCCTGTACATGTTATAGTCATGCATTTAATACTTACTATTACTGTGCGTGCCTTGGTTCTTAATCAACTTCATCCTGTTTTGCATAATGTTTACCAACTTTTCACCTGAGTTTTTAATTTCATCGTCGAGGTACCAAATCTCCTCTAGTTACTCCATGACTTCTTGTATATTTCCTTACGCTTTTCTTGATAATAACCCATAAAATTTCTATGTGGTTTAAGTCAGAGCTATTCCGTGGCTTGGTAACACTTTACATTGCTTTTCTTAAAAATTCTTGAAGACACATTCGTCTTTGTACTTCATCATGCATACAAATGCCATCTTCATTAGGGATCCACTCTACTTTGGAGGAAAATTTCTTTTTCAATTATTTTTTTGTATTGGTATTGTCTCATTGTCCTTTGTCCTTTCGACAAAGTGCAATCTGCCAGGATCTATCATACAAATCACACTTAACAGCATTTCTCTCCAATTTTACCATGGAACCTAGGAAAACATGCTTTTGTCCTATAATTTGAGCACGTCTATACTTACAGTGTTTAGGGCTATTTCTGTTAAGATCCGACCTTCCTCCCTGTTCTAAGCTTGGGGATGGGAAATGTGGTAGAATTGATCTTAAGCGTTCTCGTTTCAGGTTCTTCTCAGGCATCTGCCTGAAGTGATCGTGGAAGCACTAAAGGGACAGATCGTAGTACGCTGATATTGAAAATCCTACCACAGTCGGGATTCGTGACAACCAGCAGTTGCAAGGCTCGGATTTCTAGTTCTTGAGTCTCGAGATATATAATTAAAAATCACGAAAACGAGTGAAAGCCGTTTGAGAGAAATTTAAAGAAGTAAAGCATAAGAAAAAAATGTTGAAACAGTTGGAACATAGGGGACTATCTCGATAAACAAAATAGGTCGATATCTCGCATTTTGTTCCTTCTTCTTCGCTTTCCTATACCCAGGAGTGTTAATAAAGTATAGAGAAGAGAATCTGTTATAGGTTAAACTATTTTGAAAAGTATTTTGGCGTCGTTGAGTGACAAGAATCACAAATTCCAAAGCATAAAATGCTCTTAGACACCTTTTATACACGGAATGGACTGCAAAGCAGTGCATTGTTATACAGTGTAATGCAAACGAATGGAATAGAATGCAATGCAATGCAATGCAATGCAATACAATACAATTAAATGCACTGCACTGCACTGTATTGTTCTGTAAGACACTGATAATTCGCATGCAGTTTGTCATTTATAAATAAATAACAACCACCTTAAATGCAAAAATATCAACCGGATAAAATAATTAATCATTAATATTTTATATAAATAAATCTTGTGTACTTTATTTGCACCTGTGAGAGGTGCCTTATTATTGTGAATTCGGTATAAAACCTACCTCAAAAGAACAAATATTTCTGAAATCTACGCGTTTGCCTTAGTTAGATACACAAAGACCATTTCAGCCCATTTGAATATTACTGATCCGAAGTATTTCAAATATGTTAATTCCTGTTATGACCCTCAAAACATGATGTGTCAGATAGTTGAAAATGATATTGTCAAACCAGCATCTTAACATTTTCCTGCTGAAGTTTTATAAAATTGATTGAGGCCCTAAAAGGCGCAGTTGGTATTGTGACGTAGTGAAATAAGAAATAAATTTCAATAACAAAAGAAAAAATTTAATTATTTAAAGGGATTATGTACAGCTTACAATGATGCTAATATTAAAACACTCCGCAGACTCTTCCTTTCAGAACACTGCTTTTACCGCAGAAATACAAGCCACGCGTGATGCGAGCTGTCGGACCTCCGATCCCGTGACAATTTACCGTCCACATGGCCTACGTAAAATTTAACCCGGTCTTGCGACCGTGTGCCTACAGCCACGCCGGAGATCGTTTTCGGCCCGTTACTCTTCCGGGACATCCTCGCCCAACACTCCTACTACCCCTGATGTACATACACGTCACAAGCTCCCGATGGAAACACTGGAATGAGAACGCGGGCGACAGATGTTCGCCGCGGTTAATAGTTGAGGCTGGACACCCTCCACCACTTTTCCATTAGATAAGGCTCGCGGCTGGCGGCCCGGCCGAGGCTCGCTGGCCAGCAGCTTTGAGTTTACCCCAACCACACAGGATTCTCGGTTGGGCTTCGCATGCTTCGTAAGCGAGGCGCGTGCTAGCATGCGCTCGGAGTTTACAAGGCGCTACCGGTATTTTTGGGCTCTGCGGCCTCTACCTGAGTCAACCGCAGGAGCGCAAACTCCGGAAGTCAGGCTCAAGCCCTTGCCTCCCCCCGCAGACGTTACTTTCACCGACCCTAACGGTTTCTGGCCTGTGTTATCCGACGCCACAGTAGTATGTATTGTCTGTGTCTTGCTCTACGATACCATTCAATGTACGATCCTTATGACACGCACTTACGCACAAAGTACTTACTTATTTTTAGGTAGTGCGTATCGTACTTGTGAAATATTCTATAGTTTCCAAACATGATTACCTGTTACAATTCATTCCACGTTATCGAAATTTTTAATTTTTTATATTATACGTATTTTATGTTCTTTTTAATAATACTTCTTTTGAATACATTTACTATTAGAATCAAGTTAGACTGTGAGGTACAAAACATTTTTGTTGCCTTGGTCAGGCATCAGGAGCGCAGCTAACCAGTGACATTCAGTTTACATTTGTTATATTCTAATTTAAATCAAATGAAAATGTACTAAAGACTCCCGGAGTTATTCTTAAGAATGGACATAATCATATTTATTTTTCAATAGCTCACGCTCGTTGTTTGTTTCTGTTTTGTATAATAACTCATTTTTAGTATGCTCTTCCAATGCATCTCATATTTAACACTGTTATTGTGTTGAAACAAGATAGCCTTTCAAATAATAGTCATGGACAAATATAAATATTATAATATATATTATTACATGTTGCTCTACGCAATTAGCTACATAAAATAACAATACGTAAAAACGGCATGTTTGATGATACAAGTTAATGTGCTTAGTTTATGATTAAATATAACCAAGTTTTTGAAACCAACCGTAAACCAAGTTTCTGAAAGGCAGTTTTGGAAGGAAATTCAGTTTAATTACGTCGACAATAAAGGTAATTGCTAATTAAGAAATGAAGGTTACGGAAGGGAAGTAACTGCCAATCCTTGAGCTCGTTTTCTGCAACCATACTATTGAACAGCCTGTCTAGGTTACAGCCAGAAGCACATTTATGGGACACAATTTCCTTGCCTGTAAATCTGAATGGAGATCAAAGTGAGTGAATTTTGTTGTTGTTTGGATTTAAATAAGAAATTTCCTGGGGGAGAAATTAACGATGTGAATCGTGATTATTGAAAATATTATGTAATATGTTCAACATTACGGAAAGAACATTACATAACTTTCTCTCTACTGCGTACGTGGTAGCGAGAAGGGAAAAATTGAAACTATACTTCCGAGGTTTTGATCAGCAAATTTTGTATGCATATTATTATACTTCGTTAAACTTTTTAATGGTAATTTCTATGACTAAATAAAGTCCAAATCAGAAAATGAGTTGTTTTAACTGAGCGTATATTGCAAATTTTTACAAAAAAAGGTCACGCGTTTTTCTTTTCTTCAAAATATTAAAATCTTAAATCAATATCTTGCTTTGGTTACCACGAAGTTATTCATCTAAACGTGATATTTTTTAGTTTTTATGGTAATATGAAATTTAACATTAGAAAATACTTGTGTATTTGTAAGATAATCAAAGTTTGAGAAAACGAAGTAGTTTCCTCGAAAGAAAATTTTCATCTTTAGAGCTGACAAATTGTTACCTTTTTTTCATATTACTAATTGCTGTAAAAACATTTCTGTCAACGTACTGGGAAGAGTGGGGTTTCTTCTTAGAATCCAATATACGAAATTTAATGCGAAATTTAAAAAGCCGGCTTGGATGGCCTAGGTGGCCTGAGAGCGTTCCGACTCGGCGCCTCGGTCGCTGGTTCGAGTCCGTCCGTGGGCATGGTTGTTTGTCCCCTGTCTTTCATGTATTCCGTATGCCGTATGTGTGTTGTCGCGGAAGGTCTTGTGAGTCTGCTGATCACAGGCCGAGGAGCCCGCATGTGTGTCTAGTGTGAAGGTTAACATGTCTCCTTGAGGGACACAGTGGCTTCCCGGTGCGGTTAGCCGAAATCGGCATTCCCTGAAGTTAGAAAAGGCCCCAGGAAGAAAAGAAATGCAAGATTTCAAAATAAATTGCTCCCTAATGTAAAGTTCAATATTTCGTGTGAATGCTGTAAATGAGACAAACAGTCAATATCACCATGCAATTAAACAGCTGTAAGATATCACGAAAGGAAATATTTTTGTTAAAGTAATCAGTTTATTGTCTCTTTCCTAGATAAATTGAGATATGGAATAATACACGATAACGTTTTTATGTGATGCGTTACGACCTTTCAGATAAAGAAGAATTAGTTCATTATTCATCCCATTATCTACATTTTTATTAGTATTATTTTTATAATTAAAATAAATTATTGTGGATTTAATTATGACTTATTCATTTTTATCTTCTTAATCTCCTTCCAAAAAATATTACTGCACCAAAATTTTCGTAGACATAGGTTTCTCGCATTTAGGACGAGCCTTACGCGGGCCCACTTAGAAACAGCACACGGAGAGAACAAGGGTTAAGCATTCATTCACATGACACAACGGATCGAGTCTCTTGAGTTGCCCTGGATGAGATGAACAGTAATACTCGTTGTCGCTGAAATGCTTATGACTGGGAGGTCTTTGTGTCCGTGTTCGGATGGTGACAGACATACACTACCTACACATCTTGGTTAAATTTAGCCGCTGTCTGGAAGAGAATTCCAGTGACCTGCTGCAACGATCGGTATTTTTTCGTGTGTTTTTTTTTCGATCAATACCATTCGAATGTTGGATCAATGCATTAAGAAACGGATCACGATCCGAGCGTAATCTTGCCTTCTTCTTTGTTCTATCATCTCCCCTTCTGCGCGTGCGTACACACACATACGCGCGCGCACACACACACACACACTTATACGCACAACACTACCGCATATGACGGAAGACCAGTCGAGAGCATGAATCTTGTTCAGGCTCAGGGAGATATCTGAAACGGAAGACCCGAAAGCTGACGTGTAGATCGATGTGATCTAACACTCCAGCAGGGAGAACAACCGCCACCTGACGCTTATAACTTGCATAACACTAACAGGACTAATAATGGTCATAGTACATAAGTCGCCTGGAATCATGACTGATTGTATAATTGATGTTACCGGGTACGTCAACTGTTATTGCCATTAATCCCGTTAGTGTAGTGACTGTTTTCGCGGGATTTTCCCTCTGCAGGTATCTTCTCACATCCGGACACCGCCCTACTAGGGTCAAGCTGCAGGATGCTGAGTGGTCTCCCAACATGTGTAGAAGTAGTGCATGTGTGTTTGTGTGTGTTTGTTGAGAGAGAGAGAGAGTAGAAGACGTGAGAGAGAGAGAGAGAGAGAGTAGAAGACGTGAGAGAGAGAGAGAGAGAGTAGAAGACGTGAGAGAGAGAGAGAGTAGAAGACGTGAGAGAGAGAGAGTAGAAGACGTGAGAGAGAGAGAGTAGAAGACGTGTGAGAGAGAGTAGAAGACGTGTGTGAGAGAGAGAGTAGAAGACGTGTGTGAGAGAGAGAGTAGAAGACGTGTGTGAGAGAGAGAGAGTAGAAGACGTGTGAGAGAGAGAGAGTAGAAGACGTGTGTGAGAGAGAGAGAGAGTAGAAGACGTGTGAGAGAGAGAGAGAGAGTAGAAGACGTGTGAGAGAAAGGAAGGATCGCGTGCGCTCAGTGGCTCGTTTGTTAAGGTACTGCTTCAGCATTGGTATTGATAGAAGAAACCGCGGAAAACTACCGATCAGAGCAGACGGCCGCCACAGTATGGCTCCAGTCAGCGGCTGAATTCGACCCGACTATTTACCTAGTATCAAAAATCTTCCAGCGTCGGAACTCGTTCTCTAGGACCTGATTATCACAGTCACTGCAGGAACATTGGCAATGTTGAATTTGAGCTGAATTCACGCGGTCGGAAACTCACTCACTCACATGAGTTGTCCCATGCACTGAACGTACTCGTAATTGCTTCGACCGTGGAGTGGCCCATTACACTAAACCCCGCAACAAGAACCAGAAAAGAATCTGCGAAAGGTTTCGCGAACTCGTTCTCCTCTGCGGTCCGCTCCGTAAATCAGCCTAAGGCCGCCCCGCGCGGCACCTCCGCTTTAACGGCCCCACCGGAAGCTCCACTCCCTCGGACATCCGGACTCGAACCCAGGGCCGCCCGCCGCCCGCGGCCCCGATCGCTTCCTGAGGACTCCGCTTCGACACCCGGCCGCAGCCGCCGACGTGTCCCCGACACCCGCGCACCGGGGCCGCCGTTGGGGCCTGCCGCGTTTTACGTTTTCTTCTTATCAGCTCGCTCTACCGACTCAGTACACGGCGTGCGCTTCGGTCCTCTCATATAGTTCTCTCGTTCTGTCTCTCTCTGTCTCCTCTCTCTGCTCTCTCTCGTAGGTTCCTCTCTCTCTGTCTCCTCGTCTCTCTTCTGTCTCTCTCTGTCCTCTCTCTCTGCTCTCTCTCTGGTCTCTCTCTCTGAGTCTCTCTCTTCTTCTGTCTCTCTCTCTCTGTCTCTCTCTCTGCTCTCATCTCTCTTCTCTCTCCATCTGTCTCCTCCTCTCGCCTCTCTCTCTGTCTCTCTACTCTCTGTGTCCTCTCTCTCTGTCTCTCTCTACTCTGTCTCTCTTCTCTACTGCTCTCTCTCCTCTGTCTCTCTCTCTGTCTCTCTCTTCTCTGTCTCTCTTCTGTCGTCTCTCTCTCTTCTCTCTTCTTCTCGTGTCTCTCTCCTTCTGTCTCTCTCTCTCTTGTCTCTCTCCTCTGTCTCTCTCTCTCTGTCTCTCTCTCTGCTGTCTCTCTCTCTCTGTTCTCTCTCTCTCTGGTCTCTCTCTGTCTCTCTCTGTCTCTCTCTCTGTCCACTCTCTCTGTCTCTCTCTCTTGTCTCTCTCTGTCTCTCTCTCATGTCTCTCGTCTCTGTCTCTCTCTCTGTCTCTCCTCTCTGTCTCCTCTCTTCCTTCTTCCCTGTCTCTCTCTCTGTCTCTCTCTGGTCTCTCTCTTCTGTCTCTCTCTCTGTTCTCTCTCTCTGTCTTCTCTGACTCTCTAGGTCTCCTCTCTGTCTCTTCCTTCTCTCTCTCTGTCTCTCTCTTCTGCTTCTCTCTCTTCGATCTCTCTCCTCTGTCTCTCTCTCTCTGTCTCTCTCTCTGTCTCTTCTCTCTGTCTCTCTTCTCTGTCTCTCTCTCTCTCTGTCTCTCTCTCTCTGTCTCTTCTCTCGTCTGTCTCTCTCTCTCTGTCTCTCTCCCTGGTCTCTCTCTCTCTCTGTCTCTTCCTCTGTCTCTCTCTCTGTCTCTCTCTGTCTCTCCCTCTGGTCCACTCTCTCTGTTCTCTCTCTCTGTCTCTCTCTGTCTCTCTCTCTGTTCTCTCTCTGCTCCTCTCTCTGTCTCTCTCTCTGTCTCTCTTCTCTGTCTCTCGTCCTCTGTCTCTCTTCTGTCTCTCTCTCTTGTCTCCTCTCTCTCTGTCTCTCTCTCTGTCTCTCTTTCTCTGTTCTCTTTCTGTCTCTCTCTCTGGTCTCTCCTCTCTGTCTCCTCTCTCTGTCTCTCTCTTGGTTCTCCTCCTCGTGTTCTCTTCCTTGTCTCTTCTCTTCCTCTCTCTCGTGTTCTCTCTCTGTCTTCTCTCTGTCCTTCTCTGTCTCTCTCATGTCTCTCTCTGTCTCTCCTCTCTGTCTGCTCCTCTGTCTCTTCTGTCTCTCTCTGTCTTCTCTGTCTCTCTCTCTGTCTCTCTCTCTGTCTCCTCTCTGTCTCTCTCTCTTTCTCTCTCTCCTCTTGTCTCTCTCTCTGTCTCTCTCTCTGTCCTCTCTCTCTGTCTCTCTCTCTGGTCTCTCTCTCTTGTCTCTTCTCTCTCTGTCTCTCTCTCTCTGTCTTCTTCTCGTGTCTCTCTCTCTCTGTCTCTCTCTCTCTGTCTCTCT
>BOPP01000016.1:228218-253573 GCA_017312745.1 Gryllus bimaculatus | reverse complement strand
AGCTTGGTGCAGTTGTCGAGGCACTTTTGTATTTCCAAATCGGGATATTGCTGGATGGAAGTATGGATGGATCGATGGATCGGGTGGATCGATATATAAATGCATGGATTGATGGTGGATAGGAGTGTGTGTTATGCACACGGTCAAAGTAGAAAGTTTCGTGCTCGAACTTCGAGCAAGATCTACTTGTACCGTTCCGGGAATCATTAAGATATTTATTTTTATTTTGAGGAAACTTTATATGAATGCCCTGTCAAATTTTGAAACCCTTTGAAATGTTTTCTTTACATTTTTTGCTCAAAAAATGGAAAGTAATGTTAAAAATATCCCATAATTCATATTTTCATTGCATGTTTTCATTACAATCATATACACTGAAAAAAAATTCTTTATGAAAAATTGAGAAATGTCAGATATATTTCCCTTTAAGCACCATGAGGGGTGCCTTGCAGCAGCAAGCGAAGGCAGCTGCCAAGGAGGTCTCAGGTTTGTTCCCCGACCGCTCCCTTCCCCGCGCCCCCGGGTCGCCTGAGATAGCTCAGGGCATCAGCTGTTGCGACGGTGCTGTCTGACCGGGAGGTCCTAGTCGACGAGTACAGTCCGAAGTGTTAGCTAAGTAGCTAGATCTAATTAAGACGCAAATTCTAACGGTCAGTACACGTGATCAGTAGTTTTCCATTGTTTCTCCGATCATTACCAGGCCAATGCCGGTGCAGTATCTCAAAAGAAGCAAAGACCGCTTTAAATCTTTCTTCCCTGTTTTTCCTCCCTATTTCCCCCCTCACACACACACACACACACACACACACACACACACACACACACGCGTAGTTTACATGCGCTACACTATGTTGGGAGTCCAGTCGGGACGTTAGACATTGTTCTGGCTAGATTGAAAGATTGAATAGCGATCAACTGCCAAAATCATTAGTCCCGTAAGTGTCATCAATGATGCCGCATGCTTTAATTTCATTGGTTAGGCTCCTTTGTCAGGGTACTGCTCCGGCATTCGGTTGTGATGGTGATGATCCTAGAAACTACGTAAAACTACCGATCTGAGTAGCCGGCTGCTAGAATTCATTTCAAGACAGCGCGTGGCTATTGGCTCACCTAGCTATTTAGTAGTGCCGAAAATTCTGTCACCGCCGGGACTCGAACCCTAAAACCTCCCGGTCAGAGGCACCGCAGCGACATTAGTTGATTCTCTGAGCCACCTTTGCCGGCTGGGCCCGGCTGGAACGGTGCCTCGTTGGCAGAGATACCTGTAGGGGGACACACCCCGCCAGCCGACGTGTGGGCCGTCACTGAACCTCACATTCTAACAGGAGAGGAGCACGCCACACGCCGGGATTTAATATCGCACCTCCAATAGAAAAGTGACACAAGTGCGAAATCGTCATTTTTCAGCTAAAAGCTGATAAGAGGTTACCAAGAGGTACTGCTACTATTCTGAAGTTGATTTTGAATTAGTTCAATTACTGTCCGCTAGAAAGTGAATATTTGGTACTATCTAGAACGAGTATTACAGAGCTACGAAACTTCAAATTGCAATTTCTGAGAAATCAGAAATTTGCACTTGTGTCACTTTTCTATTGAAGGTGCGATATGCACTACACCAATGAGACCTACGACCTCGGTAGTTGACGCAGCCTGAACCAGCTAAGCTCCCGGCGGGACACCCGTCATGTGTGGCTGTCTAATGCATGTAAGTGTGTGTGTGTGTGTGTGTGTGTGTGTAAATAAGTGAAAAGGCTAAAGCAAGGAAGAAAAAGAAAGATCGCGCGCTCTCCGTGGCCCGGTTGCTAGGGAGCTCCGTTATTCGCCTGGTTTTAATGGAAGAAACCACAGGAAATCACCGATCAGAGCTGCCAGCCGCTAGAATTCTCCTCCAGACAGCAGCTGAAATCGACCTATCTATCTAGCGTCGAAAATCCTGCCACCTTCTGGACTCGAAGTCTAGGACATTACAGTGACATCAAGGGATTGAACTGAATTTGAATTGAATGCCTTATTTTACGTGGCGAGACTCAGGCCTGCTCTTCCGTCTGACCACGCAAATTTCGCTACGCTCCATTCACCAACTAGCAGAGAAAGAAGGTATTTCTTGGGCGAGAAATAGGCGATTTGAATTTAGCTCAGATGCATCTTTCATTCTTGAGGATATTTTACATGCAAGTAAATGTACTAACATGGGACAGCCGGCGTTACTTCCCCTCCGAAGGAAGGCGTACGAGGGATTTTTTTCGCCCTTAAAAATCCACGGCTTCGATCGGGTTTGAACCCGCCAACAGTCCGAAACGCTAACCGTTACACCATCGCCGCGCGCGAGCGATGTAACAAGGGATGAACGAAGTAATGAATCAAGCAGTCTCGGGCTCCAGGAGGCGCTGGAGCCGAAGCCGGCGACGGCAGCGCTCGCGTGGGGAAAGAAGGAAGCGGCCTCGACCTTGACGATGAGAGGGAAAGGTCTGTCTGAATCATTTGGGGTTAGTTGATGTTTGTGATTGGTGTATATTTAATTAATAGTCTGAGGTAAATAGTGCTGTATCGTCTGCGAATTGAGTTGTTAGCATCGTATGGATGAAATATCTGCGATGTATGGGTTACATAGTTTTGGAGATAAAATGAAAACCTGAATTGACGACGTGTGGGAAGGAATGGTAGTTGTTAAGTGTAACTGAGATCGCGCGATCAGCTAGGAAACTTTTTAACGATGTAGTGTGGAGTACCTAATCACATTTTATACGTTTATAGCAGATTAGAACGTAAAGTCAAATTTTGTCAAATGGTGTGTGTGAGAGGTCTAGGAACGCAAATACTGTATAATATCTATTTTTATGCAAATACAGAGTGGATGTGTTCTGTTATTTTAAGTAGTTAGTGAACAGTTGAATGGTGGGCAATGGATCTAATTTGGTGGTTGGGAATTATTTAACGTTGAATCGACGGTATATACTGACGAAGATAATACTGATAAGAATTTGTTTAATAATTTAGATATGACAGGTAACAAGTTGATTGGTGACTGTTTATTTTGGAGTGGTCTTTGTTCTTTTGAGGGGGGGATGGTTGAGTGTTTCCGGTTTGGGAAAAGTATCCAGTTCTTAAAATTCAATTAGAGATATTGTTTAACAATGTTAAGTGTGATACTGGTATTTTTTGTAGGATTACTGAACTGTACTTGTCGTGTTCGAAGGCTTTTTAATTAGGAATTTCTGATTGTGTGTAATTTCGTGAAGAAAAATGTATGTTAGATGTATTAATGATGAAGGAAGAGGTTATTTGATAGAATGTAGCAACTTCTGTACACTTCCGAACGGGGAATAATGCGGTGCTAAAACAGCACTTACTTTCTAGAACTATGTGAAACTGTTAGGTTCAAATAATATTGCTAAATCATAATTGAATACAATTTCATGTTTTCGACACCAAAATGCTGCCTCATTATACCCAACAATTGCAGTCGTCGTATCTTCACCTAAGAAGAAATTCCGATTAGCCGTAGTACTGTCATCTGGAATCGCAACAACAATCGTCATCTCATTTGAAAGATCAACTCCCATTATTGTCGATATATGCGCTAATTTTTATGTAGAGACCATTTTCTTATTTCAGTAAGGAGACTGTTTTGAATAATTCACAATTCGATCAATTTCCTCGAGTAATGTGCTCATGTTTATATACACAGTTTAGGACTTCCTACTCCTTGTAAATACACAGAGAATCAACAATTCAAGGCTTATTTTCTTTTTCTTAAATTATTACCCCCAAATTAATGTGTTAGTAGTGGATATGTAGTGTTTCCAGAGATGGATCAGTTCTGGTTAAAAGGGGGTTTTAATTTATCGTTCGCTATACAGAGCTAGAATAGGTTTTAATTCTATAAATAACTTATATTTCCAGAGAAAATTTGCAACCATTCTCTTTTAAACTTCCGAGTCTTGTAATATAGTATTAGATATATTGTTTGAGTTTATCTTTAAAAAGTCCAAAAATTTTGCTTTTTCTTTTTTTTCCTGAAACGTAAGTTTCTGAAGCGATTTGTAAAAATTTTCCTGAAGCGATTTGTAAAAAAATGGGTTCTGGTCATCCTTCAAGACTTCCTTAATTCGAAATTCCTGTTTGCTTTTCTCCGCGTCGTGAACCGAAAGACGTTCGAGGAAAACGTTACAGGGAATAATTCACTAGCCTGCACTGACCGGTTTTTACTGCCGAATACCGCAGTCGCAGCTGACCCGCGAAGGCAAGCACCTCCGAAGCCAAACTCCCAAACCCGTTGCAGTCCGCAAAAGACGCCATCCTCTGACCTGGGTCTCATGGCCAGCACGAAAATTGGCGCTGGACTTCGAGCATTTATGCGCCTACTTAATTACTGCCCAGAAGAGACAACGATAAGCAAAGCGGGTGATCTAACAACCATGGTTTACCGTTGTCAGTTGTCTCCATATATAGAGTTACCACTTTGGAATATTAAAGGCAATCGTACGTTTCCGTGGCCAGAGTCATGTGAAGGCTCTCAGCTGTTCGGGTGACAGCGCGTCGAGGGCAGTGATGCCGAAGTTTCGTCCATCATATCGTCCGTCCCATCCTACCATTTCGTCCAATCCACCGCATCACCGCCCGGTCCCGCCTGATTGGACGGCTAACCAGCATTCCAATATTCTGGTTCCTACGCAACCACACAGCACAAAACGCCGAGTGCCCACCATCCTGGCGAATTCCAGCCCTGACGAAGACCACGGTATAATGGTCGAAACGTCGGCATTACTGCCGTCGACGCGGTGTATCCGGGGCGGCCGAGAACCTTTAAGGTCAGTAGGTCTACAAAAAAATGTACAACTGTATTAAGATCGAACTGAAAAAATGTCTAATAAAGTGTGTGGTCAACAGCTGTATTAAGACTAATGATTAAACTTTCATAGCTACAATAGCTACCAACAAAAATGTCTACAACTAAAAATCAGCTAAATCTCTTCTAGCTAAAACTCTAACAGAAATGTCTCACGAGTATTCAGTTAAAATGTTATACCTTATGTGTTAATAAATTAAAAGTATATAACAATATGTAAATATGAACATTATCGTAACTGAATTTTCAAAAATAAATGAATTGCCGTGGCAATAAAATTAGATATATTTTTATTTCAAACACACCAGACAATATAACAAAAAATCATGATCACATATACTGTGAAATTCAACAAAGTTAAAGATTAATATTCAATTTCGATTAAAACTCTCATTGCCCCTTTTTTGCTTTATACATTTGGCACATTCTTATTTACGCTCTTCGATGGGTGAGCGATAAGCTTAATGGCCTCGGAACTCTCAGATCGCGGGTTTGATCCTGGCTGAGGAGAGTTGATTTTCGAGAGCCGGAAAAAACAGTGACTATATGGTACTTTTGACTTTTAAGATAACTGGTTAAATGTCCGGCAAAATTAATCCCTCTGAAAATTCTCTTCCTATTTAAGTCCCACTTTAGCTTCCCCAGCAAAGCTTCAAATAAGATAAATATTAGTGAGATCGTTTTGGCTCTCCGAGGCAACAAATATGAGAATGAAAATCAACCGGTAACGCTAGGATACTAAAGAATGTAAACAAAAGAAATTTCAAGAAATTTCAATGTCGGGGATGGTCAATGAATAAATGGCTAAGTCCCCGAACATTACAAACAAATGTTTTTAATCAATCGTGCTTGTATTCCCATCCCAAGTTCTTGAAAATAAGTAGAAATGATTCAGGGATCACTGGATAAACCAATCATTTCAATAAATAACGATTCTCGTCAGGTTATATAACTAGTATATATTTAAGACTTTTCGGACACATATATGAGGTCCACTTCAATTTCTGAAAAGGCAATGTTAGAAAATAATATTTACATAAACAATAAATTATTATCAGTCTAATTCACATCACATTCGTGTACCACTGAAAATATTTTATTGCATTTTCAGAAACTGATACATATGAGGTCAAAACGTCTTAAATATATACTTACATACCCTGACCGTCGAATCATCGTTTTTTTATTGGAAAGTGAAAAAGACTCAGTGTCATAGAATCTGAAGCAATTTCATATGCTGTACTCCTTAAAAATGCTAGCACATACTTCCGCGGAATCGCCCTATTCCTGATGTGGAACTGATATAACAGAAATTTGTGTTTTAAGAAGCTCTTGAGAACATTCTTTAGCCCTTATAACGGTGATAAAACATAAAAAAGGCGCTTAGAACACCAGAAATCCTTTGTGGCTAATACAGGGTTAATATTGGAAATCAGGTTTGACGTTAAAATATAATACAATAATGGATTTTCTGATTTTAGGATTATTGCTAGGAAGTGCGTTCTAAATAACATTGGAAAATTAAAAAATGAACGAGTTTATTGTATTCATGAACATTAAAATTATGAATTTTGAAAATAAAACGAAGTATTTCACCTCCTCGCTTTCGCACAAAACGAATTAGAGTAACTAGTTTGAAATAATACAGGCATCTGGCAAAATAGAACTTTGGTTAATACTCCAGACTTCATACTCGTACTTATGTTTATCGACCAAATTATGAAATAATTTAACGACTAATAATGACTGCAGGATTGACTTTTTACTGGACGTTTATAGCTTGGAAAGTACTTGAACTTTTCGGACACATATATACATGCTTCGTTCGCAAAATCTTTTTGAGAAACAGATTAAGTCCCATATTAAATTTAGAAAATATTACCCTGAGAACTATGAGCTTCGCGACTGAAAAGAGGAACTTGAGCAACACGGTATGTTCCACACACGTCATTGTCAGTGAAACGCACATTTATTATAGAACAACACTTCTTTGAACTGACCTCAACTTTGAGTCAGCGGGCAGAACGATATTCTTTAAAGAATACTTTTAATAGCAATATTTATGTCTTGTCTATATATGCGTTTTCCTGTAATTGATGATTGGTAACCTTGTTTCCTTCCGTTCAACTTTCCTTTCCGTATTTTCATTACAACTATCCTCCAAGTACAATTATTAAAAGCAGATCTTCATTTTGCTTCTCTCAATTTTCTAGGAAGATAAACATTAGTCATTCACAAGGGTCCTTAGCAGATTATTCTTTTTCAACTATTTTTTCTCGGAGTACTGGTGTTACTCATTCACGTGGTTGAAAACTAGGTAATTATAGAGCACATTATTTTTAACATGACTGCACGCACCACATTTCGAAGCCTTTCTAAATCCCCTAACTCTGTCGGGTTTTATTGGCAAAAACGTGTGGGTCGCTCCCTTTGCATTGTTATTATTTTATGTACTTACGACCTTGAGAGTACGATCAGCCATTGCATTGATTGATTAGTTCGTTTCCTGACATATTAACTACAGTGGTCATTAATCCCGTTAGTGTAGTGCGTGGTATAACCGGGAGGAGGCGGAGATCTCTTCTGTTGCAATGGGGCGATCCAGAGCCGACCTTTTCGTCGGCTCACGTGGTTTCTCCCTCCAGATATCTCCCTCAGCTGAGACAAGCTCCAACCTCCCGACGCAAATCCCTTCTTCAGTGTGCTATAGTGTAGGTAAAGGTGTAAGAGAGGAGGCAACAGAGATGAGGAAGGAAATATCGCGCGCAGTCCGTGACCTGTATGTTGAAGTCACCTCTCTTAAGCTGGCACTATCACAAAGGGGTTAACACAAAACCAAATACGCCACCATTAGAACCATTTAATTCCTAATTAATTACACAAAATTGTTTTTATGCTTTTCAAATGTTGGCGTAATTAATGGTGAGATGGCTTAAGATTAAGTTGCCGCTACCACAATGGTTACTGCAAAAACAAATATTCCATCCTGTACAATTTTTTTGCTAATTGTTTACACTAAATTAATTTAATTGCTCTTATTATTGTTGGCATATTTGTTTTTGTGGTAACCGATTTTGGTAGTGCCAGCTTAAGAGAGGTATTAAAGTCCTACTCAATCTTTCATCGGTGGTGATAGATAAAACTTCAAAAGACGACCCAAAACAGCTGCTGGCCTCAAAAATTTTCCTCTGACGAGCGTCTGAATGTAATCTAGCTATCTAGCTTGTGCCTAAAATTCACCATCGTCGTTATTCGAACCCTTGAATCTCCCGGTAAGAGATGCAGTCCGCTTTTGGACGCATGATAAAATAATGTATTCTATTTTTTTTTTTGTATTCCAGCATTATAAAAGAACCTTTTCTGTTGCAAGAAATCGTCCATAATCGGGCATTTTACGGCACAAATCATGACGTATTAGATTTTAGGTCACGAATGATTGCGTCATCATACATTTAGCCAATCGTAGCGAGAGAATCGGGGGGAGGTAGATCTAAACGGAACAGCCGACCACCGTTTACTCGCATGATGTCAAACACCCGAGTCGTCACAGAGAAGTTAAGGAATTAAGTTTGATTCTCTTATAAATGTATAATGCTGTTATACAAAAAAATATAATATGCAACTCGTTTAAATATTGATTTATTACATTCGTACAAATTTGAAAACTCGCTTCTAAAGTCGCTCGTTTTCAAAACATGTACTCATGCAATAAACCTTAACATTATAAACTAATTGCATAAACTACTATTGCACTATCTTCGGAACAAAGGCCAGAACAAAGACACAAGAATGATCGTCAAACATCGGTGGAAAATCAACATTCGTCCTCACTTTTTCTTCGAATCCAGGCGGCGCCACCTTGAAGGCAGAGCTCCTGCGACACCTAAATGTATGGCTGTGAAACTCTTAAAGTCGCCGTGAAGGTCGGACGCGGAGGTCGAAGGTCGAACGCCCCCTCCCTCTAAGCAGATAAACAAAATGTATTTGTTTGAATATACTCAGCAGTTTACGGTCGAATTAATTCGACGATCGTCAGCTAGCGGTGTTCCCAGGTCTGGTCTCTGTTTTTATTTATCCTCTCGTGGGGGGGGGGCGAGGTAGACGTGTGGCGAGCACGACATATTCCCGTCATTGTATCTAGCAAACGTGGCCTGCTTGATTTTTTTTCTTCTCGCAGCTATAGTAACCGAGACAATTTGTATTAGAGAGCTACAGCTTCATTTTTGACCCGGTCGGAAATCGAACCAACAGATACAAAAGTTTAAGTTCCAAGTAAAATCTTTTTCTGCTGCACAACTGTTTCTATACAATTAGAGACTATACCGAGCATCCAAAAGGAAAGTAATATTAATTTTAACAATGACATTTAATGTATTTTATACAATTTGGATTGTATAATTGAAAAGAACCTGTAACAAGTATTGTACTTCTGGGTCAATGACCACATATAGATCATCTCGAGAAAATGCTAAGATGGCCCCTTGTTTTGCTTCTGGGCATAAATGTAACTTCAAATTAACTTCTCCCCATAGCACATTACACACAGTTTTTGACGTAAATAAATAAATTACATTTAAAGAACTCAAGGCTGCCTCACAGAAAGCCAGCACACTGCCCATGAGCCATCCGAGGGGCATAAAATCTATTTAATAAATTTATAAATGTTCCAACCCAAACTGCCGCGATCGAAAGATAGTAGTGCTGAAGTGTGTGCAGTACGTGGGCAGATTCGAGTCTTGCGTTGGCACGGGCGTTTTTTACACTGGGGTATTGGCGTAGTTGGCTTGCCTGTTTTTCGTACATCACATTTCCCATCATGTTTCGCATTCCTTGTCGGCCCGGGTGACGAAAGATTTTGAAGTGTTGCAAGTTCCTTCTGGGTCGGCCGGCCTCCCTAATCCCTGAGTTGTGTTTCCGGCTAGGGGCAACCCTATCCTACCCTAATCTCTTGACGTGACCGGTAATTGTGTTAATGTGATTTGTCTGTGTGCGTGAATTAAGAACTGGCTCCCTACACCCACAACAAACACTGAGATGAGCTTGTTGTGAGTGATTGGAGATTGTTGATTGTTGTGAGTGATGGGTGATTTTTAGCATTTAGCTTTCTTAGCTAGAACCTTGATGTGGTTGTGCTGACCACCTAGATGAGCCCACATGCTAGCCTGGACAGAAATATGAAGGATCAGGACCGAGACGGGACTGGAGGCTACGTCGGCGTGGTCTTCGGGGGGGAGGGGGAGAAATCCTCTCTAAGAACAGTTCCCAATAAAGAGGAAGTGAGAGCAGGAGTCCCTACAAGATCTCTGAGACGCTGATAGAGGGCCGACGGGAAGGCGATATGCCAAACCGGAAGTCAGTCACGGCCAAAAAGAAATAGAGAGCATTATTAATTAGATGTCATTATTATTAAAATTTATAAATATTATTTTTTAAACCCCTTCAAAAGCATGCCAAACCGGAAGTCAGACTCGGCCAAAAGGAAAAAAAGGGCATTATTAATTAGGTATTATTATTATTATTATTATTATTATTATTATTATTATTATTATTATTATTATTATTATTAAATTTTATGAATATGACTTTTTAACTTATAAAACCCTCCTAGTTGGCTAAGATGGCCTAGAGCATGTAGCGACTGAGCGCCGAGCAGCAAAGGGTCGCGTGTTCGAATCCCGCCTTGATCATGGATGGTTGCCTCCTGTGACTTCTCGAGCGGCGTTGCGTTCGGATGCCCCTGGTCCTTGTAATGAGCCTCAACTTTACGGAAAATGCCTAGACTACGGAGATCCCCGAAGAGTACAATGTGAGGCGAAAATTGTCGCATAAGCATAGCCCTTAAAATATCTACTTCTCTTCTTTTTAAAAAAAATAGCGATTTCAAACGCTAATTTCCAATTCTTTTGCATTGGTCCGCGATTATAATTGCGGTAAATTATGTTTATGAAGTCAAACCTATCATTTTTTCGATAACCCTCTATATCCAAAAAAGTGTAAGCACTAACCCACTTGCGAGCTCCTCGGATCTCGGGTAATCATAACGAGAATCGCCGCGGAGTAAGACGCAGCAAAAAAAAAAAAAAAATCTCCTTTAAGGTCGGAATTCGAATCAGTTCCTTTCGAACGAGGTTATGAATGAATAATTGCTCCATCCACACTTAAATAAATGAATGAATTAATGAATTAATAAATGAAAGGATAAAGGAACTGATAGGAAATAATTGAATCAATGGGATAAATCGAATGAATGGGAACAATCGAATGAATGGAATGAAGCGAACGAGTGGAATGAATCAACGTAACCGAAAAGAACCGACTGAATGGGATAAATCAGGTGAATCGAGTGAATGGAATGATTCAAGTGAAAACGCGTATAGGTGTAAGATTAGGAAACAACACGAGAACCCAGGAAGAACGATGGAAGCTGCACAGTTGGCGGGGAGGCAGCGGTGAAGTTAGAAACAATGACGGTTTAACTGTATTGGTTGGCGAAGGACTTCAATAGATTCAAGTACGCGCAAAAACAAGGAACGGGTATGCTTTCCCCTCACCAATTCTGCTAAAAACATCCCTGGTTTTTCTAAAAATACCCGACCGAACCCAACCCGACCGGCAGCGACATCGCGTGGAGCACAGAAGGACGCCAACGCTTGACCTCCCGTCTACTCCGAAACTTGGCGATGTCCCCACGAAGGCAGAACATCAGTGACGTCAGAGCGGGCAGAGGCGAGGTTGCTAACTCGTGTAGATCGCGTGCCAGCGTCCTAATCGCGTGCAGCTCGGCACGGCCACCCACTCTTCCCCCTTCTCTCCCCGTTCTCTCCACTCTGTTTCTCAACGCCCGCGCGTCAAACCCGAAGGACTATCAACGTTCTCCTCGCTCCTTCTCCGAAATAGCCAGAGACCCGACGACGTCACAAGACACGAACGTGCGTGCGGTTCCGAGCCCGTTCTCTGGCGAGCGCGCGCTCGGGTAGGTCGGGCAGACCGCGCGCCGCTGACGTCACAGCTCGCGCTCCGCAACGCTCTTGTGACGTCACAACCACCGGGTGCGGCGGCGCCGGCGGCGGTGCGGTCGCCCGCTCGTGACCTGGCGAGCGGAACGGCGCGGCCGGGCGCGCGCCGGGGATTTTCGCCCCGGAATAGCTCCGTGCCCGTCGCGGGACACCGGCTGGCGACGCCCGGTATCGCCTGCTAAGGTGACGTGATTCACGCGCGGTTGCTGCTATATCGGGACGTGCGATTGCTGGCGTAAATCCTTTCTCGGTAGGCGCCAAGTGACGAACCGATCATCGGGGGAGAATTTTGTGCACTTTGCAACACGAGGAAAATTGGTTATTCTTTCAGAAAACGGGGAAGGGCGATGGAGAAAAGGCTTTATATGAACATGTAGATTCACAAAACGAAGTAATACGTCACAATAATTGTCATTTGTTAGAAGAATGGTTTTAATCTGAAATAATTAAAGATGTTGTCATGGCCCAACAATGTTTTTAATTCAATAGCAGCTTTCGTATGCTTAGCCATCCATGGAAGCCACAAAACGACTACACTCTTCCATCTAGCAGACCAACTGATGATGATGGCTAAGCCATCGAAAGCTGCTATTGAATTAAAAAACATTGTTGCAATGACAACATCTTTAATTATTTTAAAATGCCAAAGATATCTTACCACAACACCTATATTTAATCTGAAAGGAGATAATTGTTTCGTCGTCAAAGTGTTTTACTCTATATGTAGATATATTGTGAAATATATTCGTATTTAAAAGTATTTGCTAGTAAAGCTAGTAAGTATGATAATTATGGTAACATTAGTCAATTGTAAATACTAGTATATTTGCTAAACATATTAATTTACTTAGCTCACAATGGAAGATTTGTGTCCTTTTACTTGTGCACCACAGCTTCACTTGCGATCGTATGCTTGTATTCGCGTTATTCGCTATCACGCTCCATGTAGGAAAAATGTTAAGGCGGTAAATGACATTTACAAAATCATTAAAGAAATTCAATCTACAAATTAAACATATACACGCGATGAATTGAATAGATTTACTCTCATGAATAAAACTAGCTGAACCTGAACAACTAAATCGCCCAAACGTAAGAGTAGTAGAATTTCCACAGAAAATTATAGCGCGCCTGGAAGTCTCTCCACAGTGATACCTTGCTGGTACCTGGCTTGCAACAGAAATAATGTTTGTAAGACCATATATGGCTTGAAAACGTGAATTGTGTACTCACCACAATCATAATTGATGCTGCAAGTGGTGCCCCCTTCACTTGTTTTCCAGTGCGGCTTCCTGGCGCACTGTATTAGTGTGCACTATACTGAAATTAGAAAACGCCAGCGATATTCTTTCAACTTGTTTTTTCGCACAGACTAATAAAGTAGGGAGGTTTAAAAATTCTGGAAAAATGCAATCACTATATACTGCTAATGTTGCTTTGAAAGACGCTTATGACTAAAGCGCTGCAGCTCACATCACTGTAAAACTGGTGGCTAACACATCCCTTACACAAAATAGCTAAAAAGTATCTATGTGGTTGTTAAGACTCGAAAGTTACAAGCCTGGGACCATGAGAAATATTTTCAGCACTAGTCAGAGATCTAAGTGATAATAATACCTTTCTGGAATTAACGTTCAATTTGAAGAAATGTTAAATAATTTTAAAAACTACATGGTGTCCTTAACTACTTCTGTACATTTTAGTTTTTATATTATGCGATCGCCTTCATATTATGTTTACTTACGTCTTCAGATTGGATTTCATAGCGTATTATTACATCCATTATAATAAAACGTTCTGCAGTATTTAAAATTACTAATTAATAAGTTCATTAATTAATTTAATAATTATCACATTGAAATGGCTCATTAATACAAAACTAATGGAAAAAGGTTCTGCCAAAGTCAATATGATACTATTAATCATACGGACATAATGTTAAGAAAGACGTTAAAATTTTATTCAGGGAAAGAATAAGATAAAATGTACATTAAATGTGGTTGACTGTTCCTTTTTTTCTCGTTAGCAATTACACACTCGCGCAACCACGATCGTGAATAATCAAACAATTTACTTATAATGTTTTTTTCGTAACTTGTAATTTCAATAGACATTTCTCGCAGTTAATTGTTTAAAAAATTTATTTCAATGTTTTGTTTCATATAGTAGTGATTGCTGTAAGAAATATTACTGTTTTATTTTATTCCTTTTTGCTCATTTTCATTGGAGAACCTTATCTGAATTCACGTGGTCGAACAAATGACTCCCGTATGTTTACTTTATCTTTCAAAACACGAAATGGTACTATAAATCATCACTTGTGACAAATTTCCTTTTTTCGGGAACATTCAGCATCGGAAAAAATACACATTGGACAGACATTTGGCCCTCTTATTTATTGCCAGAATTTCCAATATAAACTTTTCTTACTTGGTTTACTTTGCATATTCATAAGAGTTAGAGTCCGCAGTGTCAACAAATTCATTTGTTCCCCTGAAATCTTGGAAGTTTGATCTTTTTATTATCCATTATCAGCGCGTCAGTTATTTAGGTTAAAATATTTCTTAATTTTGTACATTTGGAAATCAAAAATATTTTCTGATATAATATATACAATAAACTGTCAGATGTTAAACGCATTCTCAAGGATGGTAACAAAGTCATATTTTTCCTCTTCGCTTTTCCTACGCCTAAAAAAGACATGGAGTGTTATTAAACATGTTTACACAGTAATTATCGTCAGACATCTTACTAGAATACGAGATGGATCAACAGTAGAGTAGTGTACACAAATGCCATGATTCGAATATTATGTCTTATATACATGTTAAAAAATTAAATATATTACGTTGTAATATATCTTGAAAAATATAACGGACTGATGTTAGTAGTATATAGTGGTCCACATCTTATTATAACCCTTGTGTTTTAATATCATCTTCAACGAATTTGATCTCAAACTCCTAAAGTTTGACTTCAGGCAATCAAAGTGCTTACAATATTCGTATTTTAGTCTAGACAATGCTTGTTTGTTTGTTTTTGCTTCTTAAGTGATCGATTATCATATTTGTCCCAAGTTGGATCTCTTAAATTGTCACACAAACCAGTACTTGAAGTAGTACACAAAGTAGTGTTTTTAATACATTCTTACACCAGACGAATGCCGGAGCAGTATACTACCAAACGGGTCAGGGCCTGCGCCCAATCTTTCGATCGTCTTCTTTGTCTTATCCCCACCTCTCTCTCTTTCTCTTTCTCTCTCTCTTTCTCTTTCTCTCTCTCTGTCTCTGTCTCTGTCTCTGTCTCTCTCTCTCTGTCTCTGTCTCTGTCTGTCTGTCTCTCTCTGTCTCTCTCTCTCTCTCACACACACACACACACTCACATGTACTACGCTACTACACTTGTCTGGAGGCCGGTCGGGGGCTTAGAGTTTGTCCCGGCTGGGGCGGTGCCACGCTGGTGGGAGATACCTGATTTGGGAAAATCGCGCAAGCCGACGAAGATAGACGCCTGATCACGCCATCCAGCGAGGGAATATCACCGCCAACTCCCGCCATGAAAGCATACACTTCACTTACGGGACTTTAACAGTTGTCGCGCCCGGATTCTCTAATCAATCCATTCTTGTGAATTAACTCAATATAAGCATTACATCGCATAACAATAGTTCACACAATTGTTGTTGCTTATAAATGATTCTGGGAAATATTCATCTTGGGACTCTGAAATACATCATGCGACGAGTCGTTACGTACTACAATTTCCGACGTTTCGGTGACTTATTAAGGTGGTATATATTAAGGGTATTACATTTTAAGGGTAATTAAGTGCTACAATTTTATGATTTTGTGGAGGTTGTTGAAGCAACCAACCTCATGTGACAATACTCTTGATATGTCATGAGTCATTGTCATTTATCATACAATGACAAATACTCTTAAGTAATAAAAGTTATTGCACAGGACGGATGACGGATGCTATTTCTGGACTTTTTGTCAAGACCAACCCTTTCTCGAACACTTTATCTTCTCTTTGACCCCTAGCCAGAGTTCTTCTCTATCAAAACGCGATCGAAAACCGCTAAAAGACCATCTAAATAAGGACTAGCACCATGTTTCCACATTTCAGAGTTTATTTTTACGCAAACGCTAATTCCGTTGGATATAAATAAAACTAAAATAAACTACTGAAATCGAAGTGTAACACGAATGGCAATGGAGGAAATGTTCAAAATATAAGGCTCTAAAATGATACCATTCAATCTCTTGTTGTTTTTTAAGTTACGGCTGAAGTTGGGGCGGGCGGGGGGCGGGCGTCCTCCGCTCTGTTCTCCCGCTGCCCGACGTGGCTGTGAGGCGTGGGGAAGGCCATCGGGGCCCAGTGGGTCGGGAATTCCCTTAGTTCGGCACCGGCGCTCGCGAAAGTCCGCGCGCACCGCACCGCACCGCAGGCGGCTGGACGAGGTGGGCGCGCCGGCGGTGGGCGACCGGCAAGCCGCTCTATCCTGCCGCCGTACCTCGTTAGCCTTTCTACACGGCACAGTTCACGCGCAGATTTGGACTTACGGAAAACCTGGAGTTCAGTCTGCACGATTTCGACGAGAAACGTAAGCAAATTCGATTGACAGAGTTGTGATTCCAGCCGCGTCAACTGCTCAGGTCATTAGTCCTCTAAGTATAGTGCATGTTTTACCTCGGGAGGTGGCGATGTATTTCACGCGCTGGATCGTCGCCGACCTACCTGTCAGCTTGCGTGGTTTTCCCTAACCAGGTGTCTATCACCAGAGGGAACTGCCTAAGAGCCCGACTGGCCTCCTGACAAGGGTAGTAGTTCATGAGAGTGTAAGGATGTGAAAGTAAGGGGTGAGGATAGGACAAGGAAGGCGAAGGAAATATCGCGCCTGCTCCGTGACCCGTTGATTAGGGTACTGCTCTGGTATTTGCCTGGTGTTGATTAAATTGGACCAGCAGCCTCCCCGCACAGCTGCCTATCCCTAACTACTTGCACTTTTTCGTGCTCCCGTCCGGCTCTTGAACACAGAATGCCCGCAGTAGCAGTCGATGTACAGGTCTGACTTAAGGACTCAAACATTCTGATCCTTACGAATAACCTCAAGCACAAGTGCTTTCCAACCTCAAGCATGGACTTACCTGAACCTTGTTGTTCTGTACATACACCAATATAAATAGATAAAAAGTACAATTCAAACGTACAAAAATAAAGAACAATTCGATAGCTTATTTTTGTGGCGGACACTAATGAATTAAGTTGGAGAGTTATGAACAAATGTTGCCTGATTAGAAACGAAAGGAAAGCAAAAGCACAAGTTGGGAGGAAACGAGCCAAATGTAATGGAGAAAGACTCTGTGAAAGCACAGGTGAATTACGTTGCGACAGGGAAAATTAGAAACTTTTCACTCAGGTCACGGAGTGCTTGTCACGAGATACTATAGGAAATGTAAATACAGTCATCCACTATGTGTGTTCGGGAAACATTGGGGAACTTGGAATCCACAAAATATAATTGTACCACTAAAATATAATGTGATCCATCCTATCTATTATTTTTCAAAAGTTGACGTGTGTGTACACACGCATTTTGGGTGATTGGTAAAACGCATAAAAAAGTATTCGTTTAAATGTCGAACAGAAGGAGGATAAAACTAAAGTAAAAAATGCATCACGAATAAATAGTAATGTAAAGAACCCAACCTTCCAAATTGTATTCTTAGAACGTTCAGCGTTTCCCTTGAGAATAATTGTGAGAATTCTACTTAACCAAAATTCGTTATTTTGTCTTGAAATGGAAGCTGGTCTACCCTACTTGTGTTATCAGTTCTCTTATTCACTCACTTTATAATAAAAACGTTCTTTAATAATATATTAAAATTAATTGAATGAACGCTTTTCTGCCGTCATTTGGTTATTATATCGTTTTAAAGACCAACTACAATTTGGTTTGCGAGTTTTGTTGTGCGAGTTGCAATCCATCAACGGAAAGCAGTCAACGTGTTGTCATTTGCGCGGGCAAGCATGGGAGAAAAATGCAGTGAGGATATTCTTGCATCTGGGGTTATAGTTGACGAGGCCAATAAAGGGGGTTTTCATGATCAAATAATGAATATTAGAAAAGCAATGCTTAGTGTGTGAGAATAAACACGATATCTACCAAATGTCTGGCACATGTAACCCTTTACAAATAAACTGTGATTAGAATAATTGTATGTGGTGCATCTAATTAATAAATGTGTTAGGACTACGGGAAGTAGGATATCCTACAATAGCCTACTACAACACAACATGCAGATATTGCTAACTATAAAATATTTTAATTTCATTTTCTGAAATATGTTAAATACTGTGTTCACAATGAATAGTAAACATATTGTTCCAGAATTTGTAAACCACCTTCATTTCATTAGTTTGGGAGTGTACTGGTAACGACATGAAACATTGTTGGTTATTGATTTTCTCTACAGGGCATATGACATACGTTTCTGCTGTAACGTTCTACAGCTCTTTCTTTTGTGACATGTAATCGCTAGGGTTCAGCTAGTTCTTCTTAAAAAATAAAAAAATGGAAGGGTTACTAAATTTAAAAAAATGTTATTTCTAATGGCTCTAACTATATACGAGTAATGTTACTCCCTGCCCCGCAGGTTTCATTTCTTTTCTCCTTTTTTCATCTCTCTCAAATTAAAGTGGTTTATTTTCAAAATTACTACAAGAAATCAACTTTCACAGTGCATTTGGTGAAGTTTCTGTGCTAGAAAATTGGTCCGTACAGTTTGAAGTTTCATAATGAGATTTTTAAAATGCTCAAATGATTCTAGAAATCGAAATAATTATTCAGTTTCACTGATTGTAAATACGAGTATACGTATGTCGCGTATTTGAGATATAATATGGCAATTTATTGTTATTCCTCATTTCTAATTTTTATATTAATCTTCGCCAATATATTGGGAGTATTTGAAGGGATACATGCAGACTTATTGAAATTCTAAGTGAGTGAAGAAATAATGAGGAAATATCTACTTCTGAGAAATGCTAAACACTCAGTCATTGTATCGTGTAAGGAAATGCAAATGTGTGGCATAATAAGATATCATAATGCAATAAAATGACTATTTCAAGACTAAGATTGGAGCAAACAGTTTGACGAAATTTGGAGGAAATAATTGAAAAAGCTGAATCACTTAGAGTTGCACGTGTTCACGAAGACAAAACGGAAGAGAGAAAACACACAATTGCTACTAGACGACGTGTCATAATACCTTCTTAACACCAAGGGCGTTCGAATTTTATGGTTGTTGATGTCTTCTCTCCCCATAAAAAGTCATCTTAACCTTTCTTCTTGTCTGTCTGGATGACAGCGCGTCGTTGGCCGAGAGGCCGATGTTTCGCCTGTCATGTCGCAGGCTTCCTCAGGGTACTATATCGTCACTGCCCTCAGGAAGTCTGTGACATGGCAGGCGAAACGTCGACCTCTCAGCCAACGACGCGGCGTCACCAGGACAGTCCAAGAAAACACAAATTCTAACCGTGGAATCTTACATATAAATCTTAATCTTTCATCGAACAGAGACGAATATATTCACGAATCACTTTTATCAACATTTGCCGAACGACAGAAAATAATGTAGTGAGAAATAGAATGTGAAAGTAGTTTAAAAATAATGTTCAAGGACGATGCTAACACTACAACATTTAAGATAAATGCAATTATCAGCATTTAATATTGAACTTGTATTTAATGACTTTCATTTGTGCTTCACGGAGAGAATCAAACAACAGACCGTTAGTGTGCGAGTGATATAGGTTGTACGAAGTCACTTAAAAGAAATGTTCAAGTCTGACCGGAAGCGGGTTGCTTGAGGTCTTCCCTGGTTGAGGCACCCAAAATTTCTGAAACAGTTTTAATTATTTCATAAAATTGCAAAAATATATTATCAGAAATTTTTAAATTGCAAAGGTTGTAGTTTATTTTCATACATATTATAACTACACGAGTTGAAGATCTCCATAGAGTGAGGATTTGCTTAGGGACCCTTATATCTCCGGTTCTTGGTCCAATACTAGTTGCTTTATTGTTCTAATTCCCTTGCTTTGATTGCCTTTAATACTCAATACGATGGTCATATCCTTCAAGAAAAATTGTAGTAGAGTGACTATTCAGATTCCACTACGTGAAGTCTTGGAAAGCGACACTTCACAATCGTGCGGAGAGGAATCTCAACCAACCAGGGCCGTTTTATCAACATTGGGGGCCCTTGAGCCTACGTTAATTTAGGGGCCGTCTACTCTTACATTCACCGATCTCCCGCCTCCCCAATTTAAATGCAAAGTTTCTTTAAAATAAATCTCTCATCACTGAGGAACATTCTCGCATCAACCAGCAACATTCCATATTACAAATATTATCCTGTATCAATCCTGTAAAAAACCAAATACTGATTTGCGAGACATCACTCTGTTATGCCAATTTTGTAGGTATTATTTAATCATACATAACTGTTTGTATGTTTTGTTATTTTATTTTTTGAAAAATTCATTAAACATTTTTAATAACATTTTTTTAAAATTTTAATTTAATTTAATAATATTTTTTAATTTTAATTTTAATGTATTAATAATATTTTAATAATAATTTTAATTTTGAACAATTTAAGGCCCTTAAACATTGGGTACCTTGAGCCCGGGCCTTCAAGCCCGTGCGTTAACACGAGCCTGCAACCGACAAGCCCTTGCGTTTTGCAGTGAGCCGCATCCGTCCTGAGTCCACACACAGAGGCTCCTGCAGTAGGTGTCAGGTGGCGCGGGAAGGTTCGTTGGGGGGGGGGCGTGGGCAGACGGCGAACAGCGAAGAGGCGGCGCGGAGGCGTGGCCGCGGACACGCCGTGGAATGCGGAGTCTGCGGCGGATGCATCCACACACTGCCGTCCCCTAAGCAACTCCGTCTGTGGAATAGTTACAAATGTGAGGAATTATTCCATGTTGGCACCAGAGATATTGTGGGGTAGTCCGTGATGATTATGGATCCAGGAGGTATCAACCACAAAGTTTGTTTAAAAATATATTTAGTATTAACAAACTCTTAGCCATACACATGTTTTGGGAATTTTATCCTATCTTCAGTGGCTCCCAAATATCATGCACTAATTACGTGGGTCTTAACTCGGCACCATCTTGTATTATCTGAGCAGAACTGTGTCTGCTTCGGTGAGTGACAATGCGTGCCAAAATGTGAGGAAGATGAATGATTGTTTTTGGTTAAGGGAAAACATTATTCTTAAAACTGACTGCTGTTCCCTGTGTAGCTGATTTTACGTGATTCTTTTAAGCATCTCTTTATTAAGCTAGGAATTCTGCCATTTCCTTGCCTCGTGATTTAAGAATTAGTAGTTAGTAGTTTTTGTCAAAAATGGTTTACTTTAGAGTGGGGAAAATCGATACCGATAACACGGGCCTACAACCAATAAGCCCTTCGCGTTTTGACGTTAACCGCGTCCTTTCATGAGTCCAGAAACAGAGGCTCCTGCTCCCTAATTATAACAATAACACTCGACGTAGTAATCGTATTCATCAGGCTTCAGTATTAATATTACCACTACAAAAAAATCACATTTAATACATGTTCATTATCTTACAACACAATGCCAGATAACGTTTACCGATTAAATTCGAGAAACAAGTTTAAGTGCTAAATAAAATCGTTTCTGCTGCATAACTGTTTCTATACAATTAGACACCACACCGAGCTTTAAAAACGAAAATAATATTAATTTTAACAATGGTTTTGAATGTATTAATGACCAATTGGACTGTATAATTCTAACAAACATGTAACAAGTATTGTACCTCAGCTTCTGGGACAATGACCATCTCGGTCAGGGTTTTCGTCGAGTTTCCTTGATCCTTCGAGCTAGCTGAGGCACGGTGAGATAGCCCCTTGTTTTGCTTCTGAACATATATGTAACTTTACTATCGGTGCACGTGTTTTTGGGTTCTGCGGGTAATTTGGTTATTGAAATTGTCGTTCTCGACGTTCTCATGACAGGAAACCCTCCATGATTCCTTCATGAAAGCCACAAAGAGGGTCCATAGCTAAAATCTATAGTGTATCTGCTCTTGCATATAGTTTTTATTACACTTGGGTGAATGTTTCTTATCAATTCTTGCCAAAAATGGTCATTTCCATTTGTATTCATAATTCAAATTGAATGTGGGTTAGCGTAAGGATCCGAGAATTTCAGAAAACGTGCACAAAACACACTGCTCCCCATAGCACTCCACTATCAGTTTTAACTGTTTTTGGTGTTAAATGAAAAAATAAAATACTTTGAATTATAGGAGTGCTAGCCGACTAGATATGTACTTCTGAGACCACGTGATAACTTAAGCTAACATTGTAACATTTGTTTAAAAACAGCAACAACTTCAATTACACAAATGTATCGTGTTTACATTTAGTCCGAAAATAAATTTGTTTACGAAATGTTTATCCGCTCTCTAAAAATGTATGTAGTAACCTGAATACACTTTACGATTATTCTGAAATAAAAGAGAAAGTTGTTTCTTCTGCACGGCTGGAGGAAATAACACGTGCTGTACATTAGCTATATGCACAGACAGCGATGAAGTAAGAAAGATAACGTATGTATAATCAATTTTTTACAGATATAAAATTTAAAAACTAACAAAATAGAACAGACATGGTATTTCGGGTACATGTATAAATGCACCAAAATCATACTCTTAAAAATTATTCTGTTTCCGTTCTGTAAAATAACTATTAATTATGCAAGGGGGTACGAAAATTAAAAAAAATTCTTGTATTGGTAATATGACACAGGATTTCCATTGATTAACAGTTAATGATTATGGGTGGGTTAACTACTAGGGTCGTTATTCTCGTACGTTTCGTGCATGTTTTTGCTCCGGAGATGGCGGTGGTCTTTCCCCGCTGTATGACGAGATCCGATGCCGACCTACCGTCGCTGGCGGGGTTTTCTCCAACCAGGTATCTCCCACCAGCGATGCCCCGCCCGTTGGGGCCCAGCCGGGGCAAGCTCTAAGCTCCCGATCAGTCTCCCGGCATGTGTGGTAGTGCAATGCATGTTACTGTGTGTGATAGGAAGGAAGAGGTAGGAAAGATCGCGCGGCGTCCATAGCTCGTTAGGGTACTGCTCGGGCATTCGCCTGGTGTTGATCGGAGAAACCAAGGAAAACTACTGATCAGAGCAGCTGGCCGCTAGAATTTTCCTCCAGACAGGGGCTGAATTCGACTTAGCCGACAAGCTACTGTCACAAATTCTGTCACCATCGGGACTCGAACCTGGGACGTCCTGGTCAGAGGGACTGCAATGACATCAGTAGTCCTGAGCCATCTCTCTCGGTCTGGATTCCTTGATTTTTTGCAATAATAAGAGGATGAAATAATAGAGGAACGTGCGTTCTTAGGTTCATTCATAGGTGTATGTTAACGTAACAAACACTACTTACGTTACGGCTACCTTTGCTTTCAGAAGGATGATTTTCAATATTCCCTAGTTACTTCATTCGTCCTTTATTTCAGTTTTGATTCATCTTCTTCCCACAACTATCTCTTCATCTGCCTACTGAAATTTTCCGTTATTGCTTCAACTCGGGTAAATGCATGGGAATTCAGATTTTTCGTTCCCAGTCATTGGTTTTGACGAACCATTACATCACCATTTCTGTACATTAACGCATAGGAAACATGTTAAATATTATTGACTAAGGAAAGATTACGCATGAACTATTTATCCTATTTGTTATTTTATCCTCATGTTTAGAAGATTATTAAATAGTAGAGGAGATCGTGTTTGAATTCCGACATCTGGAATGGCCGGGATAGCCTTCAAATGTGCTTCACTCTGAAGTATGCTAACCACAATCCAGAGCTTTAGGTTCTGGAAAATTATCCCTGTTGCTTTCTTGTTTTTACCTTATTACATCCTCTTTTAACTGGACGGGCGTAGCAATCTAATGTTGTTACGATATTGATTAATCAAATAGTGGATGTGCTTTACTGCTAAACAAAACTCCAATAACCGGATTGGAACAGCTTCGACGAATCTGATGCATGAGATATAATTTTAATGAAATTTATAGAAATAACTGCATTGTTGCATATTATTCAGTTCTTAAATGGTCGAGAAATAGTCTTCATAAATATGACTCGAGTTTCTGAGATTCCAGGACAACTTTGATAGCCGGTAGGCGGCTGATGAATGTGTCGGTAAACACAGAACTCCTCGTGACATTAACCCCTCGCGGCTAATGACCGGATCGGAACAGTTTTAACGACTTTGACGCATGCGATATAATTTTAATGAAATTTATACAAATAACTGCATGTTTGCGTATTATTTTATTATTTAGTCCTCAAATAGATCGAGAAATAGTCTTCATAAATATGACTCGAGTTTCTGAGATTCCAGGACAACTTTGATGGCCGGTACGCGGCAGATGAATGTGTCGGTAAACACAGAACTCCTCGTGACATTAACCCCTCGCGGCCAATGACAACATCCACACTTGTCCTGTGTGGGGATATACCGGAGTGTTGTTATGCCTTCTCCCCGCTGAGTTCCTGGGAAGGGAAGCGGCGGTGAGCGGTGATTTCCTGGGCCGTCGCGGATCTCGCTCGTGTGGAACGCAAGGAGCGGCTGCGTCACCCGGGGCTTCCTCGCGTGTGACTCAGCCGCCTACACGCTCTCCTCACACTCCCATTCAGATCGCTTCGCTTCCACTTTTGCTGTCTCCCTCTATCCGAAACTGCCTACACACCGTATCATCACGACTTATTTTTATCATGCCAAAGTTTGCCGGTTTTGATTGATGAATTAATTATAATAATAATAATAATAATGATGATGATGATAATATTAATAATAATAATAATAATAATAATAATAATAATAATATTGAGTCACATATACAATTACAATCGTGTATGACGAGTCAAAATGAGGCCTTGGGTGGAGAGAGCGAAGTTACATTACTGTTCAGGAGCAAACAAGGGGCCATCTCAGCATTTGCTCAAAGGACCAGGGAAACTGAACAAAACCTGATCGAGATGGGGTCATTGGCCTAGAAATACAATACTTGTTACAGTTAGATTAAAATATTGTACAGTAGATAAATTATCTGCTAATAATTAACATTTCCAGATGTTATTTTAATGCCACTACTTATAATAATAACAATAATAATAATAACAATAATAATAACAATAATAATAATTACAATAATAATAATTACATTAATAATAATTACATGAATAATAATAATAATAATAATAATAATAATAATTACATTAATAATACATTTATATATTGGAACAATACATATCAATTGTGTTTGCAACTACATCAAATTTAACAATAGTAGTGCATTCTATATTAAAAACTTGAAATGGTGGGGAGGCAAGTTTTGACCTTTTTTTTTTTTTTTTTTTTTTT
>BOPP01000016.1:206017-216578 GCA_017312745.1 Gryllus bimaculatus | reverse complement strand
GAAAAGTACTTTTTCACGAAAAGTACTTTTTCACGAAAAGTACTTTTTCACGAAAAGTACTTTTTCACAAATATCTTCAGATTAATTCTTCTAGAATAACGTACTTTGATATTATGTTGTTATTAGAAGTGAGGTATGTTCTCGATTTCAAATAGTCATTTTTTCGAAAGTCCAAAGCTATTGAATTTCATTAAATTGGATGTGCATTTTCACAGACTCAATAGAGTGGTTAAGGAAGGAAAAGAGGAATCCTCAGTGGATAGTAAGAAATGTCGCCGCCTAGACTAAAGTGAATAAATATTGTTAAACCCATTAAACCCTTGGGGTCTTTGCTTGTAATGCTCTATTTTAAAAAAGGTTTCGCGCCTATCAAATCATAACCGAAACTGTCAGATGAATGAAGCTGAAAATTGTGGGAAGTGTTTTCTTCCATCCAAGGAAAAAAGTGTTCAGAATAACATACGAATTTAATAGTGAAACGTTTAAAAACATTCCCATGTGTACCATAATGACATTTTAGCACTCAATCGTAGACCTCCGTCTTTTAAAGGAACCGTGCTTTTCCGTATGTAGTTTTGTCGGTTCGTGTGGTGAAGCCATCAACACGTTTTCGCCCTGGAAGCGAAGAACAAAATACGTCACCTGATACACATAACTTTTGAACGAAAGAGATTTGATAAGTTATTCCATAGATTATGCAGCCTGGAGATGTTTTTTGATTTGTGCTAGATCTCTTTATTTCAGTATGCATGCCTGTACCAGGTTTTTTTGGCTCTTCAGTGTAATAAATGTGTATATAAAATTAATAAATCAGAAACTGATTTTTTAAATTTATTTGTAAGTATTTTTAATATTTTATTTCTGAACTATACTCATTAGTTTCGGTTATACCTCGCAAAGAGCAAATAAAAAAGTTAAAGTATAATGTACACATTTACCGATTAATGTTCGATGAAATTGAAGGGAAAATTGTTTGCAGGTAAAGTTCCAGAATATACTTGGCCTTGGCACGTAAGTTATTCCTGCTGTTTAAAATACTCTTAATTGCTTCCTGAAGCGTTTTAACCAACCCCCTCTTAAACACTGAAAAGAAAGAATGGCGTCTTGTTGAATAATGAATAAGACAGGCACTTGTAAGAAATGGTATAATAGTGGAACAACATTCAGGGATTTAAAAAAAAGTGTATTCATAATTTTTCCGTTCATATGAGAAGGATATATAAAGCATTCCCAAAAAATGATTTTCTGAAACGTTTTAAAATATTGTATATTATGCATGCTATGTATCACATCATTTTAAATTAATAATTTGTTTTGTTTGTTATTTATATTAATTCTATAATTTGTTTTATAAAATAATAAAAGTGAAATAAATTCTCTCTCAGGGATGCTTTTCATAATTTTGTGTTTAGGTAATATCTAAATACCGACAATTACGTGTTATTTCCAAAATTCAAGTAGGATTTAAGAGGATTGTACCAAATGAAAATAAATAGAAATAAATATTAATGTCATCAATATATCATATTAATAATAGTATCAACACTAAATTTCAATCCTCATCAACTCTGACATCGTTTACAAATAAGTCCACCACAATAAACCGAAAGTGATAAAAATTATAATAAAATCGCGTAAAGTCAATAATCATGGACTTCTTGATTTCATTAATAAGTTCATGAGTAAAATAATCATATTAACATTCTTAGTAGGGATGCTAAAATGTCCTGATTCATTTCACGTCCTTCCTATAACGAAATGCTGAAAATCCTGAGTTACAAAACACTTACACGCGCACATGCCAACGCCCCCCCCCTACAGCCACACACAAATCCGTAGGTTTCCGTAAAAAAAGTGGACACGGAAAGAAGCAGCACTCGTAACCATCGTACGCTGTTCGTAACCCTCCATGATGCAACAAAGTCAGACCGTGTGGAAGAATGGGAGAGTATCCATGGAAATAAGAATTTTAGTAAGTTATTAAAGTAGTATTTTATTTATGTAATTAGCAACCACCGCGTTATGCCCATTTGCAGTTCAAATAAATTTATCTTATTGTATAAATATTTCGAAGGAACAAACACTATTAAAGTTCCCTTGAATCTGCGATTTAATCTGATGATGCGTAATAATTTCATTCCGTATTTGCTGGTGAGAAACTGGTACTATGAAGTGAATAGAATACTACTTCTTAAAACAAATAATTTGGACACGCTTTAGGGTTTTCATTCTAGCTTCCATGGTCACTCCATTGGTCACATATCGTGAGCCGCTCAAATTCAGTCGCCATTTTGCTGGGACCGACATTTATTCCGCAAAAACTGACTCTGTATCAGTGTAGCATGAAGCTTGAGTAACTACGAACACGGAGGAGAACTGGAAACTGAAACATTTCTTGTTGAATGAAATTGATTGTGAAATATTATTTCGTATTGTTCTATCTTCAAATTCCGCCATTCATGATTCTCCTCCCGCCAGCAATAAGATTCTAGATGGCTTGACATTGTATCATGTGACTTGGTGTTGCTCTTGGCAGCCTCACGTGATTTCACGCTCTTCGTGTTAGAATAATATTAAAAAGGAAACAACATTTATAACACATTTTTAGATGACGTCATTTTTATGTGTTTCAAGAATATCCTGACTTAGCTTTTTCCACCCAAACTTTTTGAGATTCAGCTGATTTCCCCCCTTGATTTGAAATTGTCTTGAGGGTGCTGCAATCTTTCTTTACCAATTTTAATGTCATTAGGTCGATACAGACCAAATTACAGACGTGCATGAAGTTCGTGGTTGAAGACCGAGGTGAATGCCGAGCTCGACCGTGTCTTTCGATTTTTTCGTATTACATTCTAATAATAAAAATTCTTATAAACAAGAAATATTTCTTGGAATATTGGTATTGTGGTCAGTTTTCGTTGGCATTTCCAATGAAATAATTATATGAGTCGTCATTGCCAACAATATTGTTTATTATAATAGCAGCTTTCGATGGCTTAATAGTAATGTAATGATAGTCGTTTGGTGGCTTCCATACAGCAGAAAACTTGTAATGATGGCTAAGCCATCGAAAGCTGTTACTGTAATAAACAATATTGTTGGCAACGACGACTCATATAATTATTTATTGGAGTATGTGTACTCATACGCCATTTTTAGCTACGACTCTTTTATTTCCATTGTTGTTAACGGACAGCGGACAGAAATCCTTAACGGACGGCAGCTTTTAATAGTGGGTTTTTGTTACTCTGTTTGGTTGGTCGATTAAGTCGATTAAACAGAACAGTATTACGAAAAATACTGTTATACGAACACCACCTACACTCTCCGTCTTCTTCCTTTTCTTTTTCTTCTTTCTGAAAGTAACGAAAGTAACTGAACCGAAAAAGGAAGGACGCATGTGATTTTCCAAGATCTACCCCCCTCTCGTAGTGATGGATTTTGAAGTCCCGCTAAATGACTTGAACAAATAAAATGTTTGTCTGGAGAAGTGTCATGGAGGGAAGTAACTTCCATCAATGGTCTCATTGGTTTCCTTCACATTATTTCAGAAGGAAGCACGAGCAGAACAGTAAACAACGGGTCACGGAGAGTTTACAATCTTTCCTTCCTCATCATTGAAACCATCTTTCCGTCTTTCTCTTCGCTTCTATACTTACACACGCTCAAATAAAGCCTACGTCTGGGACTCCTAACTCGAGGTGAATGGACTTATCCTGCTAGTGCGATATTCTTCTGACTTTGGGGTTAGTCAGCCACGAGAGCTGGCAAGTGAGTGATATTTCCTGCACTTTCCCAGTGCAGTAATTAATTCAACATCTGGTTAACGGATAACATGTGTGTGTTCGTCCTTTCTTTACTCACGGTTACACATCTTCCAGTCCACCATTCGGAGCACGTGATGTAATATTTGATGCGTCTCGGTCTGTTGAAATGGCATAGTTCCGATTATAATTAAAAGATATGAAATTTCGAAAACTGAAACGTTCAAAGTTATTTTCAAGTACTTCCTTTTCCAAAAACATTAAAGAGAGAGATTTATTTCTCAATGCAATTCATTCAACAACTTTGGATCTCTAAATGCTATCCTCTAAATGATATTTGTTTAATAATAACTAGAGCCACTAAGAGAAGGAAGAGTTCCGGTACCATTGAAAAGGCGCCGCGTATTCACTTATTTATCCACTAATCTATTCACTAAATAATCCACTAATTTATGTCTGTCTATACTCTTACATGCAACACTTCTGTGCTCGAAGAAGAGCGACCCACGCGATTGTAGTACATATAAAATTTATATTCATTTTGAATGTGCAAAGCACAAATAATTTGTTTTAAGAAAAATAACCGCTAAGCTATTATGCAGTATTTTGGCACAATATTTTCGAATTAGATATGTCAGTTTTGCCAATTGTTCATAAATGTATTTTTAATTTCATATAAAAATGTATTTTGTTAGCCTTTAATTTTCTCTTGAAGACTTACTGCGAATTCTACACAAATTATTTAATTGCTTTCTTTTGCCTGTATATTTACAACCAGCTACTTACATCAGATATCTCATTTTAGCGTTTTATAGTCTTGTGCTACATTTTTTTGGTCATGTCCAATTGTCACTTTCGAAGACTCGTTAGGATATGTAATACTTTATAGAATTTAATCGATGTTTACATTCTGGATTTCTTTTTTATTAATTTGCATGTGTTTTCAATGGCCATTATCAAAGTTCTAGCCTGATTGAATTTCACTTTTCATCTAGCAGTCCCCGACAGTCTTGACAAACTTACCATAGATGAGGCTGAAAGAATTTCCTCAGTGGTAGGTTCCGTCAGATCTTTTCCTTCCCAATGCTTCAAAAATACCTCATCCGCGAATTCGCGATGCTAAGAAAAATAGGTTTTTCCCTGGAAGTAGCTGTTTCTCTTCTTTGCTCTTGCCGATGTGTAGAGATTGCTACAACCAAACCAAGGATGATTTATTTGAAATGTAAGTGTATCAGGAAATGTGATTATGGTTCACTATAAGTTAACTGTATATAATTAAATTCAGTTAAATTCAATGATGCCTTATTTTACGTGAGGAGACTCAGACCGTAAGGTCTGTCTAACCACGCAAATTTCGCTAGGCTCCTTTCACCATCTAGCGGAGAAAGAAGGTGTACCTCGAGCCACGAAATAGGCGATTTAAATTTTGCTGGGAGGCTGTATTTACGTTTGATAACATTCATTTTGTGCCTTATTTCATTAGATTTCTCCCGCAGGGTCACTGCCGCCTACAATTCAACAGAGCAACACTTCCTGTTACGCCGGCATCTATCCAGATATTCGAATTCTGAACAGTCGTACAGTTACTCGTTGCATGCACGTTTGGTTTCAACTGAATACGTTTGAATCCAAGTGTCTCTTTCAATGGCGTCACCGAATCCTTCTGTTTCCCGAGTTGTTCGGAACGGCAAAGTGCGATTGCCTCATTCCACTTGAGTAACACGGTGCATCACACTCCTCACAGCGCACAGTTCATTACATCCACGCACCAGGTCCTCCCCGTCTTTCGCTGTTTTTTCGCTTCCGCCCGAGTGATTTTCACGCGACTGACGCACTTCCGCTCTGCAACTGTCGCTCTACAACTCTACTGACCGGGTTTTTGTGACACGTCATCTGTTGATTGACGCATGAACGGCGCAAGATTATTCCTAAATTTTGATTGAAAATCTCGTAATATTTCCTTCTGCTAAAGGTGGCTCAGGGCATCAACTGATGTCACCGCTGTGCTAAGAGGTCCTAGGGTTCGGATCCCGGCGGTGGCGGTATTTTCGTCACCAGCTATGCAACTGCCTCAAATTCAGCCGTTGTCGAATTCAGGTGAATGCCGGATCAGCACCCTACCAAACGGGTCACGATCGCACGCGATTTTTCCTTCCTCTTCCTTGTCATATTCTCATCCCCTTACTTTCATACACACTCTCACGCACTACACTATCGCACTTGCCGGTTGACCAGTCGGGAGCTTAGAGCTTGCCTCGGCTGGTCTGGTGGCGCGCTTGGCAATAAAACAAAATATTATTTTTCCAGTGTGTGTAATATTTATAAAATATAGGTCATTTTACAAAGTTTACTTGACAATAAACACTGCATGTGTGTGCCAAAATGGCAGGTAAAATATAATCAATTTATTTATTTCATGGCCGTTTTGGCTTTATATTCGGCATTTGGGCGTTGTACATGACGTTAAGTTTATGTTGTTTTTTTAAATTTTGTTTCTAGATGTTTCTTATCGTAATACTGCATCCCGCATCTGCAATTTGTTTTTGTTATTTAAATATTATTAAAATAAAAAACTAATGATTTGTAATATTATACTGATACTACTGTTTTATAATGTGTTTTTCTTCGATTTGTATTTCATAATGTTAATGAAAGTATTATACTTCAGAAGTAGTTGTGTATTCGAAGGCTTTTAAATTTTTATAGGCTACAAAACTGTATTTTATTTCAAACTGAGATAGTTATTCCGATAAAATAAATCCTTAGGTGATTTTTAATCATTTTCGGTAAATTTGCAATGAGTAAATCATGAAATTTGTCGCCAAACATTTGTCAAAGGTGTTTCTTAGATGGCGTTTATTTCCGATGTGAGTCTCATATTCTCCTCTCTCCCAAAGAAGCCTCTGTGTACTAAGGCTCCCGTACCGGGCGAATACTAGAGCAGCTCCTTAAGAAACGAGCCACGTACCGCACACGATTTTCTCCAGAGAGAGATTGCTATGCAACGGCGGCGCGTCGCGGGAGGTCGCGGTTCGATCCCGCATGTTGGTCCCGTGGGCGGTTCGAAAGCTTCCGTCTGGAATTGGGGCGACGAGAGAAGAGCCGTTGAGACAAGAGACGAGAGGGAGAAGGAGAGAAGAGCAGGAAGGAGAGAGAGAAGAGAGAGAGAGAGAGAGAGAGAGAGAAGAGAGAGAGGAGAGACGGTTTACGGCCAGTGAGGGGCGAGGCGAAGAAGCAAGGCGGTTGGCAGGTTCTTCATCAAGGGCGCACCTGTTTGCTGGCGGAGTCGCCCGTCATTTGGCGCACTCAAAAAAGTATTTAATGGCACGGCTTACTTCCGCGTAGACGTACGAATGAGGATGGAAATGATGAGGCAGCGAAACGACTCTCTTGTCGTTTGGAAAATTGGTGTCTACATGGATCTCTAATTGATTTGGCACCGGTGGGCTGCGGTTCTATTAGACGATTCCTCTGCGCTCAATATACACCTTGTTCCGTGGTCGAGTGTGGTACTTCAGTGGGGACACCAAGAGTGACGATGAAGTCCATAGTGCTCTTCCGTTGCGAAAACGAAAACAATGGGCAGATGAAGACACATTAAGAAACGCGCAGATGTGCGGCCTTCTTCGCCTTCATGATATAAAAAAATATTTTAATTTTGGCTGGAAGGTTGCTGTTCAGTAATTGGTGTTTTCTTAAAAAACAATTTTAATAATAAATCACGCCTGAACTGATCTGATCACCCATCAAATTATTTTTTTAATTCTGTATTAAATTCTGTATAGTATGCGTGTTTTCTTCAAATTTAATAATAAATATGCTATCGGGTAACCTGCAAGTTTAGTGACTTCAAAACATTTACAATTTTCATCAATTATATTTAAACAGCTGATGTCTTTTAATTAACAGTTATGCTGACTTACTTTTATAACAAGCTGGGGTTTCTTTCCGCAAATCTACTTTTTAACAATAGAATTCTGTTAGAATTCTGAAGGCTTTGCTTAGCACTTCTTGGAATTCTTCTTTCGAAATGGAATGAATAGGTTTTTAACAAATGTACTATGCAGAGGCACTATATTAAAAAAGATGAAAGGTTCCATTTCTGAAAGTACTCAGATGATATTAATGGATTTTAAGCAGAATGATTCTGTATATCCATTTATAGAAAAAAGAGTCTTTGGAGCCGACAATATCAGAAACCAAATAGACAACGAAGGTAGTTCGAAACTGACATTCAACCACTTTAAACATTTTGAGAGTCTTCATCAAGCAGTTCTCTCCTAGAAAAGTAAACTTCATTAAATTCCGGGTGCATCTAGATGGCGAGATGCTCTGAACTTGTCTCGAATTGCTGCAACATACGACTTTGGAAGTACAAGATGCTTCTAAAAAAACTTGCCGTTAAACGAGGTAAATGGGTAACAATATTTAGGGCGAACGGCGGCACACAGTGGGCTGAAACTGGTAAAAAGGAGCGTATGAGAAGCAAAATTAAAATCTTGGGATGGAAACGCATTATGCATTTTTGATTTATTGATTAATGTTTCGGGACGTCCTCGAAATGTCTTAGATCCGTTATGTAGGAAGGAAATGACACTGTTCCTCCACCACTGGATGCATGATCTGGCGCCGACTGCTCGCGAGAGTTTTCCTCCCAGGTATCTCGCACCAGCGGGGAACCGCCCGCTGGAAAGCTAAATCAGACTAGTCTCCAAAATGTGAAAGTGTATTGCAAATGCTATATAAGTGTGTGGTAAGTAACGGTACGAAAGGAGAGGAAGGAAAGATGCGCGCGACCCGTTGTTAGGTTTTCGTTCCGTCTATGCTGGGTGTTGTTAGGAGAAACTAAGTTTCTATCTATACGACTGGACGCTAGAATTGTTTCAAGATTTCGGACTACTATTCAGGTAGCATTGAAATCTTTCACCGTGGATTGAACTATACGCTTTTCCGTGAGTCCTATACAGAAGTTTGATCAGCCAGACTGATATTTATGCTTCTTATAGTATTTTTATATTTCGAGCCTTACCCACTTATATCGTGTGTCTGAATATATTATGGCGCTTAGCGTTAAATCTACGTTAGTACCGATTGTGAATTTTCCCGTGTTGAGAGCTTGCGAGCCGGTTCTGTCTTGAAAACAGACTCCCTCGACCTGTCATTTGGGATGGGAATGGCACTCAGAGTTTTGGTGCGAAGTAAAAAGATACGGTATTTTTAACACTTGTTCCAACCCCTCAGCTTGGTCCGGAGCAGAGAGGGGGCTTAATAAAACTATCGTACGGTCGGTTCGAACCTGGGAATCGATGGCAATGCTTGAAGGGGGTCAATGATAAACAGGGATCGATTGGGAAGGTCTTCATTCTGATTATGAGTCTTCCTCAATAGAAAATAAGCATAATCTTACTTGTGTATCTACGGCATTAAGTAGATATTTACCCGAGGGAGACTGGAACAAGCCTCTGGCTGGGGCTTGAAGTCGCATGAGGGGCAAAAACATATTATTATATTATTATTATTATTATTATTATTATTATTATTATTTATATTATTGCGGAATCCATTTAGTATACATTACTTTGGTCTCTGATCATCAGAACCGGTTTGACATGGAAACTTTTGTGTTTTTGATGTTCTGAGCATGGCCTCATGAATATGACTTTTGTATGGTCAGCTCTACCTTTAATCTGCGTTGCTTTAATGTGGAAGTTAATTCGTGGAAGGCAATACGAAAGGGTAATGTCTACATTCCATCCCAAGCAAAAAGTGGCAGAACGATGATAAAACAGGTAATTCTATTTCAAGTACAAGGAGATGGAAGTTTTTTAGTTCAGAGAACTATGTTAGCGAACAGCTGGTTTGTAGCACGTGGGTCTTGATTCGAGTCAACTTCCTGAAAACAAACGGCTGTTTCGCTCAGAACTGTGAGGGTCCGCTAACCGCTCTTTGATCTTCGCATTCTGGCATGTCAAATTCACTATACATATTGGGTGTAGCATGAATACTTTAAAAAAATTGCAAATCTGTGGCCTACGTTAAAAGTATCTAAGAGACATTTTCAAAACGCTGCACAAGGTTTGTGGGACTGTATATCTTTTAAAGACATGTGAATATTCTTCACTAAAGACAGCCATTGGCACCCTGCCTTTATCTGCCACAAAAATGTGTAATATACTTTCTTTTTCCTACCCAGAGTTTCGGAGCACTCGTTTCAAACGTAGTTGTAGGTCATATTTATTATTTATTTATTTATTATTTATTATTTATTATTTATTATTTATTATTTATTATTTATTATTTATTATTTATTATTTATTATTTATTATTTATTTATTTATTATTTATTCATTTATTATTTATTATTTATTATTTATTATTTATTATCTTATTATTTAATTATTTATTATTTATTATTTATTATGTTATATATTTATATATTCCCGCGGCAGTCTTTCCTTCCTCTTCAGAGCCTATTATCTCCGCCTTGCTCACTCACACCGCAAGTGTCGCACAGCTGAGCGCGCCGCCCCTTGCCCCACTTCGCGCCCCCTCCCCCCCGCTGGGAAGTAAAGACGTTCCCCTGTCTTCCGGCGGCTACGCCGGCGTCGCGCGAATTTTCCGCGGCGGCGCTGGCGGCGGGCTGGCCGTGGCGGCGGGGCAGCGGGAGGGGGAGGGGAGGGGGTGGAGGTGGGGGTGGGGGCGAGACAGGTGAACGGTCGGGCGGGCCGGCCGAGCGGTGGGCGGCTGCTGTGAAACGCGCGCGCTCTCCGCTCCCCCCTCGGCGCACCGCCGCGCGG
>BOPP01000016.1:182971-205992 GCA_017312745.1 Gryllus bimaculatus | reverse complement strand
GCCGCCGGCGGCGCGGGCACCTCGCCGCGTGTATATAGCGGCGCGGGTTGGGCGGGCGGCCGCCACAGCTGTGCAGGTCGCTCGCCGCCAACGCCGTCCCACGGAGGACCCCGTTCTTGCCTGGCTTCGCGCAGTGGAGAGTGGGCCCGTGCCAGTGAGTGAGTGTGGTGGGGTTGGTGGTGGAGTGCTTGCAAGACAGTGCCTGGAGAGGGAGAGAGAGAGAGCGAGCTGCCGACGACGGCTCGACGCCCCAGCGGAGGTGAGTGTGTGCCCGGCGGCGCCCGGGGTTAGCAGCGGGGAAGCAACGCGTGGTCAGGCGTGGTATTGGTCCCGGAGGACACCGGTGCTGTCGCCGGCGTCCGTATGTCACATCCAACGCTATCTCTTCTACAACCGATACGCGCGTGTTTAACTTGGCGGTTTCCTAACAACCTGTTGTGGAGGGCTGACTCGCCGTTTAATACGCGCTTTGTGTCATTGAGCAAAACGCATTTCATATTCTTTGTTTTGTTTTTAATAACATCGATTAAAACGTTTCAAACTCCTGGACTTAATCAAAATGCTGGCGATGTGTCTCCTCAGTGGAAGAAATAGTGATTGGAAATGTGCTTTTGTCTCTAATGGTTTGGTGGTGCTTTAATTGTCTTGCTAAAGGATGGAAATGTCTTGAATACGAATTTATCAGTATTTATTTCTGTTACGATGTTAATACACAACTTCTTGTTCGTTATGCGTTTATGTTATCATGTACAATGTGTCAACATTTTAAATTAACTGGCTGCTACTAAAACATTTAATATGTGCCCCGTAATGTATATGTTGCATTGCAATCATACCACATATCACTGTATTCGAGTGATGCTGCAACCGGCTTAAACTCGTTTAAGTGTCCCGTTAACTGTGTATTAAAGAGTAAATATATCAGTTTTGGACTCAAAATCTCCAGGAAAAAACAAATTATGTTTTAATACGATCTTATTTGTAAACCTGACTTTTTTTTGAACATGTGACACGAAGTGTCGTTCTAAAATCTCGACTTCGGAATCGGAACTTTCCATTGTGCAAAATTCTAGTACTTAAAAAATCAGCGAATTCTAAAAATCACGACGACGATTACTCTCATAATATTGTCCTACGATTTAATCATTTGGACAATACGTTCAGTAGCTACTTTTAAACTTTCATAAAATAATGAAGTGCCACAGGTTTACGTAATGCAAATTCCTTGTATGAATACTGGAGTAATTGATTTTATACAATTGCGCGTAAACGTTGTTTACAATATAAATACAATTACGTGACTTAATCTGAAATGAACTTGACACTAATGAACTAACACTCAAAAACATTCTTTCGAAATCAGATGGATTTTATACAAAACAAAGAACCAAATTTTATTACATGCATTTGTTCGTTGTTATCTGAATATATAATCGGCCTTTCGTAAGAATACAAAAGACGTCAAAGTATTTTTATTGCAACGATTTTATTAAAGCAAAAACATTCATTTTAATGAGAATCAATCTCACCCATTCTATTTAGTATTTGAATCGAGATAATAGAAAAAAAATTACGTCGTTAGCTGACTTCGAAACTTAATTTTACTTTGGATATTTGATTTGATTTAATAACTCATCAATAAAGACGAGAGGCACTGACAAGTTTCCAAAGAATGTTTCCATCGTGAAGTAGCGAACTTGTGTGTCGGATTCTGTATCCCTCGACTAACGTTCCAAAAAAGCGAGCCTGCTTTACTTACATCCGTGCCTGTTCTGTTAAAACTTAATATTCGAATCTAGATAAAAGAAAAAATTCTTTATATTTTAAGGCACTGAGTAGTTTTCAAATCCTGTGTTTTCATTGTGGAGTACTTATGTAGTGGATTCTGTATTCGTCGACAGAAGTTCTAAAGAACTAGCCTGCCATACTTACATCCCCGTCCTTTCTGCTAAAATTTAGTATTCAAATCAAAATAATAAAAAAATGATGTAAGAAACTGATAAGTTTCCAAAGCGTGTTTCCATCGTGAAGTAGCGTACTTATGTACTGGATTTTGTATCCTTCAACTGACGCTTCAAAGAGCGAGTCTACTTTACTTACATCCCGTTCTGTTAAAATTTAATATTCGAATCTAAAGAATAGAAAAAAGACTTTATATTGTAAGGCATTGACTAGTTTCCAAATCGTGTTTCCATCAAGAAGTACTTATGTAGTGGATTATGTATCCCTCGACTGACGTTCCAAAGAGCGAGCCTGCGTTACTTTTGTCCGCGCCCGTTCTGTTAAAATTCAAATAGTATATTAGTAGTATTCAAATCGAGATAATAGAAAAAAAAACAACTTTATATTGTAAGGCACTGATAAGTTTCCAAAGCGTATTTCCATCGCGAAGTAACCCTATTATCCCTCAACTGACTGTTAAAATTTTCCTATTCTGTTAAAATTTAGTATACGAATGGAGATAATAGAAAAAAACACTTTATATTGTAAGGCACTGATGAGTTTCCAAAGCGTGTTTCCATCGCAAAGTAGCGTACTTTGGTACTGGATTCTGTATTCGTCAAATGACTGTTAAATTTTTCCTGTTCCGTTAAAATTTAGTATACGAATGGAGATAATAGAAACAATACTCTATGCTGTAAGGCACTGACAAGTTATCAAAGCGTGTTTCCATCGCGAAGTAGCGAACTTATGTACAGCACGCTGCATCTCTGGACTGCGGTTCCCACGAGCTGCCTTTTAAGAAGGCTTCCACTTGCACTGGCTCCGCGCCTTGCGGTCGGCCGAGGCCTGAAACGGAGCAGGTCGGGCCGGTCCGCTTGTCGCGCGGCCAGTCTTCGCCAATTCCCTCGGCCGCGCAGGAGGCTTAGGCGGCGGGTTTCTCCGTTAGGCTGCAGGCTTCGCCCACGATGCACGCGGTTGGACGCGACGCCGCAGGCCCCTCGGCCACCCGTCTCCCTGCAGCGCGTTCCGAATGCACAGGATTAAGGCCCATTCACAATTTAAACGTTAACATTAGCAAAACGCATAGGCCAGCATTAACATAAGTAATAGACTGGAGTATTCACAATGCCTAACATAAACGTAAGCAAATTAAGGGTTGCAATTGACTGTGAACGCATTGGCCAACATTAACATAAGTAATAGACGGAAGTATTCACAATATCTAACATAAACGTAAGCAAAATGAGAGTTTCTAGTGACTGTGAACGCATGGGCCAACATTAACATAAGTAATAGACTGCAATTTTCACAATGTCTAACATAAACGTAAGCAAAATAATGGTTTCTATTGACTGTGAAACTTTCATTATTCTAGTTTACTATTGCTTGGATGTGAAAATCGATTTCGAGGTATGGAATGTGTCCATGGCCCATACGGGGTTTGTTCGTCTATCGACTTCAATTCTGGATTTTGAGTTAACGCACTGTGATTGGTTCATTTCCTATGCCTTACTTAAGCATAAGTATAGAAGCTTGAAAGCTTTTATGCTTATGCGAACGCATAGTGAATGAGTCCGCTTGTAGACGTAGTTCTAACTTTTATGCTAACGCCACGCTATGTTTTATGTTTGCATTGTGAATGGGCCTTTACGTTCGTTCGGAGCATCGGCACGTCTGCTCGCACGGGTTCGCGTGTCTCGTGTTTAACCATACATCAAAGGGTCCGTAGACGCCTTGATTTGGTCGTACGGGTTGGCGCGTTTTGTGTATTAAAACGTCCATAGACGCCTTATTTTACACGTTTCTTGTTTAAGCATATTCCGCTGGCGCTCTGTCTTATCCGCATGGGATTACGTGTCTCGTGTTTATACGTATCCCGAAGGTGTGCTGAGACCGCCCTGTTTTATCCACACTGATTCGTGCGTGTGAGGTTTAATCATGAACCGAAAACACTCACTGACGCCCCGTTTTATACCGCATGCGTGGGTGTGTTTCATGTTTAAGCGTTTCTCGATGGCACCCATGCCGTTTTACCTGTACAAATAATGCAGTTTGCATGATAATAATTCCAGCAGGCCTCTAACTGCTCCCGCCCGGCCTATCTGGACAAGAGCTCGTCGCCATCTGTCGAGTCGATGTTATACAAAACTGTATCCAGAACGTCTTCGTAGGTACAGACGGTCTGGATACGGTTAATCATGAACCGTAGTCTCAAGAAAATCAGGAACTGAAAAGACTGTCAGACCTATGGGATGTAAAAACAGACGCTCGCGTTTACTTGAACGGTTAAGACAGTAGGGGTAAAATTATCACTGTGGTACCGTAAACGAGAGAAGACAATTGAGGTCGGCCGGAAGCAATTAATAATTATGCTGATTGCGGTGGGAAACGATTTGCTGATTAATGACCCCCCTTTTTTTCTTCTTCTTCAACTGTGTGATACCCCCGAATTATACATTTCTATGCTGCTATTATTGTGGAGACTGGATGAAAACAATAACGCCAGTTTGACAGCATGAACTTCTGATGCTAAACCAACCTTGACAGCACGATTCATCGTGGGAACAAATACCATTCATACATACACAGCATCATATAATTTATTCAGAACATAGCGCATTCTATACACGATAGTAAATAGTCCATTCCTAGATTCCATTCTAAACATGTAGATAGTTCTGTGCGAATCCTTGAACATTTCATCAATGCATAAATGAAAATTGTATGGAAGTTTTTAATTGTATTTTTATTCTTAGAATAAACACTTGAAATGTGCTCCGCACGTTTGAAGTGCGTTTTCCGAAGAATCTCAGGGAAATAATCGGGGAAGCACCAATTTGCTAATAGAAGTTGTTCCGGATAATCACTAAGAAACCGTTTAATATTAACTTCACTTCACTCCTTTGAATCAGGTGTGACAAATTATTTTATAATCTAAGTTCCTAATGCATTTCTTGTAATCAAAGATGCTGACAAGCCTTATGTCTATCTTCGGAACTAATATTTACTCATGAGGTTGTGTGGAAACGCCTTTTTTGAAATGGAGAAAAGTAGATGCCGTCTTGTTGTTTACATGCTTCACTTCTTTATTTTTTTTCACTCACTGAATTTTCCTTTTTCCATACTTCATTTTCCTGAACACAAACGACCAATACGTTAAAGTGAGTGCACGAGACAAAAGAGCACGCAGGGATAAAATATTCTTAACATCTCAAAAAGGCGATCTACGCTTGCTTCATTGTTACGCAAATCTGCTTCCCGGGAGCACAGAGTAGCCTTCCCGGGAGCTCGTTTTCAGCGGATTTACAGTTTGCGATCAACCGCCTAAGAATGTGGCGGTCGCCCTTGAGACTCAATACATCAACATTCCTAGGTGGACAGAGAGAGAGAGAGAGGGAGAGGCTTGTCGGCTTGCGAAAGACGCGAGCGCTGCAAGCGAGCTGCATTGTGCCCTAGGGCACGAAGGAAGCTAGGCACTCCGCACGAGACACCAGCCGCTGTCCATTCGCTACTGGCGGCGCGCGTTTCTCTTTCCTGGTATCCCGAGCTGTCGGCGCTCGAGAATGGCTGCATCTACGGCTATTGTTCGAGCTCGCCGACGAGAACTAGATGCTCGCTTCGATCCGCTGCGTAAGACATCGAATGGTTAGCTTAGTGCAGTCGATTAATATCTAAGAGGGTTCTTTTCTCGTGAGATCGTAAGCGCATTGAAGTCTCCGCTTCCTGCTCACGAAAATGGTGCGTTTCTTACCGGTTCGATGTACAGTTAGTCGTGCTTTGTTACAAATGTATTTCTAAATTATTCCTAAATGTTCTTGTGTACCAAATTACGATTTTGGCCATGTCTGATATCATGTGATAATGTTTACGAAATATTAAAAAAAAATAAAAATAAAACGAGTCGAAATTCTTATTCATTACAAACCCTGTCAGTAACAAAAACACTTGATTTCATACTGAATTTTTGTGCACTGTGAAATCAGGTTATCAGCAGTGTGTTGCGGAGTATTATTTATAACACAATCCATATCCAGGAAAACCGCGTTCTAAACCTACAATTATTTGCGCTGTGTTTCTCGTGCGTAAAAAAAATAACCATACTAAATCCCTATTCTAATGCCTTCGTGTTCGGTGTCGTCAAATGCAGGACGCAACTATGACGTCATTAGTGCTCCCCAAGAGGCAGGTCCTCCACGGAGGGCCCCGCGCCAGCGGCGTCTACGTGCTACTACCTTTCGTCATAACCCGTCGCCGGCCGCGGCGTGTGCGGTAACCAGTTCGCCGCGGGTCGGATGACGAGCGGGGGAGGGGGAGAAGAAATATTACTACGGGTAAAAAAAAAAAAAAAACAGGTCGCGCGTCGGGTGGTAGCTCTGCGAGCGGAGTGCAGAAGAGAAATCGCGAAGAGTATTTCGCGACGCGCATGCGCGGGGCAGCGACGCCCACGCAACGCTTCGGCAACGACCCGCGCGCCGCGGCGGCCACGAGATTTCAGGCCGCTCCGAACGCGCGTTCGGAAAGCAAGCTGCTTTTTCGAACCGTCTCTCCGTTTGTATAATGAGACCCTCGAATGAATGTTTCGTTTTGACCACGCCCCCCTTCATTCTCAGATGAAACAAAGAAATTTCGTTACTAAGTTGGTGGAATTTTGTACATATTTTAATGCATTAAAAGATTAGATATATTACTATTTTTGTTTGCGTTATTATTTTAGTTTGATAAAAATAAACTTCACGTTTTGTAATATATTTACGTTCTACTTGAGCGAAATGTTTAATTTGATAGATTGATAGTTTTACATGTTAATTTGGATAAAACTAGGAATTTGAAAAAAATATTTTGAGAACGTTCATGAAGCTTCAACCCCCATTCATTTTCATTGTAGTTTTACTTCCTTCCTTACTTTCAAAGTTCAAAAGTAGACGTAGGTATTTCTTTCAAAGTAGAATTTTATTGAGTGATATATTAGCAATCAAATCACAAATCCATTTAATCTGGTGACGAATTAAGTACATCGAAATACTTAAGACACCAGTACGACTAACTTGTACTTTCGTGTGGCCAGCGCAATGGAAGTCCATACATTATATTGATTGATTGATTGAATTTGCCTTATTTTACGTGGCGAGACTCGGGCCATCAGGCCCGCTCTTCCGTCTGACCACGCAAAATTTCGCTACGCTCCTTTCACCAACAAGGAGAGAAAGGAGGTATTACTTGGGCGAGAAACAGGCGATTTGAATTTAGCTCAGAGGCGTCATTTAGGCTTGAGGATCTTTTACATGCAAGTAAATCTACGAACATGGGACAGCCGGCTTTACTTCCCCTCCGAAGGAAGACACCAGTACGACTAACTTGTACTTTCGTGTGGCCAGCTCAATGGAAGTATTACTCGTATCGGTGAGAGTCAATATTTTGACATCAAAACCGCAATATTTATGTCGATTCTGCAACATAAAATATAAGCAAAATAAGTAATATTTAACAATTACACGCGTGGATCGGCACTGTAATATTTTGTTGATGGTATTTATGTAGTTAAATTATTTTTCTTCAAAAGAGACTCCGTTTGGATGGAGGTTTTACAATACTCGTAGGTCAGGGGCATTTGATGTGTTCGATTGTTTGCTTCTGCTGAAGACAGCCCTTCGCTTTTTCGCAAGAGGTTTTACACTGTGGGAACGCCTTTTTTCCGTGCACTTCTCCAATTGTGGGAGAATCCGCGAATCTTTTCTTCGTGAGAATTTCTCAGAGCACAATTACAGCTGAAAAGTAGTTTCCTGCGAAATAGTGGAATAGCAAGTTACGTTTAAATTCAGATACCTGATGAAATGCATATTGAAGCTCTAAATTGCAACAAACACATTCATTTCAATGTAGATCTCGAAATAATAATGAAGTAAATCCAGAGTTACGTACAAAATACTATTTTTATTTTAGATAATACACACTTACTAAATTTAACAAAGTACATGAAATAACAAATTTTAAATCTACATGTAATGCTCGCCTTATTTGGAGTCCATTTCTTGAAGGGATACCAGCGACTCCTGGCTGAAAACACGATATAATCGATCTGAATGACGAAACTATTTAGACATAGTACAAAATTCACTTCAGTCATTTGTATTTCATTGAGACCATAGATGAGAGAAAAGTACGATTGCTTCCCTTTTATAGAAAGCAGTACATTGACTTATACCGCACATGCCGGTTTCTGACATACCGCCTTCAGCGTAAGTTACGGAGTTATTGCTCACAGACTTGCTGTCACTGTGGTAGACTCCGAGTCGCAAGTGCAGAATCAGAAAAGAATGATGGGGAAGCTTTTTTAAAAATTATTGAAAACTTTTATTTTTTAATTGTGTTTACACATGAAAATTAAATATTTAATTTATAATTATCTTTCAATTTGTGGTCTATTTTAAATTATAAACATGTTTTAAGTAAAACATCAGAATAATATTTTTATTCTGTGTACCATAACTAACTTCTCCATTAGAAATGGTTTCAGTATAAACAAAGTATGACCATCTAAAATATTAAATTCAAAAACACATTCCTTATTGGTAGTAGAAGAATAAATTCGCAAATAAAGTATTATATTGAATCATATTTTTTTAAATATTGCCTGTTTTCAAAGGAGACACAGCCCCAAGTACACTGTACGGTCCACCCTTCCTTCGTGTCCCGGCAGGCGTCGGTCGTTGGATAGCGCAAAGATGGCGCCTGCTACCCGGAATCGCATCTCCTTTTCATCTCGTTTATTTTCCCTCCAAGCGTCGTAAAGCCCCTCGCCAGGAATTTTCATGGCTCCCAAGCAGCAGAGCCGGATTTCTAGGGGGCGAGACCTGCCGTAAACTGCCTTGTTCCCACCTATGTAAATCCAGCCTCAATAAAGTATGCGCGCTATGAAGTAAAGAATATATGAAACTCAATATGTTTCTTTGGAAAATTAATTTTGGTGTACACGTGCAAGAGTGTCAGCACATTAAACGTATATTTGACAAGAGTTTTTATGTTTAAATTAAATCTATTAAACAATTTATTATTATAAAAGCAGTTTTAATGTCGTTCGGTTTGTTCACATTACAAAGCAATGGGACAGAACTTGGTTTATGTAATATAGTAATACACCATTGCTGTACGGCGAATTCGACTCAGAAGCATCCTCTTTCGAAGTCACAGCCATTCTAACCATTATTTACTTTCACAACCCAACTAGCTACGTAAACGCTGTCAAAACCAAATATTTTATAAATAAACTTAATAAATTCAATTTGTTCTACTCTAAAACGGAATATTAATAAGTAAGACCCCAGAAATCTGAATAGAAGAGAAAACTCAATATGTGGTATGCAAACGAAGAATTTGAAATGTAGATGACAGATTGGATAAACACACAAAGACATAACCGAGGCAGTAGAGTACTTTACCTAATAAGTTGGCAATTTGCCAGGACGGGAAACAAATGAACGATGGTAGTGTGATGGTATTGCCAGAGATAGTGATGAAGCCGTGTGCAAATGTAAACAAACGCACTGACCAATTGAGCGCATGGACATAACCAGCAGTAATGTTGCCAGCAGTCGACAAGTATTAGCTGTCAATGCGCTCCCTTCTTATAGTAATCTCCCTCTCTCTTTAAATCTCCCTCTCTCTTTAAATCTCCCTCTCTCTTTAAATCTCCCTCTCTCTTTAAATCTCCCTTTCTTTAAATCTCTCTCCCTCTCTCTTTAAATCTCTCTCTCTCGTTCTCTTTAAATCTCTCGCTCTGTTTCAATATCTCTCTCTCGCTCTGTTTCAATATCTCTCTCTCGCTCTGTTTCAATATCTCTCTCTCGCTCTCTTTCAATATCTCTCTTTCGCTCGCTCTCTTTAAATCTTTCCCCCTTTCCTCGCACCCGCTCCCTTTCCACCCTCTCCCTGTCTCTCTTCTGCTCTCCTGCCTATTCCTCTCTGTCTCCGCCCCCTGTCCTTCCCACGCGAAACGTTCATCGCCGGCGTGTTGTGCGGGCGGCTTCGCGCCATGCGACTGCGCGGCGCGGGCCCCCCCACCAACGCCGCCAGCACGTGGGGGGTGACGTCACGGCGCGTGGCACACATTCGGTGGCGGCGGCGGCGGCGCGCGAGGTCGCTGCCCTGACCTGCCGAACGCCGCGCGCGTTGGCCGCACAGCCCCCCTACGCGCATGCGCTGACCGCGGATGCGCGCCGCGGGACGCGCCGCGAAGCTGTGGCCGCGCAGAGGTACACCTTGCGACTAGGGTCCCCCAGGGCCGCCCCGCGGAGCGACGCCGGTTCGACGCGGAAGGCGTACACCGCGATTGGGGTAGCTTGGAGTAACAGCTGTTCCCACTGCAGCGTCTGTGTTCAGGAGACCGCGCATTTCTAAGTCTGGACGATAGACTTTGAAGACGTACACCGGTTGGTTAGCTTGGTGCAACAGCTGTTTCAACTGCAGCGTCTATGCCTGAGAGGCCGCAGATTTCCAACTCTTGACGGTAGACTCTGCAGAAGTACACCACCTGGGGTATCTCCGGGCAACAGCTGTTCCCACTGCAGCGTCTATGTCCATGAAGCCGCAGATTTCTAAGTTTCGACGGTAGATTCTGAAGATGTACACCGGCTGGGTAGCTGTTCCCGCTGCAGCGTCTCTACCCGGGAAGCCGTAGACATCAGAGTCGTCGGTAGACTCTGAAGACGTACACCGGTTGAATAGTTCGGGGCAACAAATGTTGCAGTGGGAACGTCTCTGCCCGGGAGGTCGGAAAGTATACAGTTTCGACGGTAGACTCTGAAGACCGGCTGGGGTAGCTCGGGACAACAACTATTTCCACTGCAGCGTCTCTGCCCGGAAGGAATCCCGCCATTGACGGGTTTTCGACACTAGCTACATAGCTAAGTGAATTTCAGCCGCTGCTTGGAGCAGAATTCTAGTGGCCGGCTGCTCTACTTTTTCGTATTTTTTCTAAACGGTTAGCTTTACACTTCAGATTGACATCGGAGTACCTTTTGGAAAAGCAGGTCACCACATGCCGAATTTGTGCGAGTAGCGGTAGGTTTTTCTGGAAGTTTTCTGATTCTGTATCATTCGACTTCGCTCATCTGCTACGTTTCATGTATTTTCTCTGCCCCCCCCCCCCCCGCAATAAATTTTAAATGATTAATGTTTTTGGGTCGTTTGTATTTTGGGTATTTCCAACACCCAATTTCTCAAATTTTGATGTTCGGTTATTTGCGGTAAACATCGATGATCAATTGTCGAAGTCGCATCCCTGGCTCCAGACCCGCGCAACGTCGCCCAGCTCGCCCTACCCCGCCCAGCAACATTCGCTAGCCGCTGCGCGGTGCGGCGCGCTTTGTGTTTGAGCCGCGCGGTTGCGTAACCCGGTGGGGCGCGGCGCGGCACGCATCGCCGCGCATTCCGCGGCACTTTACAGAGTGTGTCACACGCCACGCCGCTATCAGCCTCACACGACAACCCCACGCGCACACGGCGATTTACGACGCAGGGAGCTTAAGGCGTTCCGGGAAATATGCGCGTTTACCTTTTATTAGGATCTTAGTTTCCTTATTCAGGAACGCTCTTGATTCTATTGTTGCAAATCGGAGATGACATCCGCAATCCGTAGAAAAATGCGTATTCCCCCTCCCTAAAAATAAAGTAATGAAATACTTTATTTTATAACTCAATGACGATAATAATAATAATAATAATAATAATAATAATAATAATAATAATAATAATATAAATAAAATCTGTATTTTTTGTTTCGTGACACGAGTCATTAGGCCTTCTCTTTCGCCATGACCATTTTAATGAATTTGAATTTTGTTACTTACCAATAAGTTGTTAGGGGGTAAATAATGTGTTCTCACATTTTACGTTTAATAGGAAAATGTAATGTGCCATTACTACGAAATGAACGTAAGACCCAAAATCTGAATAGAAGAGAAAACTCAATATGGTGGTATGCAACGAAGAATTTGAAATGTAGATGACAGATTGCGATAAAGACACAAAGAACATACTGAGGCAGGTAGAGTACTTTACCTAATAAGTTGCCAATTGCCAGGACGGAAACAAATGAAACGATGGTTAGTGTGATGTATTGCCAGAAGATAGTGATGAAGCCGTGGTGCGAGAACATGTATTAACAAGCGCCAGCTGCCGACCAAGTCTCGAGCGCCGCCATGGCACCACTACACCGCTACGTGACATCTCTTGACCGAAGCAGCTCGACAATGATTTTAGCTGTTCAATGCGCTCCCTTCTCCTATAGTAATAACTCCTCTCTCACTCTTTAAATCTTTCTCGCTGCATCTGTTAGCAATCGATGCCACATCTCGTGGCTTTACGAACTCTCGTCCAATTCCTCTCGTGCTTTATTACATGCTCCTCCTCTCCTGCTGGTATAAATATCTCTTACTCAGGCCTCTCTCTTGATAGTGCTCTCAACCTGCTCTCCTTTGAATGTACGTGCCTTCCCTCTGCTGGCTCATATAAATGTCCCTCTCTCTCTTAAGTATCTCGCCAGTCTCTCTTTGAAATTTCCCGTCCTTCTTCGTTACAATCTCCCTCCGTCTCCTTTAACACCCTCCTCCCCGCTCTCGTTTAGAAATCTCCTGCTCTCTCCTATAAAGATCTCCCTTTCTTGTGACAATCTCTCGTCCCCTATTCTCTTAAAATCTCGTGCTCTCTCTTCTCTTTAAATCTCTCGATCCTGGCTGTTCAGGAGTCTCATCGTCTCGCTCTTATGATTCTGCACATACTTCGTCGGTCTTTGCTCGCTCCTGTCAGTCAATATCTCCTCTCCGCTTCGGTAAAGCTCCTAATCAATAATACTCTCTTTCGCTGCGTTCGTCTTCTAATTTCATCCCCCTTATTCACTCACGCACACTGGCGTCCGCTTTCCACCCTTCCCTGCAGTCGTCTCTCTGCTCTCCCTGAACCCTGAGTTAGCCTCTCTGATCTCCGCACCACCTGTCCTTCCCAATGTCCGCTCTGAAATCTGTGCTCTGCTCGGACGTGTTGAAATTGCGAGGACTCTATAGGATTGCTTCTCGACACATTATGCTGATGCATCTGCTACAGACGACGCAGCAGGGCAGCCCCCCATCCAACGCAGCCAGCAGCGGGTGGTGGCGTGTAGACGTACACGTTAGTCGCGTATGGTCACACTCTAAATATCGGTTATAATTAAATATGGCTCAGAACGCGCAGACGACTGACTAATATTTAGATATAGGTTATTTATTACGTGGACTGTAGTGGAAGGGCTCACTTGACCATGCCGACGTACCGCGTACCGCTGTATTAGTGCACATAGACACAGAATCTCCTCTCTCGCGGAACTAACAGACAGCATGGGGCCCGCCATGACCTAGCGGCATAAGACGCAGGCCTGACGCTGCTCTCGCGATAGCTGTAGAGAGGCGCGTGCGCGTGACTTTGCGGGACCGAGAGTACAGCTCTCTCCGCGACTAGAAGGTCCCACAACCAAGGTGCGACGCACACGTACGGGAAGAGCAGCGCACCGTATCACGTACGCGGAAAGGACGGTAACGACACAGCAGATTAGGACATAAATTAATATGGTAGCAATATAATGAAATAATCTCCACAAAGTAACAAGCTGTTCCACTGCAGCGTCTGTGTTACGTTAGGATGTGTAATCCAGTTAATTAACTTGCATTTTTTCCAAGTAAAGTCGGTTGTATCGCAATACATTTTATCGGGTATTGAAGAACACGCCTTACTATCTCGGCTTGCGTTAGCTATGCGCGTGATGGTCGAGACAGCTGTTTCTCTTCTAAACATAAGCCATTGGCGGTACGTTAATGAATGTGCGCATGAGAACCATTAAGCAACCACAAGAGATTTTCCTGATACTTCGAACGGGGTGTGATAAGCACTGTGAATTTGGCAGAAGATTTACACCAGTTCAACATGGTTAAAGGATATCTATCTGTGGAGAAACTTACTAGTTCTGTGGATACCTCATCTGTTCCTTCAGTGTCGCATACTATATTGGATTTGATCACCAGATCTGATCAGTGCTCACCAACCAGCATTGTGACAAAGATTTCGATCGCGTATGTATTCATGACAGTGTACATACGGATAGAGTTCAGAGATAGCTGTTTCCACCGACTAGCAGAGTCTCTGGCACTGGAAGGCCGATAGACAATAACAAGAAGTCGTCGGCGATAGACCTCTAGAAGACGTATCAACACGGGGAAATGTTAATATGATTTCGAGTGCGAGCATATATCTAACATGTCAATAATTTTTTTCAGTACCGGAAGAATGCATATGTTCTTCTGCCCGCTGGGAGGTCTGGTGCCAAAATGTTATACACGTTTTTCGTACGTTGGGTTAGAGCCTCTTGGTCAAGAGACTGGCTTTGTGCCGGCGTAGTCTGCTGTGTGACGAGTAAACAACTAATGGTCCATCTTGCCCACGCGTCGTTTCTAGCTCCTTGTGTGTGGAGGATCCCGCCTTCATTGTGACGGTGCGTTTTTCGACACTAGCATAGCGAGTAGCCTGAAGTGAAATTCTCAGCCTGCTCGTGTCGGAGATTTCACGTATTAATTTCACTTAAGTTGCGGTTAAACGCGCTGGAACTTCTACATTTGTTTCCGGCTATTTTCTTTGTGCTAGATACGGTTTGGAGCTTTTATGCACTCACCGATTGGACATTATCCGCGGTATTGCGAGCCTCTTGATGGTAATTAAGTCATTGGTACTCGAACGCCCCCGTCTTCCGAACGCTGTCTGCTAGCGCAGACTTAGGCGTTACGGTTTTTTCCTGGAAGCTGTTTCTGAATGTCTTGATCGACTCTCCATGCCCTCTCCACGGTTATTCTTGTCCCGCTCAATCTGGTCTCCCCACGTGTTCAGTGCTCTGATCATCTCGGCCCCGCCCGGCCCCCCCGCGCAATCTGACCCATTATGTCAACTTAGCGACTGCCATATAATGGCTATATTGCCAAGAGTGCGTCTGTATGTTCCCTCGAAGAGTATTTCACATACAGCCCTTTGTTCTCCGTACGAGCAGGTTACGGCTTTGCACCCTAGTCTGCGGTAACGTACGTCTTCGAAGACAGTGCAGATGAATCATCTGTGGCAGAGAGAAGCTGCATCCTGCTCAGACCGCGCAACGTCGCCCAGCTCGCCCTACCCCGCCCGCACATCGGCAGCCGTGGCGCGGGCGGCGCGCTTTGTCGGTTGAGCAGCGGTGATTGGCTCAGAACCCGGTGTGGGACGCGGCGCGGCCATCGCAAATGCGCCGCGTTCCAGTGTCCTGCGGCAACATGACTAATTTTACATTGACTAGGAGTTTGTGTGTCGAGTCTCTCGCGCACGCCTGCTTATCAGTCCTCACACGACACCCACGCGCTATAACCAGCGGACGAACGTTAAAACGACGCGCATGTGCCGACGCTCTGGCTACACCCGGACCCGTTCCGGAAACCTATAGCGCGTACCTTTTTTACTCTCACGGATACTTAGTTTCTCCTGGCCTTTAGATCAAAGAATTCGCTCTTGATTTGCGTGGAGTTAGTATGTGCCATTTCAGTGAAATGTTTTGATGACATTCCTGCTCATATCCCGTACGAGAAGACCAGATCCGGCGTATTTCACCCCCTCTCACCCTTAAAGAATAACATATGTTAATAGCCAACCTACCTCCGAGTAAAGTTGTTTTATAAGCTCAATGACGAATATATGATAACACACTAAGACTAATAATAAGTGGTGATAATAAAATAATAATAAAATAGATATAGTTCCCTCAATAATTGAATAAGTTAGTCTGTTACTTTTTCTCCTCTTCTCGACGACGAGCTCCATTAGCTTCTCTGTATTGTCTGACGAATGTGACCCATGTCTTAATGAGATTTGAGCAATTCTAGTTGGTATACCTCGTACCGAAATAGGATGTCATGTTAGGCCAATAGCAAATGAAGTGTGTTACTCACCATTTCTCTACGTTTAACTTAGGGAAAAATCCGTACATGTGGCCTTTCACTCTACGACAAAATGATACGGAGCGCGTCTTATAGCCTATTAGGTTTTTAAAGTATTGTATAAAAGTGTAGAGGAGAAAGTTAAGTGTGAGTAACATTAGTTCAGTAGAGTAGCAAGCTATTACACGGAGAGTGTTTTAGGTAGTAGTGATAGTTGTTTTTATTTTTATTTTGGTAGTCTAAGAACGCCAAGTGCTCGCCTTTTGAGACTAAGATGTTCTCCTCGCTTAACGACGTTTCGGGAGCGCGCGTGAGGTCGATGTTAAATGAATGCAATCAGCGTCCTTGCATAGAAGCTGGCGGCTGGCGCAGACCGTACGCCACCCGAGGTTGAGAGAGAGCTCGCCTCTAGCAGTCCCTTCTCTCCTCCACCCCCACTGCATATCCGCACAACTCCTTCCCGCCTCCCCGACAGACACCTTGGCTACGTGCTGTCCGCCCTCACTACTGCGCGCTGACGCTCGCACGCCCATGGTGGTGGCTCGCCCGAGACACGGCCCCGCGCTCGGATCACCTCACTGTAATCCCGCACCATGCGACGCCGGTTAGGCTCCGGCCTCGCGGCCGCCGGCCTCTCTGCACGCCCGCGACCGCACACCCGCTCACGACAGCCGCCAAGCTGTGCCCGCACGTCCCTCACGCGAGGCACCGTCGCCTCACGTACCGCTCCATGGACGTCCCGTACCACGCCTCGTCCTGGCGGGGCCCGAGGGCATAGTCGGCAGTGCGAGGTGATGGAGCCCGGACGAGTGACGGTGGCACGCGGCCATGCGCGCACGGGACGGTCGGCCCACCGGGGGCCTCCGTCCTGCGTGAGGCCCCGTGCACCTACGAGCCCGCCAACGTTCCACAGACCCCGCCCCCGTCCGCGGGCTCACGAGTCTATGATCCCTGGCATCGCGTGCGCTTCGTTCGCCGACACGGTCCTCCGCGCAGCGTTCCCGCCCAGTTGATGGCACAGCACGCGGGCAAGCCATGCACCGCAGCGGTCGCTGAAGCTTCTGACTACCGGGCGTCGCTCCCACACCTCGTCTGCTTCTAACGCCCTACGGTGCTCGGGTGAACGCCACGCACAGCACGGCATTTTCGCTGTGGTCACGCGTCGCCCGCCAATACCCCGCCCCGCTTTTCGTCCGAGGCATCTCCGCGTCATGCTCTTCCCTCTCTCGACTCTCGAAGTTATCCCCCGTGCGTCCGCCGGCGACGCGCGGATCATTTCGCCGCGCATGATGGAGATGATACAAGAGCAAGACGGAAGCACCCTGATGGCACGCGGTGCCGCCCGTCGTGTTCCAGCGACCCGAGCTTCGTCCCAGACTGTTCGTCGCACCTCCCCATGGCTCTTCCCTCCTCTTCTCGTATCCCCACCCGGACGTCCCGCGGCACCGGATGGTCGACCATGGGCACGCTTGCGCGCGTCAACCCCGCCGAACCCGCCTGCCACACCGCGCTTAGATATACAGATCAACCCCACAAGCACGAACATGCGTGCGGGGCACGGGCGATACAAGGAAAAAGAGCGGCTTGAAGAGAATAGGCACGAGAACTCTGCAGAGCGTCAACCACCGCAACGCAGCGGGCCGCGCCCGGACCAGACGGCGGCACGCGTCGTCATTCCGCTCATGATCTCCGTCTGTATCCCAGGGGGGATACGGAAGAGGAGGCAAGACGACGTGAAGGCGCGTATCTACGACGCCTCATCTTCTTCTCCTGCCTCTGGTCTACGTACTATCCCACCGCTCCCGCGAGAATCATTTCGCATGGTCACGCGTGCCGTCCGCTCGGTGTCCGCCCCGCTTGCGGTCCCAGGCGTTCTCTCGCCTCATCTCTCTCGCGCATTCGTCTCGATACCCGCCGTCGCGCCACCATGTTCGTCATGGCATCGCGTCGGCCGCCCGTCACCCCGCCCCACTTCCGTCCCAGGCGTCCGCCTCATTCCCCTCTCCCTTATCCCTCTTTTCGTTCCCACTTGCGCGCGTGTCCCAAATGGCGATAGCATTTCGGTAGAACATGACACGCGTGCCGCCCAGTCTGTCTGTCCGCCCCGCTTCGTCCCAGATGTGACTACAGGCGCATCATCTCTTCCCTCGTCGCTCTCCTCCTTTCGTATCCCCCGTCCCGCACCATGTCGCATGACACACGCGGTGCGCCGCCCGTCGGCAGTCCGCCCCGCTTCTTGCGTCCCAGATGTCTCCCGCCTTCATACCTCGTTCTGCCCTCTTCTCCTTGCTGTATCCCCCGTTCCCGCACACATTTCGCATGAAACACGCGTGCCGCCGTCTGTCCAGCCCCCGGCGTTCGTAACCGCCTGCGGACCCGGCCGACTCTGTCTCGCGGAAGCCACCCTCGGCGACGAGCCACGCGTGAGTCGTGCCAAATATAACCCTCTGCCCCACGCTTTCTCAGGGCTCCTCACGCGTCTCGCGCCCCACCGGACCGTCCTCGTCGCGCGCATGGCCCGCGATAGCCACCGTCACTTCCCGTCACCGGGCTCATCACTCAGCTGACTGCCGCCCTTCTCGCCCGCGGACGCGTGCCGTCCATACTCTGGGGCGCGTGTCCGCTGGCCACGCGCACGGCCCTGTCTCGCGGATGGAGCACCGCCACCTCCGCCTCCGTGATAAGGCAGCTCCCACATGCGGCAGCATCCCAGCCGACAAGTTCCCTGGCGACAACTGCTATGCGAAGGCGGGTAGTTTTCCGGATCGAGAGTTTAATCAACCATAGACTGGACAGAGAGTGTGCCAGGCTGAGGCAGAACCTTAACACAGAGAAGCGAGGCCACAGATCGGCTGAACAGCGGCGATTCTTTCCTTCCTCTTCCATCCTCTTACTACGTACTAACATACACACTTCAGAATTCTCTACTCTCACACTCATGTCCGACGGGGAGACCGGGTGGGAGATAAGCCTGCTGGGGGAAACCTACGTTCGTGACAGGTCGGATGCCCGAGATAACTACCATACTAGCGGGGGAAGAACACCGACACTTTCCTGCCGCTAGACATGCACTACATTCGGGGCTAATGACTTTCAGTATGTTGACCGCGTCGGGAGAAAAAAATTATAAATTCCCGGATAGCCGAGAATTGATGGGATTCGAGCCGCGGAAGCTTTACGTGTACGTATAAAAAAAAAACAAACAAACTAATCAATCATTTCATGAACGAAGAGCTTAGTGCTTTCGTTCGCCATCATTCGTTTCGGACATCTCTCCGGCGCGTCTTCCCCCGCGCGTCGTGAAGCGGAACGCCTCCGGGGGCGAGGCCGAGCTTCTTTTGCAGGCTCTTTGCTTCGCTTTGGAGTCCTAAAGGCATTCGGCGCCCGGGTTTCGCGGACGCAAACGGGCGGAGCGTACGCGAGAACGTTGCCGTGCGCTTGCGCCGTAGAGCGGGCTTCGATCACACCAAAACTCGCCGCAACGGATCGGACAACAACCCAGGCGGCAATGCTACGTAGGATAAGTTGAGAACAAGGAAAATCGACGAGGATGCGCCCGGAGACAGAGGCAAAAAAAAATAACGACCAACTTACCGCAACAAAGCGGCAAATTACGACGCAACAACAATGGCAATGACAACAAAAACATTCGTAAAAAATGACATGTTAGAGAATGCATAAATACATTTCCCTTAGCGTGTTTTTTTTCTTCATCTCTGACATTTTGGACTTTATTTATGTTAAATAAATCCTATGGTGGTAGCAGAGATCTGTGGTAATCCATGTTAATGACAATAGGAAATAATTCCACAAAAGTTTTACAATAAATTTTTAAATAATTTTTAATTTTTTCCAAATTTTCACTGTACACCCCCTTTTTGAGTTCAACTTGTGTTAATGTTTTTCATTTCTCCCATTTTTGCTAGAGATCCACTGAGGATGGAAAAGTGTTTTCCCGAAAGTTAACTCTGGAAAAATTATTAATTAAAATTATTAAACTTTTGTGGAGATTATTTATTTTACCATGATTATTATATGTTAATTTCTCTCTTATATATTTTTTTCTATTTCATTTTTTAGGGAAACATTCGGTCATACAGAGGTTTAATAACCAAACAGCTTGCGTGTATAGGTCCCTTCTTTTCAAATTTTTATAGTATACTAATTATATATATATATATATATATTATATAATATTATATATTTTTTAAGTATTTAATTATATATATTAAAATTAATATATAAGACCATAGCAACGGCTTTGGTTGTGTATGTAAAATAACAAATTCAATACCAATTAATTCATGTTGATTTTCCGAGAAAAAATTAAAAACATTTTTTGGCTCTTGATGACCACATTTTTTGGCACCCATCTTGGCTTTTCAAGTGGGCAACAAACCGCAGGCGATTAAGACTGGCTCCGCGTGTCCACAGTTTTTCGAAATGCCCTTTGTCGGCGCGGTGCGCCAAGCTCACTTACGCTTTTCCGTGGCACGAACAACGTGCGTTTACTCAAGAACCTGATAAATTTCCCGAGCTGAACCAGGATTGGGTCTCGCAACCCGTTGGCATCGCTCTGCCAGAAAACGTGAACGTCAGGTGAAACATGGGTCTCAGAGTTGTCGAGGGAGCGCGGTGGCCGCGGCCTACGCCGGCGATGTCTGCGAGGTGAAAGCGAACAACTAATCCTTGCCCGTTCCCAACCCACCCGTCCAGCGTCGCGGGCGGCGAGGCTGAGCGCGCCCCGGACGGAACAAAGCCGAGCGCAGCAGGGCCTTCTGGGAACCGCCGGCGATGGCTACCTGCGCCCGTTACCCCGACGCCGCGCCGCGCCCGCGCCGTTCCACAGTGGCGTCGCGCGGGCTGCTGCTCGCTTGGCGCTGACGGCTCGGTTACTGCTTGGAGCGTTCAAAATTTTTCTCTTTGCTTTGCAGTCGTTTTTCAAGGTGTAAATGCTAATCCGGATTAAAGGCGTTGAATAGGGGTTTCAGAAACACTAAAATGTATTTGACGCATCTAGTCGTGAAGACGGCATTCTAACAAAATATGCATTTAAGGACAGATTCGGAGAAAATTGAGAGAGAAACGTCTACCATAAAAGAAAAGGCAAGTTACTGCAATTGGTCTTTGTTAATTAACGCGAGATTAATTTTTTTTTTTTGGTACATTTTCTGTGATTATTAACGGTCAGTGGCCTTTGTGCGCCAGAGAACACCGCCACCTCTGGCTCTATCGTGGCACTGCAGTCACGGTAATAATCAAAATTAGTGGCGTACCCTTTTACAATACATTCGTCAGAATAAGTGAGGATATGATTTGCTTGATCTGAAAGAATTGTAAAGATTTTCATAGCTACTCTCTCTCAAGTAATTGCAAAATACCAGAGCTTAACGGCTTTGAGACATTTTAGCCAATTCCCCATGACAATCGGAAAAGGGTATTTATATTCTCACGTTTTTTCTTGAGACCCACATTTGTTGTATTAAGAATAAATGAATAGCAACGGCGTTGTAGACAAAATGTAGGTAACGAGAAAGGTTTCTCCCGTGTATTTGAGAAACTATTTTCATGAAAAAAACCCTACAAATTCGACGGTAAAATTCCTTTTGTCAAAAATACCCAAACTCCCCACTCCTCTTCGCATCTAGCAAAGCCAGGCTCAAGAAACACGTGCGCGGATAACACAGAGACCCCCTTTCTCAATCGGTTCGTTCGCGAAGAGGCAGCGGCGGTCGCGGGCGGTGAGTCGCAGGCGCCGTGGGCGTGTGTGGCGTGGGCCGCGCGGGCTGTGGGCGGCGCGGGCGGCGCGGCGGCGCGACGCCAAGAGAGCCCACGAGGGCGAAGGCGCCGAAGGACGTGCCGCGTCGCGCGGGCGAAGCGCTTCCGATTCCGAGTTGCCGCGGCGGGAGTCGAAGCGCAACCTTCACCGTCTGCCGCCCCGCCAACATCGCCGCCGCGTTTGTTCGACACCGCCTCGTCTTTTGTCTCACCTCCGCCTCCGTCTCTGCCCCCGCGCCACACCGCCACTGTTACCCGCCCCGCCCGGCCCCCGCCTCCACCGCCACCTCCAACTCCACCTCCACCGCCACCTCCACCTCCAACTCTCACCTCCACCTCCAACTCCACCTCCACCTCCAGTTCCACCTCCACCTCCACCTCCACCTCACCTCCACCTCCACCGCCACCGCCACCGCCACCGCCACCTCCACCTCCACCTCACCTCCACCTCCACCTCCACCTCCCCTCCACCTCCACTCCACCTCCGCCTCCGCTCCACCTCCACCTCAACCTTTGGCCTTCGCCTCCGCCCCGCCCCGCCCCGCCCCGCGCCACCACGCCACCCGGCCCCGGCCCCGTTTCTCCACCATTTGGATTCGTCTCCGCGCGGCCTCCGCCTCCGCTCCGTCTTCGCCTTGGTCTCCAACCTCCGCTCTGCCTACGTATCCGCCGCCGCCGCCGCGCCTCGCCCCAGCCCCGCCCCGTTCAACGCCAACCCCACCCCCACCGCACCCCCATCTCCACTCCGCCTTCCGCCTTCAGTGCCTCGCCCACCAGCAACCGCCGCGGACCTCCGCCTCCGCCACCACCTGCCACCAACCGCTCCAACGCCTCCGCCCCGTTGTTCCCCCCGCCGCCTTCGCTGCAGTCACCGCGTGTTGCTTCTTGTAGCCGCCGCCGTCGCTGCCTCTCGCCACCCCAACTACAACGGCAATTTGTTCCTGTTGGGCTTCAGGAAGAGAACTGAGCATCTTTGAGGCATCATCACCACAATTATTACTTGCCTCCCCCGCCTCCTCCATTACTCCCACCACCCCCACCCCCACCATCACCACCACCCACTTACACCACCACCACTTACACCACCACCACTTACACCCCACCACTTACACCACTACCACTTAACCACCACCACTTACCACACTACCACCACACACCACTACCACCACCACCACTACCACCATCACCACTATCCAACTAACACCATCACCACCATCACTTAAACACCACCACTAACACCACCCACCACCATCACTAACACCACCACCACATCACTAACACCACCATCACCCACCACTACCACACCACCCACCACCACCACTA
>BOPP01000016.1:156495-170827 GCA_017312745.1 Gryllus bimaculatus | reverse complement strand
GCACCTTGTCATACCTAACCACAAAATTGAAATGACCGATTACCGTTACGTCAGGTAAACAAATCCGTTAGTAAATCATTCTGCCGCCAGAAGCGCTAGAGACAACACAGTAAGCTTACTGCATGAATAATTACGAACATGGTCAAACGTTTTCAAGACGATATCTTGCAGTCTGGACTTATCCAAACGGAAGCTTCGATACTTCGATACGGAGCTTCGATACTTCGAAACTTCGATACGGAGTTAAATGTTTGGTATTTAAGCTCTAGATTCGATAACCATATCCCAATCGTACAAACGACATTAGTCACTACCATGAAATCGGACAAGGGTGTCGTCCCATCAAATCTACCACTGCGGCTTTGGCGTGCTTTCTGTGTACTCCGCGACACTGCGTTCCGGCGTCACGCAGGAAGCCGGGGGGCGGAACCCCCGGGGCCCTGAGGGCACCGGAGCGGCAGCTGCTGACTCAGGCGTCCGTCCTGCACCTGCTGCACCTGTGCCCATCCGCCGTGGGCGGCGCCGCCCTTCGGCTGCGCGTGGGAGGGCGCGCGTGACTCACGCGTGAATCACCGCGCGGCGCGGGTCTCTTTCCGCACGCGGAAGGTGAACGGTCGAACGCTTTTGCTTTTGTCCCCTCCTCAGTAACCCTGTGAAGAAGGGAAATTTATTATCTCTAAATGTTTTTATATTATGCTGCTGCCTTCCGGCTTAAGCAGCTAGAGGCGGGGCTTTTTCCTACTACTAAGTTACAAACTAGACCTAAAGTTAACTTACTTGCACTTTGGCATTACTAACTTACACTAAAATCATTTTTGTAATACTATGTTATATATTCTACGTAAATTTTTTTCGTATAGGTTGGTAAATTATTATTATTATTATTATTATTATTATTATTATTATTATTATTATTATTATTATTTCTACAATCACACATCATTCATACTAGTTTCATTATATACATAACCATTCATTCGCACTTCACTTCACTGCACTGTTCGCCACGGCACTGACGGTCGAACGCCCGGCCGTGCGGCCACGCCATGCTCGAAATACATGGGCGAGTTCCTCCGGCGCACCGAGTTTTGCTCGTTCTGCGCACCACCAGTTTGCGTCACGAACCACGTGACCACAGTTCAGGCACTTCGTTTGAAAAACCGGGCTCGACGCTGGCCGCCATGTTGCATGGAGAGCGAAAAGTGTTGAGAAACGTCTTAAAAGAGGTATAAAGGGATAATTTTCGACGATAACCATCCAAAAACAACAAAAATGAAGGTGTACAAGATGCAATATTTAAAAGAAAGCTCGATGGAGAAATGCTTGATAAATCTGTTTCAATGTGTTGTAACGAGGATATATTTTTGGTATCTGGCTGCGTTTAAAATTCCTGCTAATATTGTGATGCAAACTGGTGTCTGAAACTCATTGGGCCTAGTGATACGGAACTGCGCATTAGTGCTGTCGATTGCTGTAATGCAACGCTATACTTAAACTCCTTTTTGGTGAAGAAATGTTCGCTATGTAACGGCTTAAACGGCTTTATCCTAGTTACATATAACTACATAAATACTTAATTGTTTTACTTAATTCATTATAATTATTAATATACTTTCGCATTTGTAATATGTAGAGTATTTAACAAATAAATAATTACGATAAATCATGAAAAACTGAAAACTCTTGATTATTTAAGTAGCAGAATCGAGTACTCAAATTGTAATGTGTTTTTCATTATCCAGATAATAAATTACTTTAACAATAATAGTAAATGATCTAAATTTCCAAAGAAGGAAAGGAAATCAGTTAAGGAAAGGAATTGAGAGAGGGAAAGGAAATGAAGGAAGGAAAGGAAATGAGGGAAGGAAAGGAAATCGCAGAAGGAAAACGAACAAATTGGTCTTCAGATCATTGAAACCGGCGAGCTGCAGCCACCCACGTGGGAGCAAGTCGGTCCATTGACGGCGCGTGGGAAGACGGCGGCGCGCGGCCGCGCTGGGCCGACCCTCGCGGTCCCTCGCACGTGACTCACTCCTCCCGCCCCCACCCCTCCCCTCCCCTCACGCCGTTCCGCGCAGCAGCGCCACGTGAATCACTGCGAGGCGGCGGAGGCTGCGGCGGTCACGATTCGCGCCGGGTGAAGGCCCCTGCCAGACCGCCGCGAACGGAGGGAGGAAACATGTAGGACGAGAAGGACGAGGCGAAGGAGCAGGCCGGGTGCGGAAGCGGACAAGGAAGACGCGGAGTTCAAGGAGGAGGGAGCGGATGAGGTAGTAGTGGAGTAGAGGAAAGGAGTCACCTCCTTTCTCTGTGGTGGTGGAGAAAGAGGAGGAATGATCGGAGAGGACGATTACGAGGAAGGGACCCGGTCACGTGTCCCTGAAGCGGAATCGGAAAACGAAAGTACCCACGCGAAAGCCTTGAGATGCGAGTGAGTCAATCGATGCGCGAGACAAAGAAGTATAACCATCATACGAGAGCAGGGGGTCATTGTATTTTCTCTTATTTATATTCCCTCTTAATATCTGTTCTTTATTTTTTCATGTCATGGGTAATCTTTATATTTTTAACTCCCTAAAATTCACATAGCTGCTCGTTTTTGCCATCCTGCGTTTTTTCTTGGATTCTTCACGTAGGGCATACTCTTGTAAACATATTTTATTTCTACGTTTCTACATTATTTTGTAAACAGTTTCAAACGAACGTCGATTCCTTTATGCGATACGATAACAATTATCTTTTACAACTTTCTTTTGACATCTACAATAGGATCCGCGTGAGCCCAAATTTGCCCACCGTGGCGACGAGACGAAACGGCGCACCTCGGAGTAGACGCGGAAAGCAACAGTGCTCGCACGCGCAAAGCGTCACTCACGATGTTGATAAGTCGTGCAACGCACGACACACGCGTGCACACGACTCACCACAACATTGTACACAAGCATGCAAAGGAGTCCCTCACCGTTAGAGCCGCGAAACGCCTTTTAGCCCTCCCTTTAAATGTGTTTTTGTGCATTTAGAAAACCACATTTTATTTGTTAACGATAAATATTGTTAGTTCATTTATGTGTAGACATATTAGGTGTAGATAGGAAATGAACATGTTATAAAATAAACTAAAAACGCAGAGAACACGATTGCGCAGACTTGCACTAATCGTAATTAAAGAACGTGTCTTGGCAGTGTCAAATATACGACCAGCAAATGAAGCCTGCTGAAATGTTCACAAAGTAATGTTGTTTTTCCTGTGGAGATGACCTAATAGTTAATAGAAGCACAAGAAATACCGTTCTGGGTGTTCGGAATTGTCAAACACCGTGGCCTCTGAATTATTATTTTGTCCACTGCAATATAAGAATGACAACCACTGCTTCACTTGATCGTTGGGTGGAGGCTGGTCGCGCGAGCTCCACGGACAGGAGGGGGCTCGGATTCAACTGGCCTCGGACTGGCAGTTGTTCGGCGCCTGTAATACCTAATGGCTGATTTCCCGCGCGCTAAGTACGCGGCCGGTCGGTCGACGGTGGCCAGGCGACGACGGTGGGGGGCGCTTGAAGGGGCGCTGTGTGGAGCGGGGCGAGGTGCCCTGGAAACTTCTGGAGCTATTAAACCAAATAAATTTGGTTTCATTGATAATCGTGAGAGAATGAATTTGAATCGATTTATGAAAAAAAATGAGGACGTGGAGCAGGGCAGGAGCAAGTCATGGAGAGTCAGAGCGTGGGGTGGTGTGAGTAGTACCGAGTTGTTTTTTTGGGGGGAGTGTCGGGCGGGTCGGGGTCGGGTCGCGTCGGGTCGCGTCGGTCGCGTCGCGTCGGTTCGCGTCGCGCGTCGCGCTCGGGTCGCTCGGGTCGCGTCGCGTCTCGCGTCGGCACGCGTTCGCGTCGGGTCCGTCCGCGTCGCGGTCGCGTCGCGGTCGCGTGCGGATCGCTTCACGCTAGCGTAAGGACTAATCGCAGCTCGAGTTAAGAGATGCCGTTGATCGCGGGTTGGCCGTGGTCGATCGAGTAGGGGTTTCAAATTTCGGGATGAATTCGGGTACTATTTCGGGTTCATCGCATTCAATTCAGTTCAATTGGTTAGCCCGGAGGTCAGCAGCGGCATCGCTGGTAGGTGAGTCGCTTCCGGATCGGCGAGGGCTGTGCGAGCGCGTGCAGCGACTGCAAGTGCCGGCGGGCCCGCAGGCAAACTTACGTAATGCGGCTGCTTCAACAGCGGGAAAGCGACCGGCGACCCGCAGTGACCACGCGCTGAAACGGGGGGGGGAGGGGAGGATCCGTGTGCGCGCGCTGCCATTGCGCTGGCACTTGCTTCTGGTGAGGTATTCGCCGAGCGGCGTGTTTGCACAGCTCGGGGTCCTGTTCGATACATGACTGATGTTCATTAATCAACCCAATGAAAGATGCTACACCATTTATAGTTTGCTTCCAACTGGCGACGTTTTTAATTTGTATTTGTTGGCAAGATAAATTTCCCGGATGGTAATTTATAGCGACTAAAACGTTATCGAGAGTTACAAATGTCGATTCATAATAAAAATAAACGCTTTTGAAAAGAAAAGTTAAGAAGAAGTAATATTTAACAAAGAAATATTAATGGAACTCGGTGAAATAACGAAATGAATAATAATAAACACGGAAACAACCTAACATCTTCCAGATTATGTAAGGAAATAAGTGGCACTTATAATTGCAGCTGGTGGTCGGGAAGCTCCGTCCGTTTCATCGCCACTTAGACTAATATTCAACTATTATTAAAAAGCCATTTCGGAACCCGCTCGCTTCACATACTCACCGAATGACGTCTGCACATATAATTCTTACGCACACATTTTGTACCGTATTACGAAGTGACGCCAGAATCTTTCCAGAAACGTCTTGACCGTATTACAAAAATGCGCTACGGAGCTGTGCCTGTTCTACCGCCATTAAGATCGGGTACTGTTGAAGTAACTGCTCAATGGCACAGCCAGTTATCTTCACCAATTTAAGGGCGGTTGCTTAAGTTCCTTAAGCAAAGGATGCAACCATTAGGGCTCAGTAAGTTTTATTGGTGAATTTTTGGGCACAGCTGGAAAGCAGCATTTATTATACACGTAGAATGCGAAGGGAAAAAAAACCTAGAAAAGACTGCTTCGCATTCATAATTTCATCCTATGCTCTCGCTTGTTTCAGCCGCCACATTCTCTTTTTTGTTTCTATTCTTCCACGTACTGCATTCTTTGTTGCGATGCGAATTACTGAACGAGGGTACCTGTATATCTTTCAGAATCTAAAAAGCATCGCAAAGAGCGAAGAAAAAAGAGATAAGAGTATTTGTTGTGTGTTGGTTGTGAAAAATGACCTAGTAAATAGTTTACTTCTATCTGAGATGGTGAAGAAGCTAAGATGTGAATATTCAATCTATATTCACGTTGAAGAGCAATCTAGATGAAAAACCTTGGCAATGAGGAAAGATAAGACGATTTTGCAGATGAGTCAGATGCACGCCAATGAAAATCCACTGTGAAGAAACATTACCAACTCCACAATACGAGACAATTCCGAGTACTTCCTTTCACCAGGCGTTCATGATCTGGGTGGAATTCCGTTGCGCGCGCATTAATTAGCAATTCCAAGGTCAATGAGAAAAACACGACAAACTACTACAAGTACGAAACGACCAACATTGGATCGCACGCAAAAGGAGGTTTAAGAATTCCAGAAAGTTTATTTTATCTGTGATCAATTTTACGTTATGGTTTCGTAAACGCACATGAATAAGCGCCATTGAGTCGGCAAACAAAAGGAATTAAACTTGCCTAATTTATAGCAATATGGAGAATGATTACGAGAATCCAAGTGTGTACGATACTTATATAATTTTTTGCAAAACTCCGACTTAAAAAGCTTCTGTCGACGAGGTTCAAAAGATGAGTATATTCGTTGTAAGTATTAGTCGGCGCCGCTGCTGCACTGGCGGGCGGCGGGACCATAGGGAAAAGAGCCGGTCATGAGAGCGCGCATCCGCCAGAGGCTGTTGGGGGGCGCGAGGTGGGGGGAGTGAGGGGCCTGTGACGCAACCCGCCGAACCAGAACGCAGTGCGGCCGAAAGCGGTGCGGCGGCCGCCCCAAAAGCGTCCAACATCCCCTTAAGCGTTCGCGCTCTCATCGTTTTTATAGGCACCATCACACATGCGAACGTTTAAAGCATAAAGTATAACCCACGTAAAGGCGATGAACAGAACGCGTAAAACATTCGCGTCCTCAACAAACGCAGTTGAAGTATTCACAAGTCTAACATATAAAGTAAGCAAAATAAAGAGTTTCATTGGCTTAAAAATAAGGACTACTTATAGTGCCCTCCAAAGTAGACATTAGAGTGTATCTTCTTTTTGGATGCTTGAATCGATTGCAGGCATCGACGCGTCTTTAGCCCATATGGCGTTAGTTCGTCTATCGACGCTTCCGATCCCTATTTCCATTTCATTTAACGCTGTACTGGTTATTGCTTCATTTCTTAGTCATACTTAAGCATTAAGTCTTGCAAGCTTTTTTAAGTTAATACGTCTCACGTGTTACGCTTACGCCGAAAAGCCATTCGTGCAAATGAGTCCACTTATGCATGTAGTCCTTACTTCATTGTTTAACGCCATGCACTATATTAAGTTTACATTGTCGTGAATGGGGCCTTATGCCCCGAATACGAGACAAAATACGCGCAGGCCAGCGAGAGAGTGACTCGTTTAGCGAGTAATTCCTGTTTTCGGCGCGTGACAATTACCAAGTTCGTTCATTCCATAAGTGTTAGGCCATGATAGTGTCCGAAGATAGTCTGATTTTCTCCTGTCGCGACGTGAATCGATCCGGGTTGACCAACACGCGGCAACTCGTAGTCTCCCGACATTTGTTAGAGTGGTGCATTGAAAATAGTGGTGATGCAAGCGCCGAAAGATAAAATGGACTATGAAGTAATAATTCAATATATAATAATAATAATAAAAGAATAATAATAATAATAAATATTATAATAATGAGAAAGTGAAGATTCGCTTCGGTTATGGTTCGTTTGTTAGGATACTGCGTTGAACATTTACTTGAAACTTGATCGGAGAAACCACTGAAACACTACGGTTCAGAAAGCCCATCCGCTACGGTTCTCAGGCAGAAGGTTAAAATTCGAATCCCAGTTAATGTGTGCTCGCTATCGGAAAATCAGCCAATTCGAACACTCAGAATCCTAGGTCAAATTGTCTGTGACCGGAATGCGTTGCTTCTAGTTATCGTGGCTGGCTCAGCATCAAGGTAAGGCAAGGCAGGTTAAGGGTGACGATGGTCACTGTCTTTTCTGCACAATTTCACGGAACGCGTTTCTTTGAATTACTTGTCACAAGCGGCACACGAGTCGATATTGTTGCCGCTGCCAACTTGCAGTGAAAGGCAGAAACAGTTTAATCAGTCTTCCACGCCCGTCAAAGCTCTCCTTACTGTTCATAGGTAGAGTTACAAAGATTGTTAAATCCAACACAGAAAAGCTAGACTTGCTCAGTATTTCAAAAGACAACAACATTCTAAATAAGTTAAACTTAAAACCATCAGCACTCTTATGTATCATTCAAGTAGAGTGCATTTGAACAATCTTAAAGCGTAAGGTCATATTTCAAAACAACGGCTCATGATTGGGTTTACCCATATAATCTTTTGTTTACACAAGTAATTAAAACGCGGCGCAAACTGAGTTGCGCATCCGTGCAGCATCGTAATACTTGGCTACCACCAAGCGTGAATCCTTTGCAGTTTTGGTTTCTTTAGGTGACGGTTAGTTGCTTAATATGTAGGTTATTACACTAAATCAACTACTGACTAATATTCGCAAATCACACATTCGTTCAGTATGTGTAAGTCTTGCATTCACTTCTTCATTCAGTTTCTCTATACTAGAATTGTTATGCACATAGCACATGCGCGAGTTTGTTGTTCCTGAAAACCCAGATGGAAATTTGCCTCCGTGATAAAACCGAGCATCCCCGAGCACTTGAAGCCATCTCTAGACGAGCGTCTAATAAATCACAAGGCGCGGAACTTCTGCAATTCGGCGTGCCGCGTTGTTTTTCCTGAAACCCGGAGTGAAAAAATTGCTCCGTGTAAAACCAGCATCCCCGCGCAGCACTTGAAGCCCATCTCGCAGACGACCGTCTAATAAATCACAAGGCCGGACTTCTGCATTCGACGTCCCACGTTGTTTTCCTTGAAACCCCGGATGAAAAATGCTCCGTGTTAAAACCAGCATCCCCGTGAGCACTGAAGCAATCTCTAGACGAGCGTCTAATAATCACAAGGCGCGAACTTCTGTCATTCGCGATCCGTCGGTTGTTTTTCCTGAAACCCGGATGAAAATGCTCCGTTGTAAAACCAGCATCCCCGGAGCCACTTGAAGCATCGCCAGACCGACTTAATAAATCACAAGCCGCGAACTTCTTGCATTCGCTGTCCACGTTGTTTTTCCTAAAACCCGAGTAAAAATGTCAGCATCCCCGAGCACTGAAGCTGTCGCGAGGAGCGTCTAATAGAATGCACAGTCTGGAACTTCTGCCATTCGCGTCCAGCGTGACGCACCGGCGGGCGGCACGTGCATATTGTTGCGGCGTTTTCCTCGTGCGGAGCCGCGTCGGTGCGTGATCGAACCGCCTCCACTAGGCAGGCGGGGTCGTCGGTTCGGATCGGGTGGCGGGGAAGTCCCGCGAGAGATCGCGCGGCGGTGGCGGAGGCGGCGGCACGAGGTCGCGGTAGGAAAAAGCGCGAATTCCTTCGCCGTCGCGCTGCCCCGCCAACCCACCGCGCGCGCGCGCGCTGCTTTCGGGGAACCCCCGGACTGAAACCGCGACTCGGATGAGATTTGGGGCACCGGATGTTGGTTAGGGCTCAGCCACCTCCTAATTAATTAAGCAAATAAATACGTCATCACACAAATATAGATATAAAAAAAGGGAAAGAATAAATAATAAAAAAATTAATTGGAGAAAATTCGTCAACTTCTATATTTGTGTAGCAAACGAGATGACGATCATGCATTCTGCCTGGTGTCTTATGCATTCTGCCTGGTAATATGTTGGTAGACTCTTGTCCTTCTAAAGTAAGATGCAGTCATTTTTCACATACGAAAGTGGCTTTATAATACACATCGTACAGTACTGTTTTCAAAGAATGGAACAGTTGTAAAATTGACTTTGTGTAACCTCATAAAATGTTTCTCTAAACTAGTTATTACGTTTTCGTTTTTTAATACTGTGGATGGACATTGTCGAGTCAATTAGCACGACTATATTTCTAATATTTGTTTTAAAAGTCAAAATATTATGTAATTATACGTATACGTATGATATACTAACTAATAATTGCGATCAAATAAGTATATAAAGGATCTCACAAAAAATAATACTTAGATGCATAATCTGTTCCTAATCTGTATAACCTTTCTTGGGAAAAAATTTATGTTGGAGGACATGTTGTCCACCACTGATACAAGCACAATATTACATTTTACTCTGTTTGTAAATTTGCTTTCATTTCTCGTGAAGTTGCTCTTAGTAGAATCCTTTGTTTCTTTATCTTTCGCCTCATTTGCATGGAGACAAATGATTGCTCATAATACGCGACCCGCTGAAGCAGGTGCCACTGCTAAATCTTCTTTGTTGGAGTGTTGGTGCTACTGCTCTACCGAAGTTTCGGGCTGCCTATAATTACCGCGTCGTATAATTTGCGTAATGCCATGTGTGCGACCACCCGGGACGGTAGTGTCACCCATTCATTACGGGACTTGCGTAACTTGACTCGGCAACGCAGACGATATCCTCTGGCGCAGCCAAATGCCTTCAGGAAGAGTTTCCGTCTTCTCGTTAGTCATGCCAAGTGGCCATGAACCTTGTTTTTAGCTTAACATGATTTGCCAATTAGTCACCCATCGAAAAGTGCATTTCATTGGAAATTTGGGCACTTGTAGTTGCATTTGGAGCATTAAAAATTACATAGTTTGACCACTAATTTTTCTTCACCATTTTGATAGCTAGAATGAGCCTGTATATGTAGACATTGTTCAGTTCGGTTTGATAACGGAATATGTCATACAGTACCATATTTCTAATTGATAGCACCGTTATTGTATATGACATTGCGCATGATTATTTCGAATGAAGTAAGGCGGTTTGTTGTGATTATAAGTTTGTTGTGATTATTATTTTACCCAATTACAGACTATGTATTATCACCACAACTTCAAGCAAATTCTATTAAGGATAAACCGATGACGGGTTCACAATAAATTATATACACACCTAAATGCTTCTGTCATTAACAATTCGGTGTAAATAGTCATGAAGAAGGCAGTTCAAAATTCTTCTGTACTCTTCAAGAACTCTCTTAACATTTTCATCATCTACGAAGTAGGAGTTCTTGATTTTATGGTGGGCGGGTCAATTTGATTTTTTAATACACGCCTGGTTCTAGTGTCTACCTTCAGAATTCTATGTCGCAATAGCTATGCCACTACGGTGGAATAGACTTCGTCTAGACAAAGGTTTTGAAAGACAACAAAGAATGCATTAACATAAGCGTCTACAAAATTCAGAGAAACATAGAAAAGAAAGGAATGAAATCAGCGCAATAGTATTTTAGAAAATCTATCATTAACTTCGTCGTATTGAGGGGGTCAAAAGTTGAAGTCGTAAAATGATTTAAATCTCCGATTCCTAAGTGTCTGCTTGCCCTGCAAAATCCAAAATATTGTTTCTAAGAGAATAATTAAATATTCAAAGATAACGACGTTATTTGCATGATATTTTCACGCATTTCATTACGTCGATTGGCACTAACGGTTTATAATTTTTATTGCATTTTAAGGGCACACGTACAAACAAATAAATGTGTTTTTTTTACCAGAGATTTGAATTTACTTAATACTTGGAATGATTAAATATTGCTACTTAATTCGAACGCGGACTTTTCCGCTACGAAGCGAAGCGATCACAGATTTATTCTCTGGGTTCAATATCGACAGTCCGAAGGCGCTAATGGCCACAGTGCAGGAGCAACAGAAAAAACACGCACCCCGCATTGGCTCATGCTCTGTTTGCTGCTTCTGTCAGCATTTAGGATTTCGCAGTATGTGTGAAAATTCTCTGACTCTGCCAAGACCAAAAAAAAGCATGAAGGAACCGGCAAGATCAACAGGGCTGTTTTCGAGCAAAGAAGAAAATGAAAGTGTATTTATTTCAACACAATGAGCTTGTTGGTCTGCATTAGTGTTTCTTCCCGCCTCTACTACACACATAAATACAAACATTAGTGTGTTCTTTTCAGAATCGGGTGCGCTTGTTTTTGAAAATATCAGCCATTTTTGAAAAATGAATCAAGAAAGAAATATAATATAGGTCATTAATGCGAATTTACAAAAACGTTCGTTTTTAATGTTCTCGGGAAGTGCCATAAACTGATTTATTTTCACAGGAAGTGGTTACGTAATTGAGAAAAAGGAAACGCATAGCGTAACTATCACTTCCCATTTGCATTATGTAATGAGGTAATTTGTTGAAATGGTTAAAGATTATGCTTCGTAGTGTAAAGAAACGATTGAAATAATAACAGGTTCTCTGATAATAGAGTAGAATAACTCTGACCAATTATATTATTTAATTAATTTGACCGTGACTCTCTTGACCTCTTATTTACGTATACTGGGTTTATTTGTGAATGAGTTCCAACGTTAATGACACTGCTGATTCAGAAAAACGATATGCTATAGCCACACGTCTTCGGAGAAATTGAAGCTAACACCTTCCTTGAACTGATTCTGTGTTCCTGAATTCGCTCGCCCAGCTCGCAGGAATTGAATAGGAAAAACTCAAGTTGATATGTTAGTATTCAATCATGATGGCTGAGACATAGAAACAACAATAATAATAATAATAATAGTAATTGTAATTGTGATAGTAATAATAATAGTAATAGTAATAAAATGTCTGTATAAACAACAGTTTCTATTTTCCTTATGTATACAATTCGAAGAGAACTTCCCTACCAAATCAACATGGATTGCACAGGCGACACATTGGTTCATCGAACAAGCGACAACTCTTGAGGAAGCGTGTGCTGCCTGGGGCAGCTCCGAAAAGGGTACTCTCCGCTTACCCAAGCCGAGAAAAATCAGTAAATGATATAGCGAGAATGATAGTAGTGGATGGTAAAAATGACACAACAGTGTGAGAAACACATTGAGCAACCGCATTTCGTCCTTTGCATGCCTTTGCTCAAATCTCCGCCACTGTGACTTCCGCCCGGCGAAAGTGCGGTGTTGTTGCGGGCGGTGAAATGGCGACTGCAAAAAGCACCCACCGCCGCCCTGCCACTTTCGCTGAGCGGGTGGCGGGTGGGGCGGGCGACGGGCAGCCGTGGGCGGTGGGTGGGCGGGCGGCGGGCAGGTCCGTGACGCACACGGGAGAAAGGCCTGAGGTGATTTCTCGCCTGGTCATAGCACTATTGCCACTGCGAGCCACCTCGTCCTCCCTTGACACTACGTAATGCAAGGCTGGTACACTAGCCGCTTCCACCTCCACTACGCACAGGGATATTGCGATACTTGGCTGACCGACACTTTTGCTTTCCATACCGAGTGCTTGAGGTTAATATCGCACCCGTTTCGTTTGATAGTTTCAATCGATACTTATTGCACCCAAAGCAGGGCTGAGGCTGGACAGGCCAATGAACTAATGATTCCTATGTCTCACTTCCTAAGATTACCTTGCGTTGTTTCCCTTATTGCACCCTAGATTACTGATGCTTCTCCATCTTTTGTATGCTCATCTGTTTTGTCTCCTTCCACCTGAGACACTCTCCCCCCTCTCTCTCTCTCTCTCTCTCTTTCTCTCTATACACACACACACACACACACACATGGTGGTGTGGGTGGGAATGTGGCTATGATTTAATTTGGATTCAATGTCCACGTGTTCTAAGATGCTGTTTTCATCATCAGCATTTGCTTGCTTTCTATTTAATATTAATTTAAGTGATCATTATTTCTGGTCATGAAATCTGTTCTCAAAAAACAAAGTTTCGAGGTGTTCTCTCTAGGCACTGTTTTGAAATTGAGGTAGATACTTCCGAAATATCACAACATCCCTGAGTATCGCCTCAACTGTTGCTACTTCAATCGCTAGCACCCCTACCCCACCACCTCCACATCCACCGTCACATTCCACCGCCACCTCCACCGCCACCTCCGACGCCACCTCCGACGCCACCTCCGACGCCACCTCCGACGCCACCGCCACCGCCACCGCCACCGCCACCGCCACCGCCACCGCCACCGCAGTTACTGCTTGCGACTCCACCTTCGTCCACTCCGCCTCCTCCCGAGCCGCCGTCCACCGCACACGGCCTTGCGGTCGCCACGTGATACAGCCATGAATTCCGACGGAAGTTTCTTTATCGGACATCACGATGTGTTGTCGAGGCAAAAAGTAAAGATAATGAAGGGAGATGAGAGAATAAATTACTTCCTTCTTTATTAAAAAAATGCGCTCTGTATTTATAGCTCGATTATATAAATACACCGATGCATATTTATTATATTCTTACAAAATTGCTCTACAATTAAGTCATTTAGATCAAGAGTGAGGAAGACGTTTTATATTGTATCAAGAACTACGAAAGTGTGAAGATAGCCCAGACATTCTTTTGTAGAGGCGGGAAGAGTCGGCGTCGTGAAATTCGAGAAGTTCTGAGTAAGCAATCTCTGAAAACTGAGTAATGGATTCAAGTCCTGCACTTTTACGGTGTCTAACCATGTCATGTTCTTCGTACTCTAAACGATGCTTTGATCTCTCCGGCGATTCTGCAAAGGTTGTTTGATTTTTTCTAATGTTTTGGCTCAAATCTATGCCAGTGAGCAACTGTACATTTAGACGTGTTTGGCGTTTTAGGGTCGGATTAATTCGACTCTGCCCAGCTAGAGATGGGCCTTCTTTTTATTTAGTTGTCACGCCTGCGGTGTAACCGATACATGTGGCGAATATGACATCACTCAGCTGTAGGAACTGAGACGACTGTACTAGAATGCTACGTATCTATTTTTGACCCTGTTTTATATGATGAATGCGAAGGTAAACGAAACATCAAAGAATGCAAAAGGAACTAGAAAGAATATCAAAGAATAACACGTCAAAATTCGCTGACGCTTTTTCCACAAGGCGGTATACCACAGAAGCTACATTTAGAACTGGCCGCAGATTCGAGCATGAGTAGTTGGCAAGAACATCGGTCCACGCGGATTAAAAGGTCATTATAAGCGGCGGGGGGGG
>BOPP01000016.1:128982-143508 GCA_017312745.1 Gryllus bimaculatus | reverse complement strand
TATTCGCCTGCCTACTCTCTCACCTACTCCCCCGGCGAATATCTCAGTTTTTTTCCCGCATACTCGCTCGCCTACACGCCCGCCTACTTACCCACCTACACGCCCACTTGCCTATTTGCCCGCCTTCTCTTCCGTCTATTTGCCTGCCTACTCGGCCACCTACTCTCTTGCCTTCTCTCTGGCCTATTCACCCGCCTATTCCTCCGACTACTCGGCCGCCTATTCTTATGGTTACTCTCCTGCCTACTCGCCCGCACGCTTATTTGCCCCGCAAAACGTTTTGCCTCTTGGGCGAGCGAGCGCGCGGACGGTTGAGCGGTCTAGCGAAGGGCGGGTCAGTGGGCGCGCAGACAAGAAGTGGGAGAGTTAGTAGGCGGACGGGTGGGTAGGCGGGTGGACGCGCTGGAAGACGGGCTGGACCGGTTCCTGGACTACCCCGCGCTCGCCACTGCCTACCCGAAGACTCCACACGCGAGAGCAGTCACAGCGCTTCTGAAGGCTCCTCACAAGGGATCGAAATTGATGACAGGACGCGGAAATGGTTCTCGCGACAATGGTAGCTGAAATTGTTAGTCTTCCAGTGTTGCTGTTTAAAATGTTGTTACAGACAACATAAATCCGTTTGTCCTTTCAAACTTGTAACTCGAAAGAGTTTGACCATAACGCATTAGATCTTTCTTTCTGACTAATATAAGATGTAGGAAGCAAAGTATTATTTTGAATATGCAGTTGATGACAATGCAGTGGAGATTCATGGAAAGAAATAGCTTTGTTTAAATTGGGAGTGTAGGAGGAATGTGAACAAAATTGCATCAACACTGATCAATTCTCCTGTCACAACTGTTTGGTCAACTCTTGACCCTAGTTCGTTTTTTCTCGTTATGGCGACTCAAGAATAGGCAAGTCTGATTGCTGTGCAAACTGTGATTACTAGTTTTCCGTTCCAACTCGTATGTTCTTCAAAAATATATCGGGAGAAATTACTGAACTTTATACAAGGTAAAATTCTTGGCTAATTTGCGCACAGAACAAATGTTACGTTTTCTGTAATATGTTTTCTGAAAGGAAATAAGCATGTCGTAATGAAATCCATAATAACGTGTAATTTCCGTGCTATTAAAATGTTAGAATCATAGTCGTAGGTCAGCTGGTTTAGCGGCATTTCCCCAGTTTCAGAGGAAGTGTTGCAGGAGAGATGCTTGCATGCGATCCTAGGTGCTTGGTATTTAGGCTGCGCCCTGCTGCGGAAATAAGAGTAAGGAGGGGGTTCGAAGTGGGACACGAGGCCCATGGTGGGGGGTAGAGGCCTGCGTGCGGGTGAAAGAAAAAAAAAACGACAATCGGAATGTACTCGCAGAACGGCGTAGGAATCTTCACAGCTCGTGTGAATCTTCGGATACTTTCTGATATTTGCTGCTGCTTCATTTTTCCCCCTCACAAACTGTTAAACGTAAAATCAGTAAAGAGGTTTAAATAAGCTTCGCCGTCTTCTGCTGACAACCCGAGTCATCGGGTTTCTCCCTCCACTTCACGGGCGTTTATTCCACTGCGACCTTCTTGATGGCACGTGCGCCTGCGTGACGGAACCACGCAGCGCCGTCTCGTCTTGCTTTTGCCCCGGGGGGTTGCTTTCTTTTTCGCGTTTTCTTGTTTTCCTTACCTTCTTTTTTTCTCGCCTTGCACTCTCCTTCCCCCCGCCATGTTTAATGTTCCTTTCTCTTACCTCTTCCTCTATTTATGCGTTGTCTTTCATTTTAGAATTGTAACGTTTCCCCTAACATGCTTCCAGGTTGAGTCAAGGGGTTCATTTTTTGAACAATCTTGCTATCGTACTTTTTGTGCTCGCCGGCACTTTAATCGCTTTTATATTTATTCGTGCCCTCCAATAAAGAAAAACATAACAGTACTCATTGAAAAAGGATGAAATATTAAATAATATCTCATCAATCAATCAAATGTGATGTTCGCTCACCACTTCATCGTAATTTCCACAAGTTTTGTTTATCTTTCTTTTTTTCCCCAACAAACACGACTTCTGATTCCACGAAATATCTTTCTTCAAAATCCTGCCTTCCAGATAACAGGAAGAGAAATTTGTTGGGTGAGTGAAGTAATCAATAACCCGTGTATTCTTTATCAATTCCTTACAAGAAGGCAGTTACATCACTCCAATGATGTAACGTAATTTACCGTACAACCTATGAGGTATTAGTATAACTTACTTAAAATTTTTGACAAAAAATTGTTGAAAAAATAACACGAAAAAACCTGAATCCGAACAACACCAAAATTATAATTTACGACTGATCTCTTGAAAGGACCCGAAACCTTGATGAAAGCAGATATAAATCCATGATTGTAAATGTATTGTATTACAGTAATACAATAAAAAAGAGTGGTAATCAAGATGTATTGGATTTTTTTAACACTTTTTTCACGGATTTATCACTATATCCAAAATTACATCACAGGCCGAATCGTGGTTATTCACTGTTTTTGTTACATACATTTCAGGTATGTCACGCGTACCTAATGTAACAAACGTAGCAGATGATGAATCTTGTCCCGCGCAGAGTGAAATATTAACCCGCCGTATTAGTATACCCCGAAGTCTTCGTATTGCGGGCTGCAGAAAAGGCAGAACTATCGTTTATCGAATCACGCATCTGGAGAGATGACTCAAGAAATCAACTGCTGTCAATGCAGTGCCTCTGACCGGGAGGTCCTGGGGTTGAGTCGCGACTTCGGCAGGATTTTCGACGCCCAGGTAGCTTGGTCGAGTTTCTGTCGCTATGTGAAGGAGAATTCTAGCGGCCGGTTGCTCTGATCTACCTTTTTTCCGTGGTTTCTCCGATCAATAACAGGTGAATGCCGGAGCTGTACCCTACCAAACGGGCCACGGTCCGAACTCTCCCTTCCCCTTGTCCAATACTCAACCATTACATAGACTTACTCTTACACGCACCATAGCACCACACATGCCGAGAGATCGGTCAGGAGTTTAGAGCTAGACCTGGCTGGAGCGGTTCCCCACTGGTGGGAGATACCTGGTTGGTGAAAACCCCATTAACCGACGGTAGGTCGGCGCCGAATCTCGCCATTTAGCGGGACAAGATTACCGCCACCTCCCGAAGAAAAAACACGCACCACACTTACAGGATTAACGCCCTTAGCTGTTTAAGCTGAATCACTAGTAATCAGTCAATTAATTAAACAATCAATCAATCAATCATCGAATCACGGAAATTTCGTGGCCAGCTATCACAAGTGGTACGTTCTCCGTTCGGGTTGTGCACGCTGCAATGGAGTGCGCTACCCAGATCTCGCTCTGCGCCTCGCCTCACCGAGCAATTGCTTGCGTTCGGGTCGAGCTCCCCCGCGCAACGCCGCGCCGCGCCGCGCCCGCTTCGGTTCGGCTCCATTCGGTTTTATTGAACTTCGCGCCGTGTCGTTGCCTCCCAGTTTGACTTTCATTCCGTTCCGATCTATTTCTGTGAGCCGCTCCGGCCGCCAGGCTGCCACTGCCCATTCAGATTTCTCTTCGTTCCGTCTGTTTGCTGTTTGAGTTCATCGATCACGCTTAACGCAGCCCATTGATGCTCTGCTCTGTGATTGCTAGTGGTTAAAGTGTTGGTTGCGCGCTGTGGAGTGAAGTGCATTTCGAATGCTATCCACGGCAATAAAAGTTTTGCACCGAGATGGCAATTACTTGTGAGAACTTTGCTACATCTTCATGTCTTTTTGTATAGGCATAGGCCGCTCACAGCATCCATTGATGTCACTGCACTGCTTCTCACCGAGAGATCCTATTGGGTTCGAGTCCCGACAGTGGCAGGATATATGGCACGAGCCACTTAGCTAGGTCGCTTTCAGCCTCTCGTATGGAGGAGAATTTTAGCGGCCGGCGGCTGCTGTGATCGGTAGTTTTCCGTGGTTTCTTCAACCAACTCCGTCATTGCCGGAGCAATTTCCTAACAAACGGGTCACGGAAAACGCTCGATCTTTCCTTCCTCTTCCCTCTTCTATCCTCACCTCTTACGGACACACACTTGCACGCAATACACTACCATTCATGTCGGAATCTCACCCTGAACATCACTGCCATCTACCGCGACATAAAGAGCACTACATTTACAGAATTAATGATTTTAGCCTTTGACGCTCATGGAAACACCAATCATGACTTTTTCCAATTATCGCCTTTCTCTATACCGGATCTATACATATTTTTAGTCAGTTCTCCATATTTGCTCATTACGATCTGCCTCTCTTTCCATTCATTACTATTTTGGAAAGACAGTGCATTTTCTAGGATGGTCATTACATTATCCTTTATATTACATTGTCCTCTTTGTAACGGGGCTTCATTTATTAAAACTGGTGGCAATTTAATTAGCAGTCACCTCCATTAATGTCAGTTTACATTTTCCTCAGTTCACGCCTTTGCTTGCAAGGTTGAAGGCCTGAATGCTTCTTTCTTCACGGTGGAACTCTGCAGGATACCACTGGCCTATCCGCAGAAGGACGCGTCGGAATCGTGTTTGTCTCCGTGGATTTCGGCTGTCGATGAAGTGCTGTTGTATAACAGGAAACGCACAAGGCTACCGAAGCAATCACTGGCAGTCGAACACGTAGCAAATGACAACCGCGTTCCCTTATTTTATATATTTTAATTGATACAAAAACACAAATGCTGTTCTGTGACCTTCCACCTTTCTGCCGGTCAGTCCTTGATTCACAGCCGGGAAGGCGATGGTAGATTCGAAAGGTAATTAATTCTCTAGTTAAATGTAACGATCGGTATCCTTCAACAGCAATATTTCCTTTCGAGAAATAGTAGGGAATCATTGAACGTTTTCCTGTACAAATCTTGCGCATTGTTTGAAGACAGAATGCTAGAAAGCAAGTAAGTGGAGGACCGTCTGAGTTGCAAATGTTTGTGACTTCACGTGCTATGAGGATTTTTCAAGACCTCTGGGATTTTTTTACGTTTTAGAGGTGTAGTTGTAGTATAACTAGAATAATTAATAATAAGAATATGTTATCAATTTGAAATAATTGGTTATGAAATCAGTTATTTGAATCATCCTGATGATTTTTTGACGTATCAACTCAACGCGTGAGTGGGATGTAGAGAGGGTTAGATTTCTACACTGGACGTAGTTGTCCTCGCGTACGTGTTGTGTCGCAGAAGGCTTCACATTCCGCTGACACGATAAAGGAACCGAATGTGTGTTAGTTGTGTTGCACATAATTCATTATACTGAGAGTTGAGATTTAGCCGGGTAAAAACAGAGTGGAGAACAAGAGTAAGAATGTAAGATAGAAAAAAAGAAATTTATAAAAATTGAGAACATGTCCTTAACGATAGTATGATTAATGGTTATTATTATTATTATTATTATTATTATTATTATTATTATTATTATTATTATTATTATTATCATCATCATCATCATTATTATTATTATTTCTGCAAGTCTCTCGCTTACTGAGGCGCCTATAGTAGACACCGGGACCTGTGTAGAACCAAGGCGCCTGCTTCGCTTGCAAACTCGAGCGGTCAGTTATATCAATAGAAACGATGCGTGCAGTACTCAGGAGAACGGCCTTTTGCATTGTTTGAATGTGTGAGTTCATAAGGCCAAGCCTTGCAGACGATTAAATTAGTTTTTCGGAGATCAGTCCATTTGCAGAGATGACCACAGGGACTTCAACAGATACTAAGCGTCACATGTCGCTCAGTTCACTAGCCAAGGCCTGATATTTTCCCTTCTTCTCGGCGACAGAGGCAACAATATTTCGATCTAAAGGGAATAGCTATGTCGATTATCACTTTCCAAATGCAACCGTTGTCAATCCATATTATGTCAGGTGTGTTGGCTTCGACCTGGCGATCAGTGGTGACAGCTATCATTCCTTCTTCTTCTTCTTCATTTTTTGTCTTCTCTTTTTCTTCTTCTTCTTTCTTCTTCCTTCTTCTTCTTCTTCTTCTCTTTTCTTCTTTATTATTATTATTATTGCTATTATTTTTATTTTTTAATTATATTTTTACTAACTATTATTATTATTATTATTATTATTATTATTATTATTATTATTATTATTATTATTATTATTATAGGAATGTTTGGTTGTGGTATTAAGTGTTCCTTTCTCCCCGCAGTAAGTTCGTGCTGAACGAGCCCAAGGACATCTTCGACGGCGTGGGCGCCCCCGACTGGCGCCTGTCCGTGTGCCTGCTCATCTCCTGGGTGGTGATCCTGCTGGTGATCATCCGCGGCGTGCGCTCCTCGGGCAAGGCCGCCTACTTCCTGGCGCTGTTCCCCTACGTGGTGCTGGTGATCTTGCTCATCCGCGGCTGCACGCTGCCCGGGGCCGTGCAGGGCATCATCTACTTCGTCAACCCGCAGTGGGACAAGCTGCTCGAACCCATGGTGAGTTCGTGGGCATTGGCAATTGAATTGTAGAGCTCAACGTCGATGGCGTAACGGCGTGGCGGCGGCGGCGGCGATGGTGTAACGGTTAACGTATCGGACTGTTGTACCCCAGTTGGCGGGTTCAAACCCGATCGAAGCCGTGGGTTTTTAAGGGCGAAAAAAATCCTTCGGAGGGAAAGTAAAGCCGGCTGACCCATATTAGTAGATTTATTTGCATGTAAAAGATCAAGCCTAAATGACGCCTCTGAGCTAAATTCTAAACGCCTATTACTCGCCCAAGAAATACCTCCTTTCTCTGCTAGTTGGTGAAAGGAGCGTAGCGAAATTTGCGTGGTCAGACGGAAGAGCGGGCCTGATGGCCCGAGTCGCGCCATGTAAAGTAAGGCAAATTTCAATTCAATTCAATTCAACGTCAATTGAGAGAGAATGATAGCGAAGAGATGGATTGAGAGAGAAGCAGAGGATTCATTTTGGCTAGCAGTGTACATAATTGACGGTAGTAGCTAAACGCATGAGAGAGGGTATTATTGACACTGCAAATTTTTATTTGCATTTAGCCATTATGTCCCGTAAAAGGCAATTGTCCTCGGAGACGTTAGATCCCGAGGTTTCTATTCGGTCATCCCACCAGAAACCGGCGACATCTCGATTTCGCTTAACCATCATGATTTCACGTAATTAACGGATTCGGCTAGCGATGCCGGTTTCGCGGTCGTGGCCTTTCAGTAGAACCATCCCAGCATTCGCCTGGATGACCGAGGGAAACCACGAAAACCCCTGTCAGGTTAGCCGGCTCGGGGATTGAACTCGGAGCCTCCCGAATGCAAAGTGAACGCGCTACGTCCTGTGCCTCTTTGCTCGATGGCACTACGAATTGGTTCTCCAGAAAATATTTTACTGTCACCAGAGGGTAGTTTTAGACGTTTGTCATCCAACCAATCACCGGATCTCTAGTTTGATACCTCTTGCAATGAAATGATTTAACTGCCTTTGTTCTATGGACTCGTACGCTCAGCATCAAATTTACAATTATGATAGGTTCCAAATAAAACTCTAATTCGTACATTCTTTTCCACTTCTAGCGCTTGACATTACAACTAAATTCTCTGAGAACTGTTGGAGATGGGTCATAATTGTACGTATTAAATGTTACGTACTAGATGTTACGTGCGAATTAGTGTATTTTCTTCCGCCACTTTTTATTGCAGGACCGAATTGTCGTGTGCATAATTCCGTGAAGTTTCTCTACAACACTATTAAGGCAGCGAAAAACCACGTCGATGTGCGGGTACGGCTTCCGCCACTTGCAGCTCCCAAGGGCGATAGTTAGGGGCGTGTGAAGGGAACGCAAAGCCAACTCCGGAGCGTCACTTGCGTAACGCCAGCACAGGACGCCGCAGCAGACATTATCCCATTAAATTAAGAACAACAAAGACTAAGGCCACTTTTCAAAATGATGGAGTGACACGGCATAATCGTAAAAAATGTCACCGGGAAATTCATTGTCACCAAACAGAATAAAATCACGTTATACCGAAGATATTTTGAAACCTTCTTAACTTCCTGATCTGTTGAATATTATACCTAAATGAATAACTTTTAATTGAAAATATTACTATTAATTGTTTTCTAATAACGTAGGGTATTATGTACCAAATATTTTATAACATTGATGATTTTAGATCTTCAGAGGGCAACGATTAGGTGACCTTACTTTGTGTTATCATGTAATTAGTTAAACCATTTGAAAGACATTAATGTCGTCCAGCAAATTATGAATAAAAATGAAATGCGTTGTTAGTAAACTTCGGCTGCAGTACCAGTAAAACAAAGTATGCTTTAACAGCATTAAATGTTTAATTGCTAACGCATTCTAAATAACTAATGGATTGTGGAATTTGAATTAGCAATGACAAGCAAGAGGTAATAACGTAGGTAATAAAGAGGGAATGGACGTACTATATAAAATAATGAATGTGCAAATGTATTTATGGATGAATTAAATGAGAGAGAATTGCTAATAAACAAATCAATGGACCTTCCAATACGACGAAATTTTTCATAACCGAACTCTTTCGTAATTTCTATTTGTAGTTATGTGTGAAAACATAATTGAACTCGTGAACAGAAACGTCTTTACGTTAATGCATTAGGTTTTTCATTAAAGCTTATTTCGAGTGCGAGTGTTGGATTGTTGGTACCAAGGACAGGTGATAAGAGATTGTTTTGACTTCAGGTGTGGTATGCTGCGGTGTCTCAGGCTTTCTTTTCGCTGTCCGTGTGCTTTGGAACCCTCATCGTGTACTCTTCCTACAACGACTTCAATCACAACGTCCACAGGTAGGTGAAATTCACCATTTTATATTTTCTCTGAACTGTAGCAATTATTTTGTACTCTGAAATTAACTAACGTAAATTATAACAATAGTTTTCACAATTTTTTCTCTCCTTTATTTGGCTTAGTAAGTAAGTAGGAATAAGTTACGTGAAATGTCAACGACTTTGTGATCTAATAGCTACCAAGTAGTATTTACAAATGACATTTGAGTTGGTCAAAGAATTAAGTTCTCTAATTGGGAATCAAACTCTTAGTCTCCGAGAATTCGCCCAGCTCCCCTACCGCTTTTGCTACCGGGACTGAGAGTTCTAAAATTTCAACATTTTTTTGTATTCCAGAATTATAAAAGAACCTTTTCTGTTACAAGACATCGTTCACGATCGGGCATTTTACGGCACAAATGATGACGTATTAGATTTTATGTCACGAATGATTGCATCATCACACATTCAGCCAATTGTTGCGAGAGAATCGGGGGAGGTAGACGGAACAGCCGACCACCGTTTGCTCGCACGATGTCAAATACCCGAGTCGTCACAGGGAAGTTGTTACGCAAAATTAAGTTTGATTCTCTTATCAATGTATAATGCTGTTATACAAAAAAAATAGTATACAACTCGTTTATAATGTTGCTTTATTACATTCGTACAAATTTGAAAACTCGCTCCCAAAGTCGCTCGTTTTCAAAACATGTACTCATGCGATAAAGCTTAACATTATAAACTAATTGCATTAACTACTATTGGAACATTTTTTTAAAATTTTAACATTTTTAATAAAAATATTCACAATGGAAATACTTTGTTGAACGGAAAGGGATGTCACCAACATAGCAGTTAAAAAAATAACCTTACACCATGTTGGTGTTGGAGTTAGGTTTATTTGATCCCCCGCCCCCAACTCACCCCAAATAACATAAACTACTATTTGAGATTCAGTAACCATATCAAAAACAAATCAATGAGCGAGTGTGCGTTTGCGCGTGCCCTCAGAGATGCCGTGATCGTGACGTCAATGGACACGCTGACGAGCCTGCTGGCCGGGTGCACCATCTTCGCCATCCTTGGCAACTTGGCGCACGAGCTGGACAAGGGCGTGGACGAGGTGGTGAAGGGGGGCGCCGGTCTGGCCTTCGTCTCCTACCCCGACGCCATCGCCAAGTTCGACTGGGTGCCTCAGGTAACTATCGCGACGGAACGACACCACGCATTGGATCAGACTGGGTTTTGTTCATACGCTGCCTAGTCAACGTTTACGTGAACGATTTTCCGGTCACTTAGGAAGAAATACGTTTTCTTATTTTTACATTCATAATGTAGGTTTTGATTTTATTTGAATTTTTTTCTTTTTTAACTCAATAAAATATATATTATAGCAAATTACAATAGCAGAAATTTCGTGTGTCAAAATTAATTCCCAATCATCAATTTGTAAATAAACCATTACTGTAGAGTGGCATAAACTGGAGGTTATAAGCAAACTTGGAGGTAAACGTCATCCCTGTCCATAGAGTTACCAAGTGCATTAGGAATAATTTGATGAAAATAACCTACATCTTCATTAATTTACGATTAAACCCATTGAATGGCTATGCTATACTCCATTCGTGCTAATTTTAACCCTAATTTTCTTCAGTTTGATAAAGATTTGATTGTTTTGTTTGTAAAAAACAAATTGAAATGAGATAAAAATGTAGTAAAGAATGTTTTATGTTTCCCACATTTGTGAGCCTACACAAATACTTGCACTAAATGGCTAAAAACATCAAAACGAGAGTAATTGGTTTCGAGTCTTTAACATTGACTGCACAGAATAACGCTGTACGCGACAAAATAAAGGAGTAGTGGCATTTTGCGCTCAATTGTTATAATTGTAGAAAAGTATTAAGCGTCAGTGCCTACAATAATACATTCTCACATATTCGCAGTCTTGGTTATCTCTCAGACTGCGTTTAGGGCAGGAATGGAAATGTAGGGTTAAGAGTTGTCTCACTTGAGGTGGCCGAGATCACTAAGACAGTTGTGCCGAAGCGATCTCGGACCCAAGGATCGCGGGTATGAGTCCCGCCTCGAGCGTGGTTGTATTGTGTTCTCGTTTCACTCCGTATCATCATCATCATATCGTGTCATCCTCACAGTTACCATACCGTTACAAGCAATAATGACATCCTCACAGTTACCATACCATTACAAGCAATAATGACATCCTCACAGTTACCATACCATTACAAGCTATAATGTCATCCTCACAGTTACCATACCGTTACAAGCAATAGTAGTCGCTAATGACCTAGAAGTTGTTGCGACCTTAAATAACAAAAAAAAGGTAGTCTGACTTGAGGTGCGCTGGGTGTGTTGCAGCTGTTCTCGGTGCTGTTCTTCCTCATGCTGTTCACGCTGGGCATCGGGTCTGCCGTGGCGCTGGCTGGAGCCGTCATCACCATCATCTGCGACCAGTTTCCGTCCTTCCGCTACAGCTACGTTGCCACCGCCGTCTGCACCGTCGGTTTCCTCGTCGGCCTCGTCTACGTCACGCCGGTGAGCATCAACCTCGAAGCGCTCTCGCGTTATTTTGGGGTTGCATACGACATCAATGTCGATGTTTTTAAAACACCGGTATTTTTGTAGGAACATCGGTGTTTTAAACATCGATATTTAAAAAATATGTTTTTTTTTCTATTAAACAATTTCTTTATTTACGAGTCACAATTTGACAATCCATATATCATTCTCGTCGGCGATACGAGTCTTTAAAATGATTCTTCACGGATATAAGAAAAAAGATCATTAACCAGAACTATTCACGATTGACAGTAAGGTCATCAAAATATTTAATATTTTGGTACTCTTTATCATCGGACCTTCCCATCAGGATCATTTCTTTGACTTACAAATCCCAAGATAACTCTTTCCTGTCTAAAAAACGTCACATTTCCATCTAATAACATGAAGATTTGGCCAAGCTCATTCCATCTCTACCTTTATCGTAATTTCATACCGTGGGGTTAATTTTTTGTATATTTATATATTAAAGAGGCCGATTTGTTACAGTATCAATTTTAATAACGACTGATACGACACTTTTAATAACGACAGTATTTTTAAATGTCAATTTATTGTGTTTCGTAAGAGAGATTTGAAAGGTGTTTTGCTTTTAAACTTTCTCGAGATAATAGTACATAATTTGAATATTCCTTCTACTTCTGCTGTCATTTAGCGCCGACATCAAAGTAGAAACGAGATACCTAACTATTAGTGAGAACGAGAGGCATTCTCAGGTATTTCACACTTCAAAAAGAAATTAACTGACTTATGGTACTATATCAAACAAATAGAATGGAAGCGTACAGTTTTCCGTGTCATATTATAAACATAAACGCCGACGAATTTCAAATATTTTTCCCAGCCCTTCCAAAATAAGTATCAGCAAAGAAAATAATAGAAAAGGGAATGAGAATTAAATTGTAAAATTGTATCTCCAAATATGGGTCGCCACTCCACTCCACTTCACTTTCGACACACTTCTTCGAGCACCTCCTTGAAGTTGAGAGCTGCTGATCTCAACAGCCATTACCTTCCAAACAAAGAATGTTTTGTTTAGGACAAACCCATTTCTAGTTTCTATGTTCGTTGTTTAAATCATTTTTAATGAAAACGATATTAAATTAATACATTGTAATATAAATATAAGAACATTTGAATCAGCAGAAATGAAATTCTTAATCTTTTGTGAGTTAATGTCCAAGTATGCATCATGTTAGTGTAGATATTAGAAACGAATTACAAATTGATGGTAAGTACACACGAGTATAAAGATACCCATAATATTGAACCCAGTTTATTTCAAGATTGTAAAATGAAAGACCAAACTTGACCACAAAAGGTGGTGTAGAATTCGAAGTGATGGCATTCGAGTGAAAGAGAGGCTCCGGGAAGAGCTGAGAGAACTCCACGTTTGGTTTCGCCCTGACTGAAAGGCCGAATTCTTGCAGAGGATGCTGAATTTATAATAGCTATAATTTTTAAGTTTCTTATTCCTCCAGAGGGTTTTAAGTGTCTTGAAATGACATCATATTTGCGTTCTATTCTTGAGATTTACAATTATATCAATCGACATGACATTTAATGGGTAATTTCTGCACTGAATCAATTTTACTTTTGTCGTATTATTTTACAATTTTTAAATTGGAATGATAATTAATAATTGTTAAATAAAATAATGCACAAGAATGGAGTCTCAAGTTTGGTAATGAGCTATCAAAAAAAAAAGTCGACAAGATTTTAAATACTAAATGAAAGACGGTGATAATAAAGAGAATTGACAAAATTATCAACTCGTTCTTCCGAAGAGATGAGTCTTTTGCTTTGTGGAACCATTGACAAACTCTTTGAAGACCCGAGTACGATTGATAACGATGACAGCTCTTAATAAACTTGTATCAAGAACACCTCTAATCAAACAGAATGTTTCCTCTCTTTTTAAATCAAACATCTGTTGCAATACGAATAATCTGTTTCTTTGAGTAAATGAAAATAATCCTAGGAGAACTTCAACTCTTCACAATAGTACCGATTTTTCATAGAGAAGTTTATAAAGTATTCCTTCTTTCTGTTCGAAAAAAATTACGAAATGTTCAACAACTATTGAATCCGAGGAAATACCAGTTCAATTAATCTTACAACGATTAATTGCCCGTAAATAATTTTAAATAAAAAATGGTTATACTCGTATTACGTGCATTGTATGAGTCGTATATATTACAAAAAAGAACTGTCGGTGTAAAAACATTTTGTATAACTGACACGTTCAAAACTAATTTTAACTCCATGTCTGTAAGGGTAGTTATGCGGTAATTAGTAATATAATATCGTACTTTCACAACATCAACATGTTTCTCCAAAGAGCTACCGATTCAAATATCAGAGATTCAAGAGATAACAAATTTTGATTACGAGTGTCTCAACAAGCCAATCGATTGCATGAGAACAACTGATAAAGTGGCGTAATTCTAAAAAGATATTTCTTCAAGACACTTGACACTTCACTCCACTCCTCTCTGCTGTTCCACGAACAGTTACGTATATCTGAAATAGATAATTTTTGCAATAGTCACTTAGGTACTTACAAATGAAAGTGTTGACACAAGAGGATGCTGGAAATTCCTTTGTTTATATACTTGTAGAGTTAGTATTAGTGCTCCTATAGTTACAACATAATTATCCTTATTTATGGGCTTGCTAAGGTGTATTATTTGGTATTCAGAACTAAACATAATTTTCTTTTGCAGGGCGGCCAATACGTTCTGAGTCTCGTGGATTACTATGCTGTCACATTCACAGTCTTCATATTGGCTTGCATTGAGATGATGGCCGTCGCCTGGATCTATGGTAAGAACCTCAGTTTACATACATTTTTAGTATATTTCAATACACAGATGCAAATGTTCAGTATCAACATAGCAACACAAATGTTTCGTTCCATTGCCACTCCTATATTGTGCGTGTTGTGCTCAGGGGTCGACAACATGTGCAAAATAGTTCTCTCTGTGGTGTTCGTGTCGGTTCAATGTATCAAAAGAAATGCTCCCTCCCAATATCCCGATATGTCGTTTCATTGTCTTGCCTTATTGTGCGCAGGGATGGATAACCTGTGCAAAATCTTTCTTCCCGTGGTGTACGTATCGGTTCAATGTATCAAAAGAAACGTTCCCTCCCAATATCCCGATATGTCGTTTCATTGCCGTTCCTG
>BOPP01000016.1:91682-124791 GCA_017312745.1 Gryllus bimaculatus | reverse complement strand
CGTCATCGCTCTCCCGTCATCGCTCTCCCGTCATCGCTCTCCCGTCATCGCTCTCCCGTCATCGCTCCTCGCCACCGTTCTCCACCACTGCAGCCTTTTCGCCATTACACCCTTCTACCTCTTCTTGCCTATACTACCCCCACAGAACGCTCCTCAAACAACCTCAACCCAACCATCCTCTCCCCAACATCATTTCCTCGCTAACACATCCACGCCAATGTCATCCTGCTTTCGCATCTCCCTCATCTCCCGATTGTTTTCGTGTCTTGCGATCCTTCGTTACCGCGGGCTTGAGGAAAGCTGTGGGCGCCAGCGGCGGAGTATTCCTTCCAAAACGGGCTGCCAAGTGGGGCATTCTGAGAGCTTTCAGGAGAAGACAGTGTCCTGCCTCATCTGTGATATTACGACGTGACGGAGCTGTTTCTGCTCCTGTGGACGGTCGGTCTGTTTCAGATCTGTATTCGACAGAGACGAAAATCGCATGTTGCTTCGAATCTTGTTGTTGTCAGTATTCATCGTGAAGAAGTGCAGGAATGTGACCGTGTGACGCTTGAAGTTATTTATAGAAATAATTGGTGCTTATTGACTGTTTTTATGTTTTTTGACGTTTTTTGTCTTGCTATCAAGCTCGAAATTTGGAGAAACGAAGATCATGATGATGAATTCAAGATTTACAGAGACTTTGCATGTTTCTGACGGATTTTAGAATTTTTGACGAAATTAAACAAACACTCTACAATTACAATGCAGGAAGCAATAGAAACATTTCCAGCAACCTTTGGAAAACTACTTTCCCGTACGATAAATCTCGCAAAGTAACATTCATTCCAATCGTTAAGCATTCAAAAATGTAGTAATTCCCATCGTTAACATTAGATTCCTCGCTGGATTATGTACTCTAGTGAAGATCGTACACGAATGTTTTTGTGCATCTTGTGATACTCGTTGGCTGTGATGGTTGAATTCACCTCGCGGGTTCCAGACAAAGTTTTTCGAATCAAGAACTTGCAGGAAGAATTTTTGTTACGAATGCGTTGTTACTGTTTCGCAGTGAAATGATATTTTATTATAAAAAGAAAGAATGTCAGTACCTGGAATCATAGATGTGCCACAACCATTGTACCTTCTAAAACAGAAATAATTCATGTGATCATTAGGATTTTAACTGTAAATATTGTTGTTCTTGTTTTAATACTCTAAGCTCATTTGACATAACTAACCGTTTTATAGATCGCCAGAAATATGTTTTTAATTTCATCTTCGTATTTTCCTCTCTGGTTCCTCTTGTTTGTCATCAATATGTTACCAAGCGACACATATTTCTTTACAAGAAAAAGTTCACTACAAGCAAAGACGTGCGGCAGTGTACTTGTAAATAGAGACAATGTACCTTTAAAAATTGTATTATAATTGAAGTTTAATATATTATGTGAAATAAGAGATATGTGTATTATTCTGTTGCCTGATTATTTTCATTATTCATTTTATTTATATTACATTCCTGTATATATTTTAGATATAGTAAACATTCTTGAGGTTTTGCAAATTCTTGTAACTCTAATGCAATTAAAACGCTGTCTCTGCATTACTTAAAAAAACAATGCGTTAAGTTCAGATTATTCGAGAGATGTGTGTTAAGGGCAAGTCTTGACCTTGATGCGAAATGTGAAAAATAGAGAAGATAGGAAAAAGAAACAAATGATTAGAGATAAACCTTCTGCTCTACCTGCACTATCTTCTTCTTTATCTCGTCGCCTCTCGTTTCCTATTGTTCGCATCCAGCGCTAACCGCCCTTAATCCTCATAATTCTTCACTCGACATGATAAGGCTGCACGGTTAAAACGAGAACGTTGCGAGAATAGGACGCACAAATCTCCTTTATCGCTAAATGAGCAAAGTGCAGAAACCCATGATTTTATCTTTCGTATAGATGGGATAATTTCACTACCAAGATTGCCTCTACTATAGGACTAGGTGCGAGAAAATAGATGTGATTGAATTTCGCATGTGACGTTTGTTTTATTCTTTTAGAGCAACAAAATTCGTCTTATTATTATATATTGTTATTATTACTATTATCATTATCATTAAATCACCATCTGATCTTCATTGTAAGTGAAATGTAAAATGTAAAATTCACAGGGGTTCTTAACTTCGAAAGACTGTTGGAAGAGTTCAGTCCCAATATCTCATTTGATCAGAGCAAATGGATATATACCGGTAGATTGAGATTCGCTTCCCGGCTGAGGCGGTTAGTTCTTTGTTCTTTACAAGTTAAATGCCTACAAAAGATTCCTTCAGAAGAATTTCAAGAGATTTATTCAGAAGTTCACTGATAATTTTTAAATACATTTTGCTGAAGATTTGATATCCTTCAAAATATTTGTAGTTAGCTTGTGAGAGGTTCGTTCATTGATACTTTGTCTTTAGCCAATTACTCCATGGCTCATCTTATCCCCACCCCGTAAGGTCAAAGTCATCCACATATTTCGTGACTTCGCTTTAACCATCATATAAGGGCGCATCATTTTGATGAACTTTTGTAACCGAATTCCTCTTCATAATTAGAAATACAGCTAAGACTCCAAATATTTAAAATTACGCTTTTCAACGGTCATTGTAATGAAGTACTTGAATTGCAACAATTCATAATTATCTCAAATACTTTCCATTAACCTTTCCGACAAAGAAATGATGTATCTACCCCAATGGCGCCCCCGAAGGAGGATTCAGTCCTCCCACCTCACCTCCAGAAGGCCAGACACATATTCAGAAATGCACCGGGAGAGGTGACTCAGGTCATTGACTAATGTCACTGCACTGCCCCCAACCGCGAGGTCCTAGGTTCGAGTCGCGACGGTGGCAAGGTTTTCGACACCTGCTTAATAAGTAGGTTGAGTTCAGGTGCTGTCAGGAGGAGAATTCTATAGCGTACGGCTGCTCTGATCGGTAGTTTTCCGTGGTTTCTCCGGCCAATATCAGGCGAATGCCGGAGCAGTACCCTGCCAAACGGGCCAGGACCGATCGCGGTCTCTCCTTCCTCTTCCTTGTCATATCATCACCCTTTCCTTACACACCCATACACGCAATACATTACAACACATGTCGGGAGTTTTGCCCGGCTGAGGTAGTGTCCCGCCGGTCAGGGATACCTGCTTGGGGAAAACCCCGCAAGCCGAGGTCGGCGCTGAATCTCACCATCCAGCGGGGGGAAAGACCACCACCATCTTCCGCGATGAAAACATGCATTACCCTTACGGGACTAATTGACCTTAGCAGTTGCCGTGCCCGCAATCACTTAACAATCAATTTACTACCTTTCTATAAAAACGAAAGACATTCAATATCGAAATTGAATGCAATATAAATGCAGCATAAATATTATGTTATAATTGCAACTACAAATCATCAAATAAAAATAAACTTAAGTTGTGCTTAAACGAAATATTATTTATAAGAAAACAAAAATTCTCCTGGTCACTAGTCCTGACCCCCATAGAAAAATCGTGGTTGCGCCTCTTATCTCTCCCCGTTTCGCACAATCGTCCGTAATCCAGATAGATCCTGTGGCAACCGGTTGAACACGTGCATCACATGAGGCAGGTCGCGCGTTCCGTCAGCTGTCACATGTGGTGCCATGCACGCACGACGCACGCACGGGCGAAAGAGAAAATTAATGCGTCCAGAGATAAAGAATCGATTTACGATCCGGGCTTTTTGGAGCGTAACAACGCGTTGGAAGCACACGGTTTCTAATGCTAATGACACGTGATTTGACAATAGACACATCACCGACATTTCTTACTTTTACACAACTACACGTCCCTTCTGAAGTTGTTTTGTGCAAATGATTTTAACTGCCGTTTTAGCATTACAAATAAACTATTTTTATGAAAATGTTTAGTGCTATCTTTAAAACTTCTTGGATTGTTTTATTGAAGATTTGCAGGGAGTATTTTAACACTTTTTGTTTCACCACAATGCAGACTCACTGATAGTGAAATTGTGATACATACCTCACTTCCGTATTTTCAGAAAATTGTGTCTGTTTCACTAACCCTAATTATTAGTAAGTCCACCAAATTCACGATGTGACTTTGTCAGATTAATTAACAGTTTGTAGCTATTACTAAAAAAATAGTAACGATCTGAAATAATTTTTGATTGACATATGTGCTTCGTGATAAATTATAACAAATGTTATTGATAGTTTATGAAACTCTATATACATTTTAAAAGCAAACAAATTTAATTCCATTTAAAACACAACGGTTCCTCTGTCTACATATATTGAAGATCTTTCGTGTGTCAACAATGACGGATCCTGTTTCTTCTTTTTTCATTGAGCTATTTACATGTTTCACACAGACATGCATGTTTTAGGCGGCAGATGCAATTATACTTTTAATTATTGTCAGCACCATTTTAAGAATTTTTAGATAGTTTAGATATGATAAAAATGAGGTATATTAAGAACGTTACATTGGGGCAATACTCATTATCACCAGTGATATAGATTGTGCTGATGTACAGTAGACTTTCCTGGAAAAGTTGCAATCCCAAAACCATCTATTCATTTATATTTCTTCTTGTGTTTTTCTATGATCTACATTTATATTCTTTTGAAATACTTCTGGGTAAGTTAGTACAGGTATTCCAATAAAGAATAAAATAGAAGAGACTGAACATTAAAGATCGAACCACCGCCAGGGTTTTAGTATCCATTTCAACTTCCTAATTATAACTCGCGCAACTTTTCTTGAACGATGACCTTGATTCCCCCTCTCTGGTACAGTTAACAGATGAAGGCAAAAGCTCGCAGCGAGCACTGTTGACATTCCAAACACTTCACTGGTATGATATAGAAACTATTTTCGGTTGAAGATAGAGAACTTCCGTCCGTGATTTTCTCCAAAAAATCTAAAGAAATGACCGAAGCAGGTGAAGATCCATCACAGGAAATGCTTCGGACTCTTGAGAAAGTTGCGAAGACATGACTGATTATCCAGAGATTGGCATTGCTGCATAAGATCTAGAGGCAGATTTCGTAACTAATACCCCCACTCTACCCGCATTTCTTCAATCCACCGTTCAAGAAAAGTTGCGCGAGTAATACCACTGTCATGACAATTTTAGAACAAGGTCTCAGGAAAAGAAATGTAACGTGTAATTTCTTATTAATTTCATGTAACCGTAAGACCCGATGTACACCCTTACATGTGACGAATAATTCCGGGGTTTTAGCAAACGCAGAACCAGAAACTGCACTGTTTATACGCGGGTTCCCTAAAACTTCGGAATTGGTTGCAGTTCGGGTGGCTCAGGGCTTCAAATGATATCATTTGAGAGTTTTTGCATATCGACGCTTAAAGAAAAGCTGACCCGCCTATTGTCACGTGACGCCAGGAACACCAATCACTCCTTCTGTAGCAAACATAAGCGTTAACCGGGTTCGGTTCTGAAAGCGAGGCTTCACGACGTTTACCGATTCGGTTGCCGGTTATACTTGTTTTGGGTTCTCAGTACACTGTGGATGTGTATAAAAGCCGACTGCGGATTTCTGCAAATCATGATGAATGCCATTGAAAGAAGTGCTGGCTTCCACTCTATATGAGAATGAAACCCAGTTAGGAGGGATTTTGAAATTCTTACAAACGAGGAAACCTTTTCAAATAAGAAGCAATTCAACGTTCCAAATTTTACAGACTTTATAACTCCAGGTCGATATTGTTGTAAAAGTCGTGGAGAATTACATTTTCATCATCGCCCATATCAATATTCCCCAAAACACGTGCTTAAATTAGTTATTTTATAGCATGAAGTAACGCAGAGAGTAGAAACAAATAAACACCTAGCCACACTTGACAATCGCTTCTCAGTGTTGTTTTCCCGGAAAGAAAGGTTTACGATGTAAACAATCGAAGTACTACTAAATCGAAACCATCCTATGCAAAATTGAAAAATCGATAAACGAAATCAGAAAGGCATTAAACTTGTGTAACTAACGATACTGATATTACTCGCGCAACTTTTCGTGAACGATGGATTGAAGAAATGCGGGTAGAGTGGGGATACGTATTAGTGACGTAAACAGCCACTATATTTTATGAAGCAATGCCAATCTCTGAAGAATGAGTCACGCCTTCGTGATTGGAGATTGGATTGGACAAGATCGGAGGATACGTTATTGACGTATAACCGTTAACGTTAGTCGTTCGGTTAAGAACGGGAAGTCCTAGGGTTCGAGTTCCGTTAGTGGCAGGATATTCGACTTTAGCTACATAACTAGGTCGAATTCAGCCACTGTCTGGAAGAGAATTCTAGCGGCCGGCTGCTGTGATCGGTAATTTTCCATAGTTTCTACCATCAACGCTAGGCGAATGCCAGAGCAGTTCCCTAACAAACGGATGACGGACCGCGTACGATCTATCCTTCTTCTTTCTTGTCCTAACCTAACTTCTAACTTACACACAGACACACTTACATGGTCTACTCTTCCACATATGTCGGGAGACCAGTCGGGAGATTAGAGGTTGTGCAGACAGAGGTACCAAATTCAAACTTTTACAATTATGGAAAATTCAGAGTTAACGGTGAAAATTGAACCCTGTGCTTCTTTTATAAGTTTAGTTTATTCTTACAAGAAATTTAAAGAAAAAAATTGTAGCCGTTTTCGAGAAAATTTTGAAAATTTCCCTGGGGTTTCAGGCACCCTCAACAATTAATGAATGTTTTTCAAAATTGCAGAGCGTCGCCTCAGGCCTAATAGACAGGTTTTTTTTTCAATTTGGAAAATATCCTACACATAGTTTAGGTGTTAGTGTTGTTTACATACACCAGACACACGGACGGACGTTTGAAAATAACAACTTTTTCGGTATCAGGGGACCCCCAAACGTGTACTTACGTTTAAATCTCGCAATCGATTTTCCGCATCATTTCATAACTTTCTCTATACTACGTATATTACTCTGTATATACGTACGTATACGAGAAAGTAGAAATCAGGGCGTCGGTTTTGATAATCATAGACATTATACACCAGCTCACTCACAATGATATCGCGATCTCAAAATGTGTGGTTAAGATTAAAGAAATCGGAATTAATATGAATTTTACTTACTGAAGAGAAAATAAGGCACTACGGTGCCCAATAATTCACGTAAACATAATTTTACATTTTCCTTACAAAAGTGGTGTCACATCATAAATTGCCGGTATGTGGCAATCCAGCAAACTTCAAACAGTTTTGCAAATGGTTGTTCTATTAATTGTTTAAAAGAACATAAAAAGAATCATCAACTTTTTTCTAAGAAAGCAACGAATATCCTTGCCTATTCGCCGATGTTCTCTATTTTCCTCTTGGCTGCAATCGTGATGAGCCCATCGTACCAAATTCCCCACTTATTAAATGATTCATCAAACGATGAGGAAATGTCTTGCAGTAAAGGATAACTAGAAGATTCAGCTTTAATATCTATTGAACAAACGCTTGCGCGTTTCAAACACACTAAGGAAAATGTGTTAATCCAGTATTCTTTAATTCTTTATCGTAAATGTCCCAAAGAATTATGGGATAAAAATCATAACTTAAATATTTTGTACCAATGAAATTTAAACTGAGAAATCGTTCTCGACACCAATAATACTTTGTCAAATATTTCTCAATAACACCTTCTTGCATTGAGTATTCATACCTCTCAGTGATGATATAGTGATATTACATGATACAATTACAGTGATGATAACTTGTGAAATGATGTGCATATTGACATGTCGATAATGATCGTCAAGTTTTTTTTTCCGAAAAAATATTCCTAATTGTTGTCGTGTAAGAAAAAGGGAAATCCTTGCGATTAATATAATAAATATAAAAAAATATGTAAACTCAACGAGAAAGAGAAGAAACGGTTTAATGCAATGTTCAACTTTGAGATGTGGGCTAGAGGTTGCGGGCACTTGGAGCAAAATTTATAAAGTGTCCTTTAATAGTACTACATTATTAACAATAGTAATAATAATAATAATAATAATAATAATAATAATAATAATAATAATAATAATAATAATAAAAATAATGAAAAGCTTGGTGATGATGTTTCATGAGAAACCGTGCTGATTTCTCTCTGAACAGGCTTTCATTAAATAATTACGAATAACTCCGGAATATTGTTACGTTAGGTTAATAAATCGATTTACGAGTTATGAGTTCCCTCCACATCTTCAATATCACAGTTTTGTTTCTAGAACATATTGAACAGAATCTCAGAAATAAACATCCCAGCCTAGTCCACCCTACCCCACTGCACTTTTACTCGCTCTGCCCGAAGGGATTCCTTCTTGTGACTCGCGAACCTGTCTGTTGTGAGTCATGAATGGAAAAAAACACAGAAAGAGGAAAGTTGTGTAGCTTATTGCCTGACTCGTACCTCCTCCCGACGTGTCAACCTATCTTAACTAGCAACATAGATACGCGGTTACCAAATTAGTAGAAGAGTAGATGCTCCCAGAACTGGGCTCCGAGATAAAAAAGACCAACAGGTCATACCAAAATACTAGTATACCAGTTCTCTATATACCAAAAAATATCACAAAAGGTTCTGTTTCTCAAGTCAATAAGTAAATAGTAAATATTTAATGGCGAGCAGCTTCTTCCTTGCAGCCTTTCTGTTGCGTGTTGGCAGCTGTGCGTAAGTATATCTGAGTATGAGAATTCGGTCGGTACGCACAGTATGAGAATACGCGAAATAGCACGATCAAATACTTGATTTTTCATTCAGTATTGAAACTTTAATTGTTTTTTATTTTTTATGTCCTGGGTATCTAATGAAAAAAATAGACACTTCTCACATGGCCGGAGGCTGCTTAGTTTTCTTTCAATTTCTGTGCGCATTGGAAATTAGTAATACAGATAATTAGTGGACCTGGCAATGTTTCACTATTGCAATGTATTACACTTCACATGCTACTGGTCATGTGATTGTTAATCACGTTTTATACTAAGTTCTTCGAAAATTTTAATGGATGAAAGACTCTTGCGCGTATATATTTGTCCAGTGACGTGGTTTGGACATCCTTTTGTTAAAATGTTCTCCCGCAAGTTTAGGTATGTATTTGCTATGACACACGGAGAAGTTATACTTATTTATCCGAGATAATGTTCCAGTAAAAATTCCGACCGATATTTCACAATCGCTGGGACAGAATATGCAGCGAAGACGCGCTTAATACTTAAGGATGCAGCGGGTTGCGTAGAGCTTCTGTTCAGGATCCCTTGAGTTAGTATAAACGCATGGAATCATCATCAACGCGCGACTATGCGACAGACATACGCATGTACACGATTTATTATCCCTTTATTTTTTGCACAAATGCAAGCAATAAGTTGACAAAGTTTTATCACAGTCGGCTGAATGGTAAGGCAACGCATGATATACTAACAAGCAATCAAACAAACCTTGATTTCACTCACACGCACACACACACACACACGCACTCGCACACACACACTCGCACGCACACACACACGCACACATATGTAGGTAACAGCAAACACTGTATTTTTAAGACAGTTCCTCTGTCTTTTTGATGTTTGGTCTATTTTTTGCAGAGTTTATTTTATTATTTTGTTTGCTGCTGAGAATGTGTACTATAGACCGGAAAACAGGGTAGACCCGAGAAAGACTCTTGATACGGCTTTTTATCAAGCATTTCACATCCATTGTGTATGTATGAGTGCGAACGCAGATCGAAGGTTGGAAGGAATATCTAGCGTGAAGCGGGTTATACTGGCTCACATCTAGAAATGCCTTTTGAAATACATGACGACATATATTTTGGCAACATTGTCTTTCCCTTATTCCAGGCGCGACTCATTATCATACACCGTATCAGACTAACTACCTCTGTCGCAATCGGTTCACATCCACTCGATAGAATTGCCCGTACTATTTTCATCTTTTGCGACAGACCTGTCAAGTTTTTTTAATTTATCCCCTAACCTAATTATTTGTCACTCAATCCTCTCACGAGAGTGTTTTTTACCACAAATAATATCTCCCTCTCTTCCCAAAAGAACTCTCCCTCCTCTTCTAAACAACAAATGCCAACTTCTCTTAGTGTAGATATCCAAATAAGAAATTTAAAAAATAGTGAAGGATTGTTCCGAGACCCGCATTTGCCTGAGGTGACAAGTAAAATCATTGTATGTAAAATTGTACCCGTCAAATCCCCGACAAGACAAAAGATCGAACTTAAGAATGGAAGAAAATAAATATATTTAAATAATATAATTTTCATCTCCTACGCGATTATATTTATTTATTATTTAATAGGTAATTATTACAGACAATTTGTTAACTTGATCCTATGTGGCTAGGCGAAGGCCTTTTAAGCATTACAATACTACATTCCTTTCACGTTCTATATCTTTCGAATTCTGGTATTCACGGCCAAATGGTCTCTCCATGCCTCAAAGCGGCCGGAAAGAAGACCACATAGGTACGGCTCAGGAAAAACCCCTGAAGGGGAAAAACTGCGCGTTCAGAAGCCGAGTAGCATTCTAATCTCTATCCGAGCGTTCTATTTTAGCTTTTTAAATTTTTGGCGTGGGCGTCCCGGCCGTCTCTTCGCAGTGCCTTGGCTCCTCAGCACTGAAATAAACAGCGCACAGAAGATCGTTCCGCAATACGCCTCTGCCCTTATATATTTTTTTTTTCTGATCTCCCCCTTACCTCCCCCCCCCTATCTAACGATTAATAGTTTATGACACGCAGTCAGGACGCATGTAAGTGGGCAAGCCTTCGAAACAAAATCGTTTCGGAGTCCCCTTTCCGGAAAAAAAAAATCTCCAATGACTAAAAACATAAAAACAACACCAATAACCACTATAATATGTATGTTACAATTTGAAATAAAAATTTGCAAATTACTTGTATAAATAACGCATTTTAATATGTCATCTTCCAAATAAATAAATATGTTTAGTTTATTATTGCTTCAATCCCTTTTTTCTTCTCTTTCCTGCAGAAAATTGGCCGATAACATCTTGAAAGCGAAGAGTTATCATTAACAGTAGTAACTGAACATTTCAATGGAGAGAAAACCTGCTCAGCTCAATCGTTTCTAAAATATAATAATAGATGTTTACATAATTAGAGAGTCTTTGAAACGGTTTTTGGAAAACTAATGTAATATTTCCGAACGAGGCAACGAATAGAGCCGAGTGCGGAGTTTTTAAACGAGTATGCCAAAAACATTTTCATATGAAATATTGCATTCTAGCTGCGTACATTGTTTTTTCGTAATATCTCGTGCAAACTTACAAATATGGACTCTTAGTATCATTTTTAATTTGCGAAACGGTAGTGGTACAATTTTCAAATTTTTATTGTTTTGTTATTTATTATTCTCTTCTCTCTAAAGCCAGTCTAATACTAATTGCATATAAACAGACCATGCGGAAATTTTTGAATGAAAATAAAAGATAATTAAAAATTTGATACATTATCTTCTGTATGTATTGTTATCACCTGATAACAAAGAAAAATGTTCGATATTGTCACGTCGTGATCCCCAAGTCAGTTATCCGGAACTCATGTGTGTTATGAAGCGTTTATCGATCGCATGTCACAGAATGTCGCCAAAGTGTACATGAGCACGGTAACCGGTATAACCAGATCCTCTCGGAAAGTGACACTATTCGGAAACGCATCTAATAAAAGAATATATCGAGTTTGTTGAAGTTTATGCTGAATGAATTTTGGATATTATGTTATGCCGGGTGAAATTATACAGGCGTGTTTTCAGCGGAATAATATTTTAAAGAAGCTCAATGTGTAGCGCGGTGGCAATCTCGAGCTGGAAGGTGGTGGATTCGAATCTCGCTTGGGCAGGGACACCCTTGTGTTGTGGCAAGGTACGCAACTGTATCCACCAGCATTCCCTTTTCCCCCTTATGCCGCCTGTCCTTCCCCTACCGTCGTAGGTGGTTCAGGTGATCAGCTGATGTCACTGCAGTACCTCTGGCCGGGAGAACCTAGTGTTCGAAACCCGCCTGCGGAAGAAGCTTCTCTAGTCAGATAGCTAAGTCGAATTCAGCCGCTATGTGGAGAGGAATTCTAGAGGCCGACTGCTCTGATCGGAAGTTTTCTGTGCTTTTTTTTCGATCAACACCGGGTGAATACCTCAGCCACGCCCCTATAAACTGGCCACGGCCCGAGTGCAATCTTTCCTTCCTTTTCCTTGTCTTTTTTAGACACACACTCAAATGCACTACATTGCCACACATGTCGAGAGCTAAGTCCTTGTCGCGGCTAGGGCGGTGCCCCACTGGTGGGAGAAACACTCGGGGAAAACCTCGCACCGGATCTCACCATCTTTGTATACATTAATGTACGTTAATAGATTCGTGAGAACAAGTACTTCAATTGATATATTATATTTTTAGAATATATAAACCTTTCTGTGATATGGGAATGTTTCTGAAGATTAGAAAGATTAAAGTAATGTATGATATTGAAAAGTTAAACAATTGAGAGATGAGAGTCGCCTGAAACCTCGCACCGGATCTCACCATCTAACGGAGGAAGTACTGCACTATACGGGACTAATGACCATAGCAGTTGACGGTCCAGGAAACCCCAAATAATTATTCAGTCAATTTTCTTATCCGTTCTGATGTCGTTTGTACAAGCATTGCAAAAATTATGTGAGTCAGGTGAAGACTCGGATGAATGTTTTCTCTTCACCTAGTTTAGAACGCCTTACATTAGAAATGAATGCTTTTGTGGCTTTACAAAGCCGATAGACCTCTTTTTTAATCAACAAATTTCTTGTACTAGTATATCGACGCCAAGGACTAAAAAGTCGTCTTCCGCGGGAAAAGTTTGCTTGAACATTTTACTCGAATGCTAAGCTCGCATATGAATTGTCAGTTGATCTTACATTTATAGCCAATGTGTATTGAAAGGAAATATAAGGTGCGTTTTAGAACTGTCGTCTCCGAATCACAAACTTCCAAATAATAATTAAATATTCTGAAATAAAATATTCAGAATGTTATGAACAATAATACACATCCAATTTCCATTTATGAATTTCTATTTATACCTCTTTGATTTGCCTCTACAAATATTGGGCTTATTAGTTATTTATGGATTCTTATATATCAATTGTTTAACGTTTCAATATTATACATTACTTTAATCTTTCTAATCTCCAGAAACATTCCCATCTCACAGAAAAGGTTTATGTTTTCGAAAAATATAATAAATAATTTGAAGTACTTGTACTCACAAATCTATTAACGTACATTAATATGCACAAAGCGCCGGTAATGACAACCCCACAATAACTAGAATGATTTCATTCATTTACTGATACTGTTTGCTGTACCTACAAACCCTATTCATTGTTGTAAATTCATTGTGCGTGCGATATTTTTAACACCAATGCATTTTAAATCTTTTTGTTGTTTCATACTGTCAACAATTTTTTTTAATTCATATTAGTCACACGATTTGTTATGGTATATTTAGGGAGGTGATTTTTAAAATGTATTGAGAATACATCCATTTAGTCAATAGTGCAACCAGTTCATTGACGTATTTCGGGTAGACCATGAGAAATTCGACATATATTTGAGAGTAATTTTCACAAACATTTAACGAACGTTCTATTACATACCATGGCATGTTTTATAGATTATGATCAAAAGGTAAAAGAAGTAATGTACTTTTTTATTAATAAAGGAAGAAGAAATATTTTTGGATTGTTACTTCGAGTTTAATTCTTTTTCGAACGATGTCAGTCCATACGCAGGAAATACACCGACGAATTGACCACTTCTCTCTTTTGAACAGTGCCCTATATTAGAACACCGGCGCACACTCTTTGGGCTTCGGCGTCACTTTCTCTGTACGCAGCCCCCGCGAATTGTACGTGACGTCACCCCGCGCGAGTTATACGGAAATCGCGCCAATCAGGCCCCCTCCACCGGGCGGACGTTGCGATGAACGTGGTAGGGTGCGGGGCGGGGCGGCGAGGGACGGGTGAGCGGGGGGGCAGGGGCGGGGGGCTGGGTCGGCGGGGTGGCGGGCGGGGGGGCGGGTAGTGGCGACGTTTGGGTAGTCAGATAAGTCGCCCGGCAGGTGCCGCTAACCGCGTAGATAGAGACAGGCCTGAGCCCCCGGGTAGGCGGGCGTTCAGAGGATAGCGTCGCGGGCGGGCGGGCGGGTGGCGGAGGTGGAGCCGGGGCGGGGGTGGGGAGGGAGGAGGGGCTGAATTTATCAGTGAGATAGGCTGGAGCGGCGGCGGGCGAGCGGGGCCTGCGGCAGAAATCCGGGCGACGGTCGTCAGCAGGCACTTCGCTGATGAAGCGACGCGGACTCCTTCGAGGGCGTGACAACCCGCTTCCGGCGGACGTAGCCCGCGCCGGCCACCCGCCGGCCAAGAAGGACGCAGGAGGCGGGGGCAAGCCGCCGGGCCGGATGCGGGGGAGGTGAGCCTACGAGCAGTTCAACCGCCACGCGCGCCTGTGCCATGGTCGGGAAACGCCGCGCTTTTACCCGGCTTCTAGCGTCTGTGGAATATCCGTCAACCGGACAAGCATGCCGTCGGCTGTTGATTCGTGATTAGCCTAATCCAGTGCGAGGGCGCGCGTGCTCCTGTTTAGTGAAGTTTGCTAAACCCAGGTGGAGTGAAATTGGTTCCATATGATTTTTTTTCCAGATTTTATTTTATTCAGTGATACATTGTACATATTGAAAACCAAAAAAATACAATTTTAATCTAAATTATGTTTTTTAAATTATTTTTTGTTTTTTAATATGTACAATATATTACTGTATAAAATAAAATTTAAAAAAAAACATAAATAAAAGTTTAAAGACAGTCTGAAGATAGTGAAAGATTGTGAAGTTCCGTTAAGTACGACTCACAAAACACGGCCGGATTAAATTAGGCGTGGGTGAACTTCATCCGTGTACGGTTAAACACTTGATGCGCAAATCCAAACGTGTTCAAAATACCACATTTTCTAAACAAGTAAGGGCCCTGAAAGGACCTGACAATATCCTTGGTAGTTTTTTGGAATTTACCATGATCCTCCTTAGATTCCAGCACGCATCAAACACCAACGTCAACTTTCTACACCTAGATATTGTAGCTTGTTATTCTAGAATCAAAACATAGGCGTTCTGGTATTACATTAGCGCATTTTAAGATTTATCATATTTTCCTGTTTAAACTTTAAGACAATAGCGGGTGTGACCCAATTTTTTTCTATTGTCTAAACATGAGATCTTACTCTTGCTTTCATACATACGTAATAAAGATAAATTGTTGAAATAGTGCAAAACATTTTTGAAGAGATTTGGCCAAAATTGTGTTTGAGGACCCCTAATTTTTAAACAGACGTTTTCGACATCTATCTGGCCGTTATTTCGTTTAGGAATTACATTACTTTCAAAGTAGAATAGAGACTTTTCGATAATCTATATTGTGCTACGAACTGTTTTAACTTGAAGTCCTGCAAATCTGTGAGAGATTATCATAGTTTGAAGTGTAATCAAGAAACCCACCATTTATTTTGAAATATCTTTCAAACATTGTTACAATTTTTAATGGTAAAACGAATCTGCACGTAATTAAATTAGCTATTATTAATAAATTATTACGACTGAAGCTATATTTTCATTAAAATTCTTGTTTATTAAGAAAACAGTTTACTGTCACTACCACAATGTTTTTCTGAGTTTAAATTACTTTAACTCCGAGGTTGTTATATGTGTTCCTTCTTAATTCTATATTCATGAGTAACAAGACTTAATTGATTAAATATTTGCAAGAGTCATGCGTTTATTGTATCACCTTGCGGAAGTGAAATACTACTTGAAGCAAGTGAATCACGAAACATGGGAAAAAACGTGCCGAAACAGGAATCTTACTCATTTCAGTCTTTCACATGCACTTGTGTTCCGGTCATTTTTCCTGCGTGTAAAATATTTTTATCTAGAGTTAAGTGTTCTGTTGGCAACTCACTAAAGCTTTCCTAGGATTTCCATTATGATTAATATCATTATTGAGTATTTACTCGACTAAAGACTGCGGTTTAAAATGTGGATACAGATGGTAATCCTATATGGATATGGATGCGGACAATAAGGCACACAATTTATTTAGATTGCATTTTGGCACAACATTTTATATCGATCAATATTTATGAGGTGCATTTCCATAATTAGGTACCATGGAAGAGTGACATTGTCTTTGATAACTTCAATTTTGTCACGATAAGCTCCTTATCAAAATGCACATGAAGTTGCTCTAAAAATGTCAAGACAGAATTTTGGAAGATTTCCATTTTTATTTATTTGACTCAAAGAGACACTCTCAAGAGCAAAACTTAAAAGTCAAGGGAAAGACAACATGATAAATATATCAAGTACACTTGCAAAAGATTTTAACAAATGAATTGCAAAACAAGTTTAATGAAACACGACATATACATCAGAGAAATACCAAAGAACGTGGGAATTAATGGTGTCATATTGTCGTGCGTTAAATAATAATTAATTGCGCTTCACGCTTTACCAACATTAGCTATTCTAGTGCGTTACTCTGGTATTTGCACAATAAATCAACGTGGTGATGCAGCAAATTAACACAATTTCTTGAAAACAAGATGTGGTACCTGAATAGTGGCATTCGATAATGATGTAAATTATAATGTGGTATAATTAATGGCACACCCAAGGGGGAGTTTCATTAGATTACAGTCTCCCCTAGAGATTAATGAGTCAAGAAGGAATTCCTTCTGTCGAAATGATACAAGTTCAAGAGCACGGACGGATACTGAAAATATTTCGGAGGAGCAAGCATTTTAATTTTGAAGCATGCCGAAATTTTCTTTAAATAATCTTTTATTTTAATTCAATTTTAACGATTAGCTCGATATTAAAAAAACTGTATACTCAATGTGCAAAAAGTTCTTTGAATTTTGATGTTAAAATAGTTTTGAATAAATTAAATAATATTACAAAAAAGCGATTTGGTGGATGAGGATATCCATCGTGGATATGCCACGCACGTTAATTTGTTTGGATTCATCAACTTTTTACTCAAGGTATTTTAGATACAATGTGTGCGCATGTTTTGTAACAAAAAGTAGTCAAGGAGGTACATTAATTTAAGCAACTAACTTTGTAAAAAGCACCCAAAGTGTGATGGGATATTCCTTAATCTAGTTTGTACGGTAGTTTTGACTGCAAAAGATTTTTATAAAAGTGAAGCTTGTATACTATATACCCTTTGGTTGCAATCTGATAGTTGATTTTTGACAGGATACTTTCAAATAACACTACTTCGAGTTAGTATGTAGATAAAAAGACTTCTTATGTAAGGAAGTACATTACCTTTTTGTCAAAAGCTTGAAACATTGTTTTCTCTGCTCAAATTATTTGTCACAATATTCTTCACCGCTTTAGAGGGGGACATATTAAAATGAATGCAATAAATTACAGTATTTAAATTTTAAATACTCATAGATGCTTTGACTTCTGCTTTGATGTCCAGCAAATTTTGTAATTCAGGGCTCTTTATGCATTTTTCCTTGCATCTCACCTCAATACATGTTCATACCCTGTGCTTTTTATTTTCCTATCGTTCCTCAGTAAAGTGTTCTTCTAAATTAGGTTTGTTGTCAAAATTCCTTGTTATTCATTTCCGTCTACTGGACCTATTCTAGCACCATTTTATCAGTAGTCATTAATCCTCAAATGTTCATGAAGTCATTCGCCCATTGGCATGAAAATTGTGAATAGACGTCACTCACCAATTAAAGTACTAGTGTATTGCAGTCATCACTTTGGTTTAAGGATCACAATTGTTTTCTCTTTCACTCATTATTTCTTTTAGGGTTTGAAGTTAATCTAGTGTATTATTAAATTAGCGGTACTGCTCATAGTGGAGGGTGAAGTATTGTTCATTCAATTAAAGCTGCTAGAAGTAACATGAATAATGATGACGTAAGGATTATTAAAATGAGGAGCATCCTTTTTAATTGAAGACGGTTTAAGCAAGAATTTTATTTTGTCTATTCCATGACATATGAATACTGATCGGAGCTACTCGGCGTTTCCCGAATTCATTATTCATGACATAAAATACAAGAAATCCGTAATATATATTATAAATAATTAAAAATTCAAGAAAATTGATGTCAATCGTACTAAGAAAACATTATAAGAAAAAAGGTCTCAACATTTCCAGAGCTTTTTTATGGCGTTTTTCGAAATATGATTGGCGTCAATTTTGTTAATTTTAATCTATTTTAAAATATGTTGCAGCTTTTTTTCGCTAATGATGTGAATAATTAGTTCACGAAACTCATTTTTCATGTATGGAGTAAACAAACATACATTTTTCAGTTTTATCATTAATCGTCTTTATATTTAAAACATGACAGCTTATTTTAATATTGATCATTCACTTCAATATATCCCCTTGCGCTACCAATGTATCGTTCTGAAGAGAAGCATCCCTGCATGATTTATTACTGTTGAAATATATATTTTAGATAGAAATAAAAGAGGTCTTATTAATTAAAAAATACATTTGACGGGATACGGAGTTTGAGAAGGTTTTCGATCTAGATACGAATCGCGATTTAGGTATCTATCTGTGCATTGGCGAGATATCTGGACGACAGTTAATATACAGAAGTCATAAATCAACTGGCAAATTCGTAAGTTCATATCTCTTCCTGAGACGTCAGTCATTGTTCATTTGTGGCTTATTATCATTCAGCAGGTTATCTTCAACGAACTTCTATCTCTTTTGTTGGAAAATGAATTTTAGGATGTGTAAATCGACACTCCCCGAAAATTACTACAAATCACGAGGTGAATCACCTCAGGTTGCTCACCATTTTCTTCTGAAGCTCTATGAAAATAATTCTTCACCTTAACGTGGGATCAGAAAATACAGAATATATTTCATAAATAAGTTCATTTTTCGTACATTTTAGGATATTTTCAAAGCAATTAAGTGTTTAAACATACACGTTTTAAAATATTTTCTTTCTAACAAAATTGGAAGAATTGAAAAAAAATTTAAGAACCAGTTATTGACAGTTTATTCTTCTTAAAATCTTTACAACATTTCGAACCCTATATATTTAGTCTTTTTCAGGTACATCTTTTTTATGTTCGCGAAAGCAATACATAAGACAATTACGACGAATTTCACTTAGACCATTACGTACCGAAAACATTACATATAAAATTACGTTATGAAGACGTAAATACGTTAATACGTAAAAACGTAATAAAAATTGTTATGAAGACAACTTTACCGTTTTCCATCACCTTTTGTTTAAATTAACATATGGATTTGTTGGATGGTAATTCATTCAACATTTTCCCTATCCTTTGAATTTACTGAAATCCTTTGAATTTACTGTTGGGTGGATACAACGGTTGCCTATATGATCTGTGATTTATATTAAGTAATTTGGATTACGGTGTTACTATTTTAATAATATTTATCAATATACTGATGTTTACTTGGTATTACTTAAATACTTTTCTTAGTCAACTATCATACTCTTATCATCTAACAGTATTTTATAAGTATATAGTGATATTTTAACTTCATTCCAGTTCATAAGGTGTTGGTAACCTAATGTGTATTTATTGATGGTGCTGTGTTTATAGTATGGCAGTTTAATGTTGTCCATGTGTTCCTTAATTCTGATATTGATTGCTCTTTTACTTGTGCCTATTAGCTATACACCCTTTCTGGCTATAGTTAATTTGGTACACTCTATTCTGCATGCCCTTCTTTGGTATGGGGTCTTTTTTCTTTGCAATGAACTGGTTTAATTTATTATTCACTTTATGTACCCCTCTTATGTTATGTCATAACAAAACGTTTTTAATTTTGTTGACTGTTTTTTAAAGTAAGATAAATGTTATGATGTTAGGGGGTGTTATCCATATTCTTGTCTACTGTGTATATTTTTTGTTCCTAATATGATTTTGTTCATTCTAATTTTAATATGCTTTTGGTATATCTTTATGAGTTGTGTTATTCTTGAAGACTTCAATATATCAATAATTGGTTCTTAAAAGTATATACTAAATACATATATAAATCAATTTAGAGATTGGGGGAAAATGGAATTGATCATTAAGAACATGGATGTAGAATGAAAAACACCAGTATTCCAAAAGTTGGCATTAAATACAAACCACAAGGAAGAAGAGATTCTCTGAAACAGAGGAAGTATTGGAAGGAAATTACACACTAGAGGCCTCACAGCAAATGCATTACACCGAAGAAGAAAATAAATTGTGCAACTATACCAAGGATCTTTTCACATGGGGTAATCCGTTTTCAAAGGTGTGAGGAAGCCCATGTGTGGTCAGATAACCTGTTTGGTCTCGTAATACGGGCACTTACAACTAAAGTAGTCGTGTTACAAAATGGCACAGATTTTTATACTATTTGTAACCTTACGTCAAATTATAATAATTTGCGTTTAGTTAACTAAGTATGGTTATTAATTCCTTGTAAGATCGTTGATTATATCTCTATTAATAGCATTCGCACAATTAAAATTCCACCGTGCAATTAAAAATCCACGTCTATCAATCAAAATTCTGAATGGAGAAAAATTGTTTAAATAAGACTTACGTAGCAATTTCCATGAAACATCAACAAAAATATACCTCACAGATTACGTATCTACAACATCTATATAAAGAAAGGATGAATAAAGCTAAATTGGCGAGGTAAACGTTAAGCTAGCTCACTAAGGGAACAAAAAATATTTAACGCGAATAAATTAAATGTTTTACATGTAAAACATTTGATCTTGAGATTTCAAAAGTCAAAAATGCAAACGACAGTTGTGTTCACTTGTTCTAAAAAGTACGCAATATCAAAATTGTGTCAGAAGTGACTAGTAGTATTTTACTTACCAATATTTATACATATATTCTCTCTCATACTTATATTTACTTTTATTGTTAAGTAATGTTTTTAGACTTTGGCAGCTTCTTCTAATATTTTATTCGCAATGTGTTCTGTACCGTCCGTATGCAAATATCTCTTGCAAACAAACAATGCAAGAGCCACTAAAATAGATCTTCTTAGAAGTAATAAATACGTCATCAAATATAATATACCTCCAAAGGTAAAGATGTGCTTGAATTTCTCAAAATTTAAATTATTCTTAAATGAAAACGAAAAAAATATTGAAATTAATATATGTTCAAAGAGGTATAATTGCACACGTGGTATGTAAGGAAACTCGCTCCTATCGCTCATTTTCGTAAACATACTACTCATGCAATTATCTCTTTCAACACTCGTTTCATTAATTACTATTATGTTGCAAATAATAGAGTAGGAGTATTATTTCATCTGTACCTTGTAAATCCCGCTTCAGTAAACGTCTCACAGAACACAATTATGGTGATTACCTAACATCTGCTAACACTGACTTCATAAGAAAATTGTATCTTATATGCAGCGTCTATGGTCAACTGTCACTTTTATAAACCCTAATTCAATATAACGAAATAACATTTAACATAATTCATTGCCATTGCAGCCTGATCCGCTTTGAATACTTCATCTTTAGCACGTCTTCCCCTGAAATTCGCCACCACAAAATTACACACGAAAGGTATAACTCTTAAAATGTATGTAACATTTCAATCATCAAGATGTAATACAACTTACAACTTTCGTAATATTGATATTTCTTTGTTTGAGCAAAAAAAGTACATACGTTTTGATGTTTCTTTTAATTTTTTAAATCTTATAATTTTAACAAAATGAACATTTTTGAATCTGATAAACGAGTGAAAGTTTTATTTGTATGAATATTACAGAGAAAAAAGTGTGAGCCCTTTTGGGAAAGATATCGTTGAAGTGTTTTCAATGTGACTCAATTTGGAGATAGATTATTCTCAGAACGTTTTGAGATATCAAAACAAAATGTAATAAATTATTTAAAGCAATTTTGTTCACATAATCATTAAACGATGAAATACATCTGTAATATATTAATGAACATTAGGAAAGGTTTTGGTTAGAATCCTCATGTAACATACTGCTCCCAAAATCAAAAGATCCCTTTCAATGTCTTAACGCATTAAGTGCAGCCAGATCAATTTCAGAATATTCAATTTGGAAAAAGCCCACTCGCTGTTAAGGGGCTAGTGATGTTCACCGATGATCAGGCAGACGAATGGGTTTTGAAAAGTACACATTTCTGGTATGAGGGAGACTCAAAACGTGAACATTTTACGAAATCTCAACACCGATTTTTTTGTTTTAGCATTGCTGTCAACTCTCTCTGTATTACTACGTATGTACAAATGCACGAGAAAGAAAAATAAGTAACAACTTCTAATAAATTAAAATAATTTGAATAAAATTAATTAGATAATATTTTCACGTTTTATTGCAACAAAAAAGAAAGTATTTCAACAAATGTTAAAAAATGTAAAATAATCAATGTTACATAACACTAATAGAATACCCCCTACCCCTACGTAACGCAGCGGAACTCTCCTTCAAACTCCCTCGCCCCTCGTTAGCTTTACGTACTTTATGGACGGCCCCTTATGAGAATTGACAGAATGACACAATCAATTTGCAATTGCATTCTTCGGTCAAAAACAAAGCTCTTTTTGGACTTTCCCCGAGTCCCTAACCGGAAGGGGGGGTTCAGGGCTTCAATCAATGTCACTGCAGTGTCTCTGATCGGGAGGACCTAGATTCGAGTCCCGACAGTAGCAAGATTTACACTAGCTTGTGAGCTAGGTCGAATTCAGTCGCCGTCCGCAGGAGGATCTAGAGGCCGACTGTTCCGATCGGTAGTTTTCCGTGGTTATCCCGTTCAACACCAGATAAATGTCCGAGCAGTGCCCTATCAAATGGTCCATGAACAGCACGCGATCATTCCTCCCTCTTCCTTGTCCTATCTTTCCCCCTTACACACACACACGTACACTAACACGCAATACACTACCATACATGGACGGAGACCGGTCGGGAGCTTAGAGGTTGTCCCGGCTGGAGTGGTGCCCGCCGGTGGGAGATACCTGGTTAGGGGAAATCCCGCTAGCCGACTGTAGATCGGCGCCGGATCTCGCTATTTATTGGGGGAAGATCGCCACTTCCTGCGGAAGACATGCGCTACACTTACGGGACCAGTGACTTCATTAGTTGACGCGCCCGGAATCACTAACAACCAACCAACCGAGTTCCTTGATATAAAACAACACCATTGACACTTCTTTCTTGGTTGAAGCCTGTGGAGCTTTCTTTCAATTTCTACACGCATTAAACATTAGTAACAAACATTACACTATAAGAACGCAAAGTTTTCAATTTGTAATTGATCCTGTTCAAGCTTCCAGATGAATATATTCATTACTGTGGGAGGAGTTGTACATAAGCAGAAAAATGTAAATATTCATTTGCTGGCCTACCTTTTACAAATAGTGTATTTGGAAGAGATGGTGGAAACATCCTTAATGTCTTGCAGTTTCACTAACCAATAAATGTTGGAATCATTTAATAATTGATATAAAATTGTCCATTATCAATAATTTACATATGTATTTTGTTTTTATTAATGATTTAAACACCAACTGAGATATAATACCCACAAATTTCCACTTTAGTAACATGTTTATTGTATTGTTTTTGAAAAAATAAAAAAAAATCATATCTTCTTCTTGTCTTTCTACTGATCTGCTAAACTGAACTAATTAAAACTTATAAAGTTGCAATATGTTAGTAGCTTAATTTTGTTCCACTAAAGTTCAGCACATATGATTACAATTTTTAAGGGTCTTATTTTCATTCACAAATTTTATCTTGGCGGGGCACGTGAAATTTACTATCTTTGCCTCTATTTTCACTTCATTCCCACTTTTAGTGAATTCCATGCTCGTGAATATTTACTTTTATTTTTTATTAAATAACGCATTAATTGCGCGCATTAATTTTTCAATATTGGGCAGATCACAATAATACTTTTGTAAGCTGAGATAAAAATATTTATAAAACATTTGATTGTATGGTGACAGAATACACATATTTATTTGAAATAAATTTGACAAATAATGTACATCCAATTAGAATTTACCTGTTATTTTACATAAGTTTAAATTTACACGTAAACCAAGTATTTACATACAATTTTTCACATTCATACATATTCACATTTCGCACTCCCCGGTTGTACAATGTGATTAGGGGCTAATAGTAGTGATAGGTAAGCTATGAATTGAACCGGATTATCAGAGGGGAAATAGACTAAAAGTTGAGCCAGTAGTTGAGAGGTGCGTTGACTAAGATTAAGAGCAAATTTGAGAGATGTGTTGATAAGTAAGCTGAGATGGGAATTTATACGAGACCTGATCTAAGAATTGAATTAAGCGATACACTAACAAGAAACATCTAGAGGCGACAAGGGAGGTGAGTTAAGGGTTGTATTAGAAGTTTACAGACAGGGGATCTGACTTGAAAGTAAGCCATTAGAGGTGTGTTGAAGGTTGAGAAGTGAGGTTAGTTGAGAATTGAACAGAGGCTAATTGAGCTTGAAGTAGAGAGGAGAATTGAGGGTTGAGCAGACTGATGAACTCTCGGTTGAGTAGAGACACGGATTCAGGGTTGAGCAGGGGGGCGCGTTAAAGGTTGATTATAGGTATGTGTTTTAGGTTGAATGGATGGGAGAGCTGAGGGTTGAGCAGAGATGTGTTGATTGTTAGGCAGAGCAGATGGTTAATAGTTAAGCAAAAGGGGGAGAGAGAGAGAGAGGGACAGCGAGAGAGAACGAGAGTGATAGAGAGGGAGAGAGAGAACTAGAGAGAGCGAGAGAGAGAGAGAGAGAGAGAGAGAGAGAGAGAGAGAGGGGGTGAGGAAGGGGGCGCGATTTGAGAATCGAACAGAAGGCTGAGCTTGAGGGTTGAGCAATCAAGAAACTTGAGAGCTGAACTGAATATTGACGTCTGAGCTGAGGGTTGAGCAGAGAAAGGAATTGATGGTTAAGCAGAAAGGGCCTAGCTGAGAGCTGGGCTCAGGGCCGAGCCCAGAGGTGACGGTCGCTTTCGCCTTTGCAGGAGGGGGCCGACCGCCAGCAATGGGGCAGTAGCCTGGAGTTCCTCATGTCGTGCATCGCCATGTCAGTGGGGCTGGGCAACGTGTGGCGGTTCCCGTTCACGGCCTACGAGAACGGCGGCGGGGCCTTCCTCATCCCCTACATCATCGTCCTCATCGTCATCGGCCGCCCTCTGTACTACCTGGAGATGGGGATCGGCCAGTTCGCAAACCGCAGCTGCATCAAGATCTGGAACATGGCGCCGGCACTAAGAGGTTGGTGGATGCATAACGGAAAGTACGAAAACGTCTTGTCCGCATGAATAGATCGTATACGTCAATATCAGTGTTACTGTTGTCAATTTGTGAATAATTGAACCAATTTTCAGAATTAACAAGGCTGTCCGGGTGACGCCGCGTCCATGGCGATGGTGCCGACGTTTCGGTCGCCATTCTGCAACCTTCCTCAGGCCGTAATGCCGTAACGTCGGCACCTTCGCCATGGACGCGGCGTCACCCGGACAGCCTAGTAAATACGGACTCCGGCCGCGGAAGCCTTCGCTCTCCCATTTTCAGAGCTTACGCTAGGTCAATAAAATCTCGAGGAAACTTAAGGAAATATCTAATCTCAAACTAGATAATAAGAACTTCATTTTGTTGCCCATGTATCGTTGGCGGCTGAAAAGGCTTATTGTATTTATTAACACTTCATGTATTACATTTCTAGTGAAAGATTTTCAACAACGTTTTTTGAAACCTTGGGTCCTGAGAGAGGGACTCGGAAAATTGAAATATCATTCAATTGACGTTTATTTCAAAAGAGAATATTTGCAATTATATTAAGAATACATTTTTTGTAAGTTTTTAACAGTGCCAGCTGATATTATCTTCAGTCAGCTACGTCATTTCTCATGCGATTCTTATATCAGTCAAGAAAATATTTCAGAATAGCTATCTTCATTGATAAAAACTGCCGCATTTTTATTAGATCCTATTTTTTCGTTTTAATTGTTTTCTTATTAGAGTATTTTTATACACGTTTGCTGACCCAACGCCCAAGAAACGCCCTTTTCAAGGGTTTTGGTGGGTTCGTGTTTGCCAAACCAGTCAAGATGACATTACAATGAAATGGCACAAAAGTGCGCATTCCGGTCTCAAGTACGAGTAAATTATAATAAATTCAAGAAATTACAACTTTACTAATGTTTTATTCCTCTGATTGCTAGTTTTTGTTAGCCATCCTGAACAGATCTAGCACAAATTATGCTGATATCTGATCTATGTTTATTGATCATTTCAAATCCTATATTATTTCAGCATCCTATATTATTTCAGTATTATACATATTTTGCGGGTCCCACACGCACCCCGTTTCATAAATAAAGTCTCTAAATAAATATAATTTCACGAATACGTGACGCATTAGACTTTGACTTTATAATGTGAAGGATTTGTGAAAAAATGCATCTAAATATTTATGGCAATTGCAACCCTGGGCATTATTTATAGTTTGATAACCCCTAAAAAAAGCATCCTAGGGCCTTAAGACCTTAAATTTTGAAGACAAATGCCTCAAAGACACGTGTTTCATTTCATAATATACAAAATAAGATCTATGCAAACATTCTATTACTTTTGTCAATTCGGCGCTTCTTGATGCTATCACAGCACACTTATAAAACAGTGGCGCAGTTCAGTGTTAAATGCCTCGTGTGTTGTTCAGCCACTCTAGCGTTCCCTGCGACAACAAAGAAACACTTCACCGATTACATTCGATACTTGAGTCGTAGTACCACTTCGTTCTTCCAAATACGACCGAAAAGAAATATTGTTGAAATATTGATAAAGATGTATATTTTAATGTCCTCTCGAATATGCTTAAATGTACAACAGGTGAGGTACAATTTTCAACTATTGTTAAGAAAAAAAATTCTTTAAATCTAATTAATGTTGTCTATTGAAATTTAATTATGTAAATGTGAGGCTGATATTTTCTTTTGAAGAGGTCTGGTTTTTATATAAAGAGATATTGAGAAACAACCCCAATTATTTTTTAAATATTCAAGCTGTTCTTAAAAATGCAACTTCACAAACAATTCAGAGTACTTCAGCCCTGCCCTCTGGAAAGCAAAAAGGCGTTGTCTTTACGGATGTGACTTCAGCTCTCCGTAATTTATTTTATTTGTCACATGCGTCTTTAACCTTCGTTAACATGCAACTCTATAAGTTTGTTAAGTGCAGTTGTATCTACCTGTAGGTTAAGAAATTTAAAATTTTTAGCAACGGGTTTTAACATCCTTAGTAACCTAAATAAACAACCACGCATTCATCGCAAGTCAACATTGTGTATCTCAGCATAGAATAATATACCCATAATGAGGTTGGCTTATGTATCTGCGACTGTAAAACAACACGTAAGACAAAGATTTGTCTTTATAGAAGGAATAAGTATAAACTACCTCACTAAGTTCTTAAAGTACGCAAGCATTACATCTTCTGTAATAACGGATACGTGATTTTGTAATTGCCAAGATTTAAATTCTTCGTATGCCTTCTCGTATCGTGCTTTAGATTTTTCGGGGATTAAATCTCGCGTGGCTTCCGGAGCTCCATCCAAAATTTCTTGACGTACAGATGAATTTTCAGCGTCCATCATCCTCGAGCCACGGTATACAAGTTAATTGTTGAAATAGGTATATCACAAGCAATAACCAACAATATCGATTATCGTGCCGCAACAACAGAATTCATGTTTCATATCGCAGTAATGAAAATTTTCTCAAAAAATTTGAGATTTTATGATGACCGATAAAACGCTGAACATACCACGAAACGTTACAGTATTATTACTGCCTCGTCCAAATTAAAAATCTCCGCTTCGCTACGCTCCGCCACGATTTTTTAACTTTTGGCATCGGCAATAATAACACTCATAACATTTCTAGGTATTTTAATAGCTATTACGTTCACCAGGATCACTACCTGTAAGCGCGCATATCCCTAACTAGCCCCCCCCCCAAAAAAAAAGGCTGAGCTGCGCTTCTGTATGACCCCACTGTTCAGAGACATGCAGAATCTGCAACTGTATGCGAAATTAAACTAATTACTTGATATTATATGAAATTAAATTGCACGAGTGTAGCTCTGCGTAAGGTAATAAAGTTACATAATATTGCAAAGAGTAGGGTTACACTGGCCCCATCCTGCATTTCCCCATGAACCAATTTACGTAGCTTTCTCAGAAGTAAGTAGCTTTTCTAATGTTTTTTTACTATCAAGGAAAGTGAAAAGCTGTCGAGGAAGATTGTATAATTACTTCAAATATTTTTAAGGAAGTGTTGTGACTTGTTCCTAGATCAACTGTCCATATTACTGAATAAACCTTTTATGAAAATTTGTTTCAAATATAAATTGCATATTTTTTAAAAATTTTCGTTTGATATTCTGTAAATACATTGTAAGTTACCGTCACACATTTTTTAAACTAATAAACAAACGTTAACAACTTTTCCCCCTAATATGGATATGGAAGGACAGGGAAGAGGACAAATTTTCATTGATTTGCAAGCTGGCTTGTAAACCTATTGACTTGTATTCTAGGGGCCTGCAGCAACCAAAATGCTTATTACAACACATTGGGAAGTAGCATATATGCTGCTCGTGGTCACTAGCTTGTTGCAAATCTAATCACAACGGTTCAACCATCGCTACCTACTACCAAATTAAATTAAAACATTGGTAAACAGTTACGACGTTAATATTTGTTTCTTTTGTATTATTGATGTAATTAAGTAAATAATACCTTAATTTAAATATTGTTATTTAAAGTTTCGAACATCTTAAAAAAATATTTCATTAACTGGCAACAGAACAATTACCTAATCCCGGTATATCCCTGTTCATACTAAACTTCGAAATACAATCTCAAAATGTAAAGGAAAACGATTTGCAAACGGTTAGCAAACGACTGGTTAATTAACACATTGACTTGTAAATTTGTTTGCCTAGTTTCGTGTTAGTTTTCATTATTTTGTGTTAAAGACCAAAGTTGCAGATTTCTTACTAGCTGATCATGTCTCGTTTACGTTCTGGTCGTTCTAATTTACGGTTACGTTGTGAATATTGTATCGGAGACGGATTTGAGTCCTTACTCGAGTTATTTTGAGTGCAGCACTTAACACCTCTCACGTTAGCCAACAGTCAAACTAAAACTGGGCAGAGAATATAAAGGGAAGAGAAAGAGGGACATGAGGTTGTGTAGGTGAAGTAGAATCAGCCTTCTCACTTAGAGGAAGGGCACATAGATAATAAAACTGATCCTGTGAAATGGGTTAGATCTGAAACTCCCCTCTTATTACGACACAACTCTAATTTAAAATATATTATTTTTATAGCTGTTTTATTTTTACGATTACATTATTTTTCATAAGAAAAGAAACATTATATATCGTGGAACTTTAGGCTTAAAACACAAAATCCCTTTATTCACATAATAATAAAAATAACGGAAGAAACCTTAACTGTCTAAAAGGAAATAGTATGAGTTACAACCCATTTTACTTTCGTTATACTGTTGTAGAACAATACTATACCACGCCTTATACTATAAGACTGATAACTCGAAATTTCGGTTGTAAAATACGAGTTTAAAGTTCGAGCTGTAACTCTGCGCTAACGTTAGAATTAAGTTCTGCTAGCGCCGTTTTAAAGACGGTTGTAATTGGGGAAAGTATCGAGGGGATGTAAGGAAATTTGTACCAGAACATCAAGATGTCTAAAGATGATAGAAGTCTGAAGGATATAGCACGCATAACTCTATAACATTAGAAACTTTTGAACTGAAACTTGGTAAATACGCCAGGCATAAGAGCTAGTTGTGATGTTCGGAATACCTTTAAGATATTTTAATTTTGAGGATTCTTTACATTAAATTCATATTATCTTTACATGAAGGCCCTGTAAAATTTTCAAAAGTTTCAGTCAATTTACTTCATTAGATTTTAACATTTTTTTCGAATAGAAGAAAGATCATTTCGAAGAAGAAAAGCAAAGAAAAACAGAAGTATACTGTAACCTTTACCTATCTGTGGTTGATACAGATACCATCGCTACATTCAAATAGCGCGGGCAAGAGGTTAGAAACCGCAATTTATATTTATTCTGAGACATTTGAATTGTAGTGTCTGTGCCGACTACGTGGTAGGGAGCAACGGTAGAGAAGGCTTTGAGGCGCGAGAGAGGAAGGTCGAAAAAGTGTGCTATTGCGGAGTGGTGAACTTGGTGAGGACGAAGACAAGAAACGTACACTGATACTGCTGCGCCTAGGTTTACGGGCGTCCATTTCTTACACTACATTGCCGTGTAAGAACCTGAATCTGCGCGGAGACGTATATTCGGCGTCACCAGCCGACTGACCGTTGCAAACTTCGCGCCGTTGGGCGGGAGCAAAGTCCCGAGAAGAGGTGGGTAATAATCGTCTGTACTAATTTTTCTCCTTTTCTTTCGCCACGAATCTGCCATGACAGCGGGAAGCATCAAGTTCGCCCAGTTCGCTAAGACGTAGGTGGTTCTTGACAGTATTTTCGTAGTGCCCCAAGTCACCCCTTGAACGAGGATGTGCAGTGGTTGACATGACATCCTCCTGTGTAAATAGCAGTCATTAGACCATGCATAAGTAAAAAGTAAATGCAGAGAGCAACAAGCCTCCATTTCAGTGAATGTTATAATGAGTGCTCAGAAAGTGCATGTAACTTGAACTTTACAAACTGTGCTTGTTGCTCCCTTTATATTGTTTTCAAAGTGTAAAAAAGTGTATCATTGTATTTGCATTTGTTAATTTGCCAATTTTTTTCAAGAGAGAAGAGAAACTTTACGCTAGATTGATTTGGTTATTATACAAAGAGTAATTTGCGTTTTGTTATTTTGCGTTTGTTTTTGTATTTGGGTGGATCTCGCTCACCCAAGACCTTGAAGAAGGTCTTGACACAACCAGAGACAATGACACAACCAAACGACGAAATGAACAAATGACGGCAGATGCGCGTTTTTTCTATTAATTTTATGATTTTATTGAGATTTAGTGTTTTACTACGAAACCAGTAACTGTTATTAACAGAAAGCTGTAAAACGCACAGACCCTATTAACTTTCATTTAAAGCAAAAATAACGAAATTTGGATGTGTAGAAAGTACAAATTTCATTATAAACAAATACCCATAGTGTTGCAATGATTTATACAATTTTCAAAATGTCAGAAGTTTTTATGACAATCAAAATTTAATCGTATAACTTTCAATGCATCTATCAATACAGTTTCTTCTATCCAAACAAAGAATTTCAAGAAAAAAATGAAGTTATTTCCGAGAAAAGTTCGAAAATGTCACAAGGCCAACAATTAAAATACCTTCATGACCTCCAGAACGACACAACTATATCTACTGACGTACATTTTCAACCCCATTTACCCACTTATTCACCCATCCTTACACATACCCCTATTTTCTGGTACAAAATTGCTCTCGCCATCTTTACCAATCGTAAATATCTTTGGACAACAAATAATATATCTTAATCCAGACGTGTACGCAAAATTAAGACTGAAAAGAACTTTAAAAACCTTCTTTTACCGAAAATTCGAAATCGTAGTCTTTAAAAAAAAAAGGAGGGGGGAGAAAATTTAAAAAAAACTTATGGCTTTTTCCCTAAAACCCTTTTTTGGGGCCTTTCCTAAAAAACTTTTTTTGGCTTTTCCCCTTACTTTTGGCTTCCTAACTTTTGCTTTTCCCTAACTTTTTGGCTTTTCCCTACTTTTGCTTTTTCCCTACTTTGCTTCCTACTTTTGGCTTCCTACTTTGCCTTTTCCTACTTGCTTTCCTACCTTTTGGGGCTTCCTACTTTTGGCTTCCTACTTTTGCTTTTCCTACTTTTGGCTTCCTAACTTTGCTCCTACCTTTGCTTCCCTACTTTTGGCCTCCTACTTCTTGCTCCTTATTTTGGGCTTCCCTACTTTGGCTTCTACCTTTGGCTTCCCTACTTTGCCTTTCCCATACTTGCTTCGCTACTTTGCTTCCTACTTTTGCTTTCCTATGCTTCTATTTTGGCTTCCTATTTTAGCTTCTTTGCCCTATTTGCTTCCTTACTTTGCTTCCTACTTTGCTTCCTACTGTTGCTTCCTACTTGCATCCTACTTTGGCTCCTACTTTGCTTCCCATAACTTTGCTTTCCTTACTTTGCTTCCTAGCTTTGCTTGCCTACTTTGGCTTCCTACTTTGCTCTACTTCTCCTACTTTGCTTCCTACTTTGCGTCCTACTTTGCTTCCTACTTTGCTTGTCCTACTTTGTGCCTACTTTCTGCTATTTGCTTCCTACTTTGCTTCCTACTTTGCTTCCTACTTTGCTTGCCTACTTGCCTTCCTACCTTTGCCTTCCTACTTTGCTTCCTACTTTGCTTCCTACTTTTGCTATTCCTACTGTTGCTTCTTCTTGGCATCTTGCTCTGCTTTCACTTGTGCTACTTTTTCCTTCGGGGTCTGCTCTGATCTCGTAGACATCAAAACACGTTGCTGCCACAATTTTCGCGAGTGTGCTGCGAGTTGCGACTTTGCTGTCGGTGCCGCAGGCGTGGGCTACGGGGCAGGATTCGCTGGCGACGGCGTGCGGTGGTGAGCGTACTAACTCGGTCGCTGGAGCCATCAGACTGGTGCGTTGTACGGTCAATCTACTCCTTCAGAAAACCTGCCGTGGGCAAAACTCGGGGCGACGACCAGCCTCACTGCATCCTCCTGCGGGGAGATAATCTCTTCACGTGAGTACGTTCAGCTTAAATAGATAGAATAATAATAATAATAAGTAGATAATAATAATAAGAATAATAACTAATATAATAACAGATTGATGACTAATGATTCATGAATAATGATGGATGATGATCCGATGACCGAAATCGCAAAGCAGTGCAGAGGCGGTTCAAAGATCGCGGGTTAG
>BOPP01000016.1:46799-91657 GCA_017312745.1 Gryllus bimaculatus | reverse complement strand
AGTCCCACCTCAGGCATATTTGTGTTGTGTGTTTCTCTGCATGTTTGTGTCTACTCCATTATTCATCACCATCATCATCATCATCATCATCATCATCGTCGTTGTCACAATTTAACCCGACTCACAGGACTATCTAAGCTGGGGTGTAAAAATAGAATAGAAGAGTGACGTGCACCTACACCGATAATAAAGTCACAACTCGGGTGGGATGCACGTGTCGCGTAGGCCCGTCATTACTGATTCGCAAAAATAATAATAATAATAATAATAATAATAATAATAATAATAATAATAATAATAATAATAATAATAATAATAATTGCTGCGACATCAAAATGCTTCGTTCTACATTCGCGGGGGTAGGAGACCTCGAGTTTCTTTGCTGGACTTTCTAAAATCCGCCTTCTATGATACTGGCAATAGAGAATTCTGAAAATGGAAGCAAGTAAAACTCTCATCACACGTCGGCGTAAGAACATGATTTTCCAACACTAAGTATTCCAAGAAAAATACGTCATCGGCCCTTGGAGTTCGCAATCACATTATTTCATTAATTCATTTCATTAATAAAGTTTCGATAAAGAACCGAGCATCCATAAAATAATGGCGTTGAGATGTGCAACAATGTCTCCCGCTTCATTTGCGGCGCGATCCACCACAGCTGGTCCAATGGTTGATTTAAATAATGCGTAATATCGGTGTCTTGTTGGAAATTGCCTCACGTTTCGCAATAATCTAGCTTGGCAATTCGGGTGCTGCACTATGCTAATCACGTTGCGAGATTGTTAGTGATTTCGGAAGCGTCAACTGCTAAGGTCATTAAGTGTAGGGTATAAATTTTTCTTCGGGAGTTCGCAGTGATCTTCCCCCGCTGGATGGCGAGATCCGGCGCCGACCTACGGGTCGGCTAGCGGGTCTTTTCCTCAAAACAAGTGTCTCCCACCAGCGGGGCGCCGTCGCAGCTGGGACAAGCTCTAAGCTCCCGACCGGTCTCCCGTTATGTGGGATAGTGAAGTGTGCGAAAGTGGTAGGATAGGACAAGACGTGGGAAGGAAAGATCGGGCGCGGTCCGTGGCCCGTTTGTTAGGGCACTGCTCCGGCATTCGCCTGGTGTTGATCGGAGAAACGACGGAAAACTACCGATCAGAGCAGTCGGCGGCTCAATTCGTTGTAGCTAACAAGCTAGTGCCGAAAATTCTGCCACCGTCTGGACTCGAACCTTAGGACCTACCGGTCAGAGGTACTGCAGTGACGCCTTGTTGATGTCTCAGTTGATGCCTTTAGCCATCTCTCTCCTGGTTCCAGCTAGTTAATATTAGTGTTCGAACTATTATCCGTTCATCTTAAGAAAAAGCCTGATGTAAACAAATTGAAGAAATCTTTTCGCCGAACTACGCTTCTGATTGGACAACTCCTAGCAATCTACTTTTGATTACGCGAGTAGCTTACCCCGTCAATTTAAAATGAATAAGAGCGGTCATGCAAATGTCATGCTCATGCAACTATTGTACTTACAATCATTCTGCTTCAGGAAAAGGTTGTCAATTACTTGCATATATTGGTTGCCCTAAAATTCGGAAGATCTTGATCACAAGCTGCAACAATTTCCCAAAGCGTTGGTGTTTCGTTTCTGCACTTTTGATGCAAGGAATGCCCGTTCGGTCGAACAACACTGAAAACAGTCATCCTTCAATCAGATTCTTCTTTCTTTTCTTCTCTGACATTTGTAGTTGTCCCTTGTCAAAGAGCTCGTTCCAGAGTTTCAATACGCTGGACACGGATATTCCTGTGAACTCTGCGATTTGTTTCATCGGTAACGACGGATTCCCATGCAATAACGAATTGAACTTGTGTTTAATTATTACTGAAGGGCGAGCCACACTCTGACATTCTAAAGCGAACTGAATAGCAGAGTCTTGCAAGTTGATCGGCGGCACCAGAGTCTCTTCCCACGCGTCCGACCCGTGTCGATCGACACATTCGTGGGCTGAACTGCCAGAGACTCGTAACCTTATCGCCGAGCAACACACATCCAGTTCACGATGGTCTTCTTTCTCGAAAACGTTGCATTAGTTTTGACGCAAGGTTAATTTAACGAACGATCTCTGATAAATTAGTTCTTATATAGAGAACTATTTTCTTTCGCGCCAGAATCTCTACAAAAGGAGAGCTCACACTGCAAACCAATGAGAACCATCCTAACACACGTGCATTTGTTTTCATCAGGATTTTTCTTCGGCTGACCGGATATGTTACTTCTGATGCATGGATAAATGAATTGAAGGAAGAGGGAATGTTTTATTTGAAATAAGGCCCTCCCTGGGATAAACTGCCTCAGGTTCCTGGTTTTCTCTGGGTGCCACTGCCCCAATTTATTTGCCGTATTCGGATGAATTGTGAATATAAGATCGAAACGACAGCTTAAGCTGACCAGAAAGGTTTACCCCCCGTTAATACTAGTGCTCCAACTAGTCAATACGACTGTTTGAACGGACGCGGTGTCGCAGGGGCACGGTGCTGAAGGAGCTGCCGCTGGACGAGGGGCTGGGCACCGTCAACTGGCGCCTGGCGCTGTGCCTGCTCGCCTCGTGGCTGCTGATCCTGGGCGTGGTGGTGCGCGGCGTGCGCTCGTCGGGCAAGGCCGCCTACTTCCTCGCGCTCTTCCCCTACGTGGTGATGCTGGTGCTGTTGGTGCGCGGGTGCACGCTGCCGGGCGCCGACAAGGGCATGCTGTACTTCGTCAAGCCCAAATGGGGGGAGCTGTTGAAGCCTCAGGTAGGTTGCCTTCGGCTCCGGAATACCTACCCCAATTCAGAAGCGTCTAGAAGGGAGCGGGCTACTGGGTTAACTTGCCTCAGCCCCAACTTAATTGGAGCCACGAAATTGTGTTTCATTGAAAAGAAATTAAAAATAGATTTATCTCTAATCTACATTTAACGCTATAAGTTACTTCTGATGCATGGATAAATGAATTCTTTTAATGAATTTAAAGGAATAGGGAATTTTTTATTTGAAATAAGGTCCTCCCTTGGATAAACTGCCTCAGGTCCCTGGTTTTCTGTGGATGTCCCTGTCCTAATTTATTTGCCATAATCGGATTAATTGTGAATATAAGATCGAAACGAACATTATTGACAACTTAAGCTAATAAGAAAGGTTTACCCCCATTAATATAAAATATTTGTACAAAAAAAGCTTCAGAGTTGAATAACACTCCTGTTGATATAACAACCAACCTCTCCTTTCGCATCTAACGAAATGACAGCGCGGGTTATACTATCCCTTGTGGTACAAGTGAATTTGAAAGGTCATAGGAGTGGTGTTCTCTTGCAGGTGTGGCATGCAGCTGTGACGCAAGCCTTCTTCTCCCTCAACGTGGGATTTGGCTCTCTAATCAACTACGCTTCCTTCAATAACTTCCGGCACAACATTTACAGGTATTGCATAGTAGTTTCTTGAATCGTGATTGATTATTTAATTAATTAAAAATAATTTGTAATCGGGCGGATAATTATTTAGACTTGAAGAGAGAAGAAAGATGAGAGATTATGCAAATACTTGATTTTAATGTGTATTAAAATGTGAAGCCAGTTATGCAAAACATTTTCTTATCAAGTCTGCACCGTCACTGCATTAGAGTAATAACATTTCCTTATATTTCTACTGCACACATGATGTAGACTGTAATGTAAATACATGCATCAAAAGAATGAAAAGTAGACATTTGTATGAAAAAAGACGTGTGATAGAGAGAGAGCATAGGTTATACACCGCCGCCACCTCCAAGGCTTGTTCACCATGGCGTGGAAACGAGCGGCATAGAAAACCAAAAACTTAAGTTTTCGAAAGATCGCAGCGGTAAGGAAGCTGAAAAAATGTACAAGATAAGAATACATATCCCTTCTGGAAAAATGTATTGGCAAACCAAAATTCAAAACAACCAAACGTTTCTATTAATGACATTAGTATTTGTCATTTGCTTCCTTTAACATTGGCTGCTATTTTGACGTTGACATGATGTTGACATTTGAGGTTAACGTGATCATGACGTTTGAATCCCGAGCGTACTGACAGCTTCGTCCAAAACTTATTCCTCGGTTCCATTTTGTGTCGTACGAAGCAAAATTAACTTTTGCAACTATGTCCTCCTACCCTTTGTGATGACGAAAAATTTACAATATAATCTCAAGATTGCGGTTTGAGAATTCACTATCTAAACTTTCCCGAAAATATATTCGTCATAAAAGAGAAGCAATGATTACATAACTCTCTTCTATATCTCTCCAATATTTTTCCCTGATTAGTGACGGATCTTGTAAACAATTTATTTATTTATTTTGCAGAGTGTAATTAAAATTTCACTACACACACTTTCCTTAATAGATTGTGCATAACCGTTGGTTTCGAGCCCTTCACGCATGAGAATTCTACAGACTGTTTTTTGATTGACAGAGAGAACGAGAGAGAAGTGAATACAGAGCACTAAAAGGGAGGTTTGCTTCACAGAGACGCCATGATCGTGACGACAATGGACACGTTCACCAGTCTGCTGGCCGGCTGCACCATCTTCGCCATCTTGGGCAACCTGGCGCACGAGATGGGCGTCGACGAGATCGACTCAGTGGTGAAGGCAGCCGGGCTCCGCCTTCAATCTCTACCCCGAGCCATCCGCCAACTGCGACGCCGTCCCGCAGTACATACACACACAAGCACAACACACAACAAAACACACACACTCAACACACCACACACACACACACACACTCACACACACACACACACACACTCACACACACACACACAAACCACACACACAAAACACACACACAAAACACACACTCACACACTCATCAAAAACACACACACTCACACACAAAACCCACACACACAACAAACACACACACACACACCCAGACTCACACAAAACACACACACACACAAAACACACACACACACAAAACACACACATCACTACACACACAAAACACCACACCACACTCACACACAAACACACACACACACTCACAACAAAACACACACACTCACACATAAAACACACACACACTCACACACAAAACAAACACACACACAAAAAACACACACCCACCCACACAAAACACACACACACTCACACACAAAAACACACACACACTCACACACAAAACACACACACACACACACAAAACACACACACACATCACACAAAACACACACACACTCACAACACACACAAAACACGCAGTCGTGTGCGAAGTCAACAACACCTCGTTCTTCAAAATGAAACACGTTTCATAATTTGAATTTCAGTTCATTCTCTTCGGGATTGAATACACGCACAGACACAGAAAATCAAATTAAAATTATCATTTTTCTTGTAAGAAAACCATTGTCCAAAAATGTTTTGATAGAAGAATCCATTTATTAACAGTGGTTAAATTGCAATGCAGTGGGAGATACTTGGTTGAGGGAAAGCCCCACTGGCTTCTAGGTCGGCGCCAGATTTCAGAATCCAGACCGGGCATTTCGCCGCCAACTCCCTAGGAAACAAGGGAAAAACGAACTTAGCTGTTGCTGCACCCAAAAACACTGATCAATCAATCATCTCCAATCAGTCAGTCAATCAAATGGCGCCAACAGTGGAGGGCGCAGCCTAGACCACGCGCGTCGTGCGTGCGTACGAGAATGAAATGAAGGTGAGCCTGGGCATTGCGCTCTGTCGTCGACAGCTGTTCGCGTTCTGTTCTTTCTGATGCTGCTGTCGCTGGGGCTGGGGCTCGGCGGTGGCGCTGGTGAGCGTCGTCGTCACGCATCATCACCGACAACTTCCCGCAGCTGAAACAATTCGTTGTGATGATTGTCGTGTGCGTCGTCAGCTTCGGCATTCTATCGTCCACGTCACGCCAGGTGAGCCGAACAGCAGTCCAGCCTAGTTTTACTACGAGCAAAATCACTTGCTTAGAGCCCCTGTTTCATGGAGGAGGAGGCGCTCCCGGAAAAATAATATCAAAAAAGTTCACCAAAAATGTTTGTAATACCGTAAAATAATTAGTAATGTTAATCAAATATTTTTTTAAATTCCTATAAAAATTTGTTTATTTTTACTTGCATCTGAAGAAAGCTATTCTAATTATAATTAGTTTTTTTTAAGAAATATGGGGGATTTTTTCCGGGAAGGAGAGCCTAACAGTATTCTGTTTCGGGCCCTACTGTGTCTAAATCCGACTTAATGCCTCTGTACTGCAGAAAACTTCACGTGAATCGCGTAGAGAAAAAAAATATCCATTATGAGCTTGAGCTAAAATGTTGACGGACATCGGTGCCTGACAATGGCTCATAGGGCCGCCGTGCATTCATTTATCGTTGATGTGCTTCGAGCAAGTCAAGGCACACGTACAGTTGAGGATCAAGTCAAGGAATATGTATTTATTATCATTGTTTCTTTTAATTGCCCGAAGGACACGTACTTAGATTAATGTACTTTCAGCATAACCTGTCGCGAACAATTTTCTGATAACTTCCTATTCGATAGTTGGGTAAATACTTTGACTAAAGCGCCTGTTTTAACACGGTCATGTTTTGCATCCCTTTTTCATATTTTTCGTACAGGAAAGTGCGGATGTGAATAAAGGACGTCTGTTCTACGCGTTATGCTTTCGGTGCCGAAACTGGATGAAGCCAGAGTATTTACCATGTTAATGATCATTTCTGGTCTTTTGTACGTTATGGGATGAAAAATATTCCTCTGGCGCTACAAAAATGCGCTGAAAATCAATATTTGAACATTGCATCTATGGTAGAGCAAAATTAAGTCTTTAAGAAGTTAATCTATGGTAACAAATTCGTCAGCTCTTGGTACAAACTTCCCGAAAAGTGTCTCTTGTACTCCTACTGTTTTTTATACCAGCTCGCACAGAGGCGGGACGTACGGACGTCCTGGTCGTCAACAACAGTGAATGAGGACAAGCTGGACAACGAAGCCGTGTATATGGCGCTTACTTAATTCCTCCATTGTTTATTCGTTCTAGCGGTGGCCAATCGTATCTGAAACCAGCGTGATCGACCATTTGGTCCCGTATCCCGTCCTGGCCTCAGGCGGAATGGGAGCCCAAGCTGGCTTAACGGTAGTATGGTACCGTTAGTAACCGTTAAAGTGTTACAAAGCCTTATTGAAAAACATAGACAAATGTATAAGTATGTATTATTTGTTGTCTAAGAACTTTTGGATTAGGAAACGGTCAGGGCTAGCAGCCATTTGTACCAGTGTCTGCAGATCACACTTCGTAAGCAAAAAGTCGTAGGCAATGAACAAACGATCAATCTGTCTAAAAATTCCTTCTGCTATTAAATCAACTAAGATTATCAAACTTTCCAACGTCTCCTTCATTTTCTAAGCCTGATTGCAAATCTTTGCTCCTCCCAATCCATACTGCCCATCGAGCCCTCCATCGGCTGAGATGACTCAGTGACTTGCAGCTGCAACGTCCAAGACTAGGACATCTTAGATTGGCAAATTTTCTGTACTAGAGAGTTCGGTCAAACTCTGCAACTGCTGAGAAAAGTTCTAGCGCCTGGCTCCTCTGAAGTGTAGTTTTCTGTGGTTTCTCCACTCAATACCAGACGAATACAGGAGAAAATGTGTCTTCAGTAATGTTGTACGAGGGGTTCCAATAATTTTAAAACTTTTTCAATTTTGTAAAGTTGAGGAGTGATAGTGATAATCGGACCTACTCCATTTTTATAAATGTATTTCAGTCTATTCTTACAAGAAATTAAAAGAAAAAAATGGTTTTGAAAAATAACAGGGGTTCATGTAAACTACCTCAAAAATGTAAAGAATTATTTTCAATCGCAAGGCTTTGAGTCGGACCAGATCGATCGGTATTTATTTTGCCAAAAATCCTATGACTACTTTAGGCGCTACAAGTAGTTGTTAATGGGCAGACAGACGGACGGGCGAATGGACGGTGACGGTCGTTTTGAAAAAAAGCAATTCCAATATCGAAAATTTAAAATGTCGAAATCTATTTTCCGCAACATTACATAACTATCCATTCCATCGCACCCCCCAGTGCCGGTGTCACATATGTGTATGAATTAACAACGTACAGGTAATTTCGATGAGTGGAAGCGTGCAGTATTCCATCACAGGAAACGTTTGAAGACTCGTCCGAAACCATAATTAAACGTAGCATCATCATCAATAAATAATTCAGCTTTATTTACAGCTCAAACTGCTATGCACATCATTACAAAAATTATTTTTCAAAACTCCACCCCTCCCTTATACATTCATCTCTAATTCATCGATTTTTTCTTCTTCATTTGCACAACTTCCCGTTCACATTCACATCTCTTACATCTCCCCACCTTTCTATATTAAACTAAATCATCATTCAATTTACTACATTCTTCTCACTAATGTCTTCCAATCCAACTTTTTCCTCCTTCTTCCCCTCTTAGTTTCTACATCCTCAACAACATTTCTCCCTCTCCACCTACATCGCCACATAATATTTCTCTAACTCTCTGTGTAACCTCCTCATTCATTACTCATTCTCCAATTTCTCCCGCATTCTCAATCACTTGTTCCCATGTCTCTTACTCCTCCTTTACAAATCCTACATCTCCCGTCTTCTTCTTTCCTCTAGTAGAATGTCCTTATAATCTTCTCTAAACTTCGCTGTACTATTTGTGCTATCCTCGTTCTCTACCCCTTTCCCGCGACATTTACGAATTCCGTACTCGAGTGAGACTTCCGTACTCGGGTCCTCTTTACCACAATACGACGATTCGTAAATCAGCTAGTATCAATTATTATACAAAATTAAATATAAATCAAAGAAACACATTTAGAAAGGTATAAACACACTTATCATGAGCAAATCTCTTAAATTAGGGAGTTTGTGCACCCTCGAAAGTTAAAGCACTATCGATCTTTTGCACTTGAGCAGTTCAAGTGTTACATCAGTATAGTTCATCTGCTCACGCGCAGAAGATGGATAGTGCTGTCCACTATGGTGTGCACAAACTTTCTTCTATATTTAAGGAAGAAACTGTAGTAACTGTCATTATGTACTTGACAATTCATAATATGTACTCTCTTTAGCATTTGCTGCACCATCACTAGAATGACATCTGTATTCCGTGGATTTCTGTACTTTGCTTTACTAACATTATTAGGTTGATTATAGGTCGATATTATTTGGTCGTTTTCGAATACATGCATACGAGAAAGTAAGAGAAACAGCCACAAACCACGCGAAATACTCTCTTCCTCATCATTGTCCCTTCCTCTCCCCTTACTCCCACACATACACTTGCATGCACGACACCACCACATATGACATTTTCTAGGTTTTCTTTCTCCTTCTGTGGTTCAATCTTATCCGAGACTACCAATGTTATAAGTTACCTTTCTTCAAATTTTTAAGAAACATCCATAGTAATGTGGAGGTTCTTATTTTACCAATAATAGTTAAATGGGGAGAAAAATTGAAATATCCAAACGTCAACTTTTTATACGTGTATTTCTCGTCTGCCTTTTAATACATCTACATCCCATCTGTACATCAATACGTCAACATTCAGTCTGTCCCATCTGTACTTCGATACATCCAACTCTTTCAATACATCTTCATTCCATCTATACTTCGATACATCTACTTCTCTTCTGTACTTCGAGACGTCCAACTTTCCTCTGGTTGTTGATTTTGCTCTTCATACTTTGGCCGTCTTTATAATCCAAAACCACTGCCAACCTTTGCTTTCATCCCAAGTAGACCTTGCATATACAAGTATATATCTTCTTAATGTTAGTATGTTCGAAATACAACATTAAATTTCGGCTCGTTACAGTAATACAGTTGAAGGACTGAATTCGTGTTAGACTCTCGTGCACCTCTACTGATCGCAGACGAGAGGGCGAAGCCGCATCGGCATTCGCCTAGAAATTATTCGAGTCCAAAAAAGGCAACATTCACAGGGTCATACCATAGCGCCAATCTGACGCTTGGAAAGTACGCCTTACCGATGCAACCTGCACACCTCGAAAAGGCTCAACAACAAAAGAGGAGGGGGCGGGCACTTACGCAGTGTCGACTGATGGGTTGCGAACCAGGAGGAAAGGCATATATGTCCGAATTATCACAAACATTTTACCCCTAAAAATATTTCTTGGACGAGGAAAAATAAACGATATACGAGCTGCTGTACTGTATAACAGATTTGCACGCATCGGGATTTTAATTCTTTTCTAAGACAACTTGTACGTTAATGACGGGAGATAAAATTGTGCTCACATGAAAATAAGAGATGTTTTAAAAAATATTATCAGTACGTAAATCAATAATACATGAAATCAGATCGGACACTGCTGAACACAGCCCAGCTCGCTGCCCCCCACCCAACTCCTAGTACCCCAACTCTTCTTCAAGCTTTCATTGCCTCCCATGCACCAACTTCGGACGGACTCCCGATAGACCACGATGCGGTCCATTCTAAAAATATTTATCTTTAGCTTAAGCGAGCACATAAAAATAAATTCGTTCTCAAAAATTGCGCTGGTGGCATGCACAAATTAAACGAGTCGATTTATTGCAAGTATAGTAATTTCTGTAACTTTTCCTTAGATCTTTTTTTCTGGGGAGAGCGCCGTATAGGTCATTTCCTGGGGCCATGGAAATTCATTCAATAACATTTTTTTGTATTTTATTTTTTATAAATTGTCATAATTTTCTCTTTAAATTGGCGTTTGAATTATGTTGATATTCCTTTTACAACTATTTTTTAAATATTTATATGCGAAGTCGTCCTCTCATTGGGTTGGCTACTTTTAGATAATGTTTCACAATGCAGCGCATAAATACTGAAAGTCTTGGTCATGCAGAAAATATATTGAAAACTTTGTTTTGAATTTACTTGAACTTATTTGAAACCAACATAAAACAAGTCTCTAAAAAAGGAAGTAGTTATTTGAAATTTTTTATTCTGATGAGACAAGTTATTGAGCTGGCGTGTTCGGAGGGTTAAATCTTTAAAGCCCATTTCCCGAAAGTTGGTATTTTTATCACTAAATTGTCTTTTTATCTATTTATATTTGAAATAGTATACTGAAAATTGTAGTTGTTAATAGAGGTCTCCTACATTTACTGAAACATTTTTATTTTTATCTTAGTATTATCCATTCCGCAAAACTTTATTTACTATAAAACTCGGTAAAAAATTTGCTTTATGATAAAATATTTATATACAAAAAATTAGTACACATTGTTCTTCAGCGTTATTATAATAGGTATATGTGTAACCTATAAAATTTCATAAGCCTAACATCAATAGATTATAAAAATGAGATTCAACCGTTTAAGGGCAGTTCGTGTTTCCTTACTGAGCAGCCTCCATTGCGCCTACGTTGTTTTCGACGAACCTCCCCCTTCACCCGTGTCTCTCCGACGCAGGTTTGGACAACATCTGCAACGACCTGGCGTTCATGCTGAAGCGGAAGGCGGGCTCCTATTGGCGCATTACGTGGGGCCTCGTCACGCCCATCTTCCTCATCGCAGTGCTGATCTACGCCGCCGTGGAAGACGAGCCGCTGGAGTATGGCCAGGAGACCTACCCCGATCACTACTACGGTGCGTTCCGCGCTACACTCGGTTCCTTCTAGATGTACAGGTTCCGTTCAAATACCACGAACTGTTAGGTAGATTAGATATTTATTAGTTTTGCAGGTAGATTTATGCAACCTGGTGGCGGAACACCACTATTTACAAACATTAAAATTAATAATATTAATAGAATATAACTTTAAATTATTTTAAAGTAGTAATAATAATAGTAATGATAGTAATAATAATAAAAATAATAATAGTAATAATAATAAAAATAATAATAATAATAATAATAATAATAATAGTGTTAACTCTACGTTTTATGGATTTCCTCTACAGATAATTTAAACTAATAAATACATGGATATTTTTAACCAATAAATAAATGACTTTTTAACTACACTCCATTTCACGTCACAACACTTGCACTTCACACTCATGATATGTCTTTCAAAAATAGCTTTTGTTGAAGTATCAGAGATACAGAGAAGTGTCGATCTCAAAACCTCTCAAGCGTCTACTACTTGAAGCGTGAAGTGATCATCCTCTCAAAATCGTTAAACGCGATGAAAGATATCTCGTTTATTTTTCACCAAATTATTGATTAATCTCCATTATAATGTATTGATATTCAAACATATATAAAGGTAGAGCTGAATGTAGTAATAACGCAGTGAAAACAGCTTGACGAGTAAAAACGTGTAAATATATATTTTGTTATATGACCACATATACTTGTTATACGATTTCATCAATATACAATCTATAACCACAGTTGCTTTTTAATGAATTAGTTGTTAATGGTGAGGGATAATAATGCAGCCAGTTCCGAAACATGCATTAAATTATTAAGTGAAGGTGTACTAGCAAAAATACTTGTCTAAAATACACTTCTTAGCAAACTTTCAATGGACATATTGTGTCAAAATAACTGTTTCATTTATTGTTAAATTGCCACTTACTACTACAAAATTATTAAATCGAAAGTGGTTGATAAGGGAATAGTCAAATCTCTTCGTAACAGGCCTAATTCGAGATGAGAGAATGATGTTCATCATTCCATTTATGTTGCAGTTGTGGGCTGGACCATGATGGCCTTGATAGTGGCGCTGGTCCCCATCTTCATTTGCATCGAAGTGGGAGATCGATGGCTGAATAAGAAGATGCCTTTTATCAAGGTGAGTATTCACGATTCAAGCTTACTTAAAACGTTTTGCTAAAATACTTCTACCTGCATTCACAAAGGTAATTGTAATATCTAAACGCAGGAGTCAGGGTAGACTTAGCATTTGTGGAATCTTAATAAGATTACAGTTCACTTTTTTTACGATAGTAACTCTCTGTACATAGAGTAGCTCATATATTTCTCAGATGAATGTGCGTTGGCCACAAAAAGTGTGCACCTTGCGTGATTTTGATAATTTAAGAACAATAGGTTAACAAGTTTCACTGACTCTTAAAGACAAACGTGTCTACTCTCGGAATCATTGAGGCCTAAGTTGTTCGGGAGACACAGCGTGCTAGGCAGTGCTGCCAACCTTTTGACCACCACACTGACATCTTTAGCACGATTACATAAATTTTACACCTATTACAAGTGAATAGTTCTGAGAAAATTAAAATGCGCCGTACAGATCGAGACACCTTGTTGGTTTGCTTTAAAGATTGTGCGATTGGGCTTCGACGATTTTCAGAGCACTATTACCTGTTCACTGAATTCAATAATATCCAGGTGATTCAAAATTGTTTCTTACCCGCGAAATGGGACTTCCTGTAATCGATGTGAGGGTATTATAGCAAAAAGAAACTTGAAAATCGAATTATGTGAAATTATCAAAGAAATATTAAAGTGATAATGGCCGGTGGTTTATGGCACAGTAGAATCCGTTGACAATATTCACAAGCTTAATTTCGTCATTTTAATTGCATAATTTAAGAAAATTTTACGTGGTGAGGGGCATACCTATGCACCACAGAGGGTTCTTCGTCTCTAAACTCATGTTGTGGGGATGCGCGGAAGCAAGCAAATTTTGCTTTGTGAGTGGAGGTGGGACTATTCGCTCAATCACATAAGCGTATTCAAAATGTTACGAACGTTTCGAGAACTAATTGTCTCAGTCCGTTGATCAGATCCGTAGGTGATATACCGAAATGTGTGGTAAGGACTATTCGCTCAATCAAATATGCGTATACGAAATGCTACGGACATTTCGAAAACTAAGTTCACCTTAGTCCGTTGATCAGATCCGTAGGCAATTCATCGAAATGAGTGGTGGTGACTATTCGCTCAATCTAATAAGCGAATACGAAATGCTACGGACGTTTCGAGAACTTAGATCGCCTCAGTCCGTTGATCAGATTCATAGGCAATTCATCGAAATATGTGGTAGGGACTATTCGCTCAATCAAAGAAGGGTAAACGAAATGTTACAGACGTTTCGGAAAATTAGATCACCTCAGTCCGTTGATCATATCCGTAAGGCGATACACCGACACTCAGCAACTGGCACGTGGTGAGACGTGGACGCGATTCCCAGAAATCGCGTACGGCCTTGGAGAAGCACGTGTGAGAGTAATCTTTTGTGACCCGTGCGTCCGTTCAGGCTTGGAAGCGCTTGAGAGCGCTGGTTCTCGGAGTGAACTAGAACGAATGACTGAGAATAACCTCTTTGGTAGCTAAAAATGCGTACTGAAATGCCCTTTCACAGTATTGGTGCTAAAACAGCGCGTACTTTCTCGCCCGTACTGTGAAGAAAAGTTCTCAAATTTTCGAAATATTGTACATGACTTTATTTAAAAACCTGGTTTTAAAGGAACAGATTTTATTAAGGGAAAAAATTTGCCTTCATAATTGTAGTAGGAAGATGCCGAAAAATGTTGAATTTTTGGAATTTTCGAAAAATTAAAAGTTTTTAACGAAAATGAGACCTGCATCATTCTCTCAAAAGCTCTTCGCATTATCCAACAACAAAATTTAATCAAAATTGATGGAGCCATTTTTTAAAGATTTGAAAATGTCCCAAGAGCTTCATGTAAAGTACCCCCAAAATTAAAATATCTGTTTCAAATTCAAGGGGCCGCGACATCAGCCAAATCGATTGGAGGATATCAAATTGGGGAAAAATCGGCTGAGCGGTTTAGCAGATTTCGCAGATGGCCAGACGAACCGACGGGCAGACGAGCAGACAGGCAGACGGGCAGAGAGTATAAGCATAAGTCGAAGAGTGAAAATGGAAACGGTGATAAAATCCTTAAAAAAAGTGTAGGTTTCTGAATACTATGGTCGAGAGAGGTTTCTTAGAGTATCGTATGTCACTGTAGTGCGTCTGACCGGGAGATCCTAGATTCGAGTTCCGACGGTGGCAGAATTTTCTATACTAGCTAGATTGCTAAGTCAACTCCAGCTGCTTCCTGAAAGAGAATTCTAGCTGTCGGATCGACAGTTTTCCGATGTTTCTCCAAACAACACCAAGTGAATGCTGGAGCAAGTTCTCTAACAAACGGGTCACGGACCACATGCCATCTTTTCTTCCTCTTCATTGTCCTATTCTACCCCTTATTTACACACATGTACACTAACATGCACATTTCTACCTCACATACCGGCAGACCGGTCGGTTGCTTAGAGCTCCCGGTTGGATCGGTATGCTGCTGGTAAGAGACTCATAATTGGAGAAAACCACGCTCGTAGGTCGGCGCCGTATCTTGCCGACGGAGGGGAAGAGAGGGAGAAAAAAGGGAGAAAGAGAGAGAGAGAGAGAGAAGAGAGAAGAGAGAGAAGGGAGAGAGAGGAGAGAGAGAAAGGGAGAGAGAGAGAGAGAGGGAGAAAGGGCGAGAAGACAGAAGAAGAAGAAGAAAAAAGAAAAAAAGAAAAAAGAAAAGAAAGAGAACATGCACTACACTTGCGGGACCAGTGACCTTAGCCCTTAACGTGCCCGGATTCACCAGCAGTCAATCTAATACTTTGAATGGTAATGAGAACAATTTGTTATGCAATGCTGATGACGAAGAGGAAATCGAATCGCTAAGAACAGAAAGGGATTCAGGTGACAAACGTCTCAACAACGAAAGTAGGGATGTACTGCAAGAACTATTTGCCCCAAATTATGAACGGGGGAATTCTTAATTTGTTTGTACCTGTGTTATAAGACGACCCCGTATTTTGAAAGTATTTTTTGTGATTCATCTACATCTTATCTCCCGAAACCCTCCACTCTTCTCGCATCTAGTGAAGTGAGGGCTCCAGAAAACGAGTAAACCAACGTTCACAGGTGAGTGGTGCGAGCTGCAAAGACTTGTTTTGACGCTGCATTGCTGAATGCGCAGGCGCTGCGGACGGCCTTCCAGCCCAACGACGAGTGGGGACCCAGCAACACGCGCGTCAGAGAGCAGTGGAGATCGTTCAAGAACGAGCTGGCGCAGCAGTCGCGGAACGAAGGCTGCACCCGCGCCGTCTGGCGGAAGCTGTGCGGCTGCGGATCCCTCGACATTGACTTCGAGAAAGACGACGACAAGGACGTCAAAGCGCCCAACCCCTGACCCCCTCACCCTCCAATTTTTTTCTTTATCTTGCTTCTCCGCGCACCACCCGGCTATCCTGGACGCTCCTGGCGAGCGCCCCTGCCGGTTGAACATGAAAACTACGTACCGAGTGGTTTCTCGGGCCCTTGGCTACACTCGGCATTAACACAAGACTCATGGCCTCCTCGGACGCAACACGAACACGATTTTTCCTGGTGGAAAGATGTCTCGCGATTTTTGATTGGTTGAAGTTTGGGCATTGAAGTTTAGGCATTGAAGTTTACTTTTTTGTTTAAAAAAATCGTCGTGTGAAAAATCAGTTTTTCGGTGTAATTAGTTTCCACTGAAGGTTGGTTCGAAATTCTTTCCACCTGCAATTGTTCCACTTGCAAATACTAAGCTGCATCTTTCCACCTGTCCCATACAATCATTCAACTCTTCAAACATTCTTAAGTTAAAAGCTTTCAGAATATCAGTAGTATCGTGTTTGCCGTGGGAGGTATTTTCCTTTTGTCGTTTTGTGTTTTGCTCTGTCACGTCTCTGTTCGGCAACGTCCGTGAAGACCAATGCATTTCTCTTACTGAGAAAATGTGAACAAGTGAACTTGGAGGGGTCTCATTCACAAACACGTTGTTTTATTTATTCTTTGTTTTTGTTGGCCGCAATTATTATTATTTTTCGTCGCCCACTTCATACGCTTTAACCTTTTCTCTTCATTGTAGTATATAGAATTGTCCCCTGTATTGTGATATAATGATATGACAAAATGAAAAGCGAATTTCAAGAACGAAATTGCAAAAGCTCTAAAGATGGCCGCTGTGCGGTCGAGAAACCGTTTATGACGAAGGTTCATGACGAAGGATCATGAGAATACAAATAAAGATTTATACCATTCAACAAGAATGGTAGTTAATTAAGTTAGCGTAAATCCTTAGAAATTGTGAGTACGAAGATACAGTTTTCAACAGTCCTACCAAAAAACCGCAACAGCAAAGCCGAATCAGCACACAATAAATTGCTTGTCAAGATGTGACATAAGAGGCCAATTAATGTTTGAAAATAATGTTTGGCATGTTGAACGTGGACAAACAAATTTCAATGGACCTCGAAATTTCCAAAATTGAGATTTTGATAGAAAATATAATATTTAAATTATTGATTCTCAATGCTGATTTCATTCGTGAAATATCAGATTTTATACAATGAAATTACAACACAAAGTATATCAATGTCAGAATGATTGCTGTATCTTGTTTGGTTACTTATATTGTACTTCATCATTACCTTGGTTGCTGGTCTGTGGTGAATCCAAGGGGGATGAGAATGACAGTGATCACTCTTCCCATGAACTCTTAAATAAAAATGATTTGATTTTACAGTGAGTAAACTTCTCTATATGTCAAAAAATATGTAAATATTTTTATTTTGAATAAATATTTTAATTGTTATTTCTTACTTATTATCTATTTTAAAAAACCAATAAAAAAATTGGCCATTGTAGGAAATTTACTTCGTAACAATTGTTTTGATCTGTCATTGGTGTCAGTAGTATTACTAGTCTGGGGAAGATCATTCCAAGAAAAGTGAAGATCTGGAAAAAATGTCCATTTCTCATTGATGATAATTATAATATTTTCATACTTTTAACTTGCAGTTTAGGTATTTCAATTTTATTTTATGAACTATCCTCTTTCTTATTTATAATGGTTTAGAGGCAACTGAACAAACTAGAATGCCATTTTGAAATTGATGAACAAACTAGTGCCATTTTATTGTTTTTTATTACATACTACTTTACAAAATTTCAACAAAAATAATATACCCACTGGCACATTGAATTGTTTATGTAGAATTTACAACATTTCTCAGTTTTATTATATATTCAAAAATGTAATTTCATGAATAAAATTAAAATAGAGAGAAAACTTATGAGAAATGAACAGGAAATAATGTTATGAAATACAAGGTACTAATCACAAATCTAAACATACCTCCAAAGTCAAGATATTAATTTTGAGGACCTAAACATTCATTACTAAACTTGATTTCACATTTGAGGGAGTGATATATGTAGATCAATAATAAAATTAATATTAAAGTTTATATTTCAAAACAAGAGGCAATTAAGAACCAAATTCAATATACCATCAACTGATTAAAAATAATGAATTATTATGTATTACAATGAAACATGCATTAATTTTATCAGCTAATGAAAAAATTCTAGTCTTATCTGTTACTTATTTAATATTTTCAATACAAAGTTTTAGAAAGTTCACATTCATGTTTTTTTTATTCTCATGAATAGTATATACTTGTATAGAAAATTATAAAACATGTCAAATGTACTTTATCATAAATTATACTTTTTCTCTAAGATATCTTGGCTCATAATGATGAATATCATTTGATATGATTTGATTTATTTTGTCAAAAAACTGTGACAGGGAGAGAAAATCATCTGGACACATTTCCTTGAGTTCCAGAATCCATTTCCAACATTTCAACTATAAATAGTTGAAAGATGAATAAAAATGTAATGGATGAAGAATGAATGAATAAGTAAAATGAACAAAGGCTTATAATTTGCAAATTATCATATTATTATTACTACTCTTCTCTTATTTCACATTCTTAAAACGTCTACCAGTATAATTTACAAAGAAGTAAAGATCCAATGTTGAATTACACACTGAAAGAATTATGTGACATTTTTGTAAATAAAAGAAAGAAGTGATATTTCAAATCATCACCAAAACTGTGTTGTTTTACAGTTATAGTCTTGTTCAGAGGTGGGGTGTGGAATTAGACTGTGCCCCTGAACATTTTCAAAGGGCCCTATAGCCTTACTTAATAACATGTTTTTCTGATCATTAACGATTTTTCAAAATTTTATTCAATATAGGTCACTTTAGATTTAGCTGAATTCATTAGCAAACACTGTTCCTTTCTACGTAAGTAACAACATTTAAAAAGTACTAATAATCATACAATAATTAATTTCAGTAATTTTTCACAATACTTTTATTTAATTTGTCAAGCCAAGTAAATTAGGAAATAATTTGTAACATGACATTTTGGGAAGAGGCTCTCCAGGTCATCAGGCATCCCTGTAAATGGTTCAACATAAAACCAATAATTGGTTTTATGTTGCATTGTATTTATTAATAGTAATCACAGAAGTTATTTTTTATTCCCCTTGTAATATATTTTATTTATCTACTAGTAAAATACATATGTAAATCCAAAAATGTTAAGTGGAAAAGGTGGCTCGGAAGTATAGCAGGCTTCTTGTTTTTGGCTGCACAGTGCACATGCCAATGTTTTTAGTGCTATTTTATGAATACATAGAGTAACTAACTAATTTAAAAAATAATCATTTTATAAAAACAAAAAGTTGCAATTATTTTTCAAGAATGCCACTGGTGTTTAGTCATCATCTTTCTAAAGACAAAAAAGTGTGTTGTAGATGCCGCAATTATAGTCTGTCCTCCGCTGTCCTCTTCATCTCAGTACATTTAATCAATACAAATGCAGTCATTTGAAAGAAATTTCTAAAAACTTACATGGTTATAAAATAAAGACAATAAATGCTTACTTTTTCAGAATCAACAGCATATCATCTAGAAGCTAGTAATAACTCTTCTACATTATACTTTACCAAGAATTATTAGAAATTTAAATATGATAATATATATTTAGACAGAAGTTGAATATTTTTAACTGAATTATTATTTTTATTACAATAGGAAAGATTTCATTCTCAGAGTCATTTGAATATATCATTATTAATTCTGTGTTTGCTCCTGAGCGTAGGACTCGTATCTCAATTTTTTGCCAGTTTTCCAGCAATCCTGTGAGCAAATGAGATGCCTATTTGTGTCCATTCTATCAGTAATTATAGGAATACTCCTCTCCACATACATAAGCAGTACATGGGTGTAATTAGATAATTTTTCTGGTGTGTTCAAAATGTAAATTAACTAGAAAATTCCATTTTGTCGCTTGTTCTCATTAAAAAACATGTATATTGAAATTGCTGTTTTCATTTGAATTACAATACATTGGAAGTAGAAAATAAGTAAAAATGTATGGGTTACAAATGTTTTCATTGCTATGTTCTAACAAGGTAGAGCGGAAATTATTTGAACCAACTAGTTTACATTGAAGATTTTAAATAATGATTTAAATCATCAAAAAAATCAATTCTTTCCAAATTGTACCTAGTTCTTGCTTTACCATAATTTTATTACCATAATAACAAAAAGCACAAATTAATTATTTTACAAAAGCACAGAAAGAAAATTTTTAAAACTAATTGAATATTTGAGAAACAGTAGAAGTGTTGGAGTGTTATTTCCATATAACACTCTATTACATATTCATGTATACCCATGGGTTGCATAATTAATAACTTGTAACTCCTAACTAGTCACAACAGATATACACATTTTTTTCATAATTAAATTTGTTGCTCCCCAAAGAATTGGTTAATTTAATTATTAAAATGCTTTATTACTTAGTAACATGGCCCCATTTCTTATTTCTTTATGACTACAGAATATATACTCCAAGCATAATTGCATCCAACAAGGTGATAGGATGATGATAATTGTATATACATATTTTTCATTGCCTTGATTACTAAACGGTAAGACAATTACAATGCATAATTTTTTAACTATAATTATTTGATATATTCTTTATTAATACAATAAAATATAAATTTATTTCAAATTAATATTAATAAGTTAAATGTATTACATATAAGATTTTTACATTAAAAAATATCATATTATTTTGGTGGTATTACTTACTTATATACTAACTGAGAATTAAATCACATTATAAATGTTTCTAAAAAGTAAATGATAGTTATTTAAGAATCATGCAATCTTGTTGAATATTTAACATTGGTGAAAACCCTGTGATTAGTTTAGGTGCAAGTGTTATTCGTGAACAAACAGACAAAGAGTTGTTTTGAAGAAAGAAAACAGAAAAAGAAGAAAAAACATCACCAAATGACCCTGTTTTGTAGAAAGGACAAACAAAATGTGTATTTCTGACAAAACCTTGACATTGAATTTTTGCTTTACAAAAGAACTTTGTCGATACTAGGTATTTTTAAGGGAGTAAAACAAAACTGGGTTTTTCTAGACAATTCTTATGAGGTCTTGACCTCCTTTCCCCCTCAAATTATCCTATGATGCAGTATGAACAACTTTTAGATGCATTAAAGAGTTAATGAAATAACTATTTACAATGTGTCAATGACTTGCTTGCAAAATTGACACGAGTAATCTCTCAAAGATGGAAGAGATCAGGAAAAACAAAAACAAAAATAAACCAAGACTAAACTATAATATTATAGGTACACACATTAAAATCGAAAAATTAAAATGTAATTGAATTAATTTAAGTGTTGTTTATAATTGGCCCAGTTTAAGTAAAATTTGAGAAAGTGAGATAATGCCATTCTGAATGAATTGTCATTAGCATACAGTTTTTAAAAGTAAATGAGTCCCTAGTCCTCATTTATTATTAAATCCTATTTCTAAAATATTATCCTCAAATAAAGTATCATAACCTTGGTTATTGACAGCTTTTAAGAGGTCGATACTTCTAAGAATAACACCAATCACCCTTTATGGTAGGTCTCCTCACAAATTACAGTAATTTTTACTAAAATGTCTACTAAAATTAATAATATCGAAAATATGACTAGTAAATTAGGTAAAAATTTAATTCTATACTTCTACATGTTCTCTTTTTACATACTTGAAGGAATTGTTTATTTGTACATTCAATTATTCTTCAATTTGGGTTATTTATTCACTAAAGACCTTTTGATCTCCTAAAACTTCGCATGATTTATTTAAGTGTACTTTAAGTGTGCACATATCAATTAAATAAACCTCCTCTCCTTCTGTATTGATGTAATGCTATCATCACTAAATTTCCTAATAATACTTTTAATCACAGAAGGTTCATGTTGTGTAGTTAAATTGATAAGGAAATAAAGAAAGAAATGAATGGAACTAAGACAACACATACTTTTCCTCATAATTTTTAATGTTGGCAATTTTACAAAATACAGAGAGCTCACTGAAAATTCAATCTGCAGGACTATTATAAGCATATTTTGCTCTATTAGAAAAAATATCTTAAAGAAATAATTTTGAGTTGTTTTTGAGAGAATAATTGTTTAAAAATATGTCACATAAAACTACACAAAAACCTCTCGTATTTTCGAAAAAGTGAACTTGATCTTATTTAAAAGCCTGTCTTTGAAGAACAGTTTTCATCAAGAAACTGGAAATAAAAAACAAACAAAAAACATTTAACACTGTTTCTTTGAAAAAAATATAAATTACCTGACAAGAAATAATTCTGTGAAAACTACTCGTATTTTCACAGAATTGTTTTCAAGAAAAAATTAAAATTGAAGCCATTTTGAGAAAATAATTTATTCAAAATTTGCCTAAATTTCAATCAAAAGTACATGGAAACTACTCATGTTTTTGAAAACTTTGTACACTTATTTAAAGAACTATCTTTTAAGGAATGGATATTATGAAGAAAAAATCTATTTTTTCAATATTGTTGTTGTAGAAAGATGCAGAAATAATTTTGAATTTTCGAAAATGTAGAGTTCAATTGCGCCATTTTTAACGCACTTTGCTCTATCTGAGAAAAACTTTTGGAACCATTTTTTAGAAATAAAGATAAGTATTTTGTTAGCAATACTAACAAAATCAAATCTGTAGCATGGGGAAATCCTGTTTTCAAACATACTTTAATTTTGTTTTCTTCATTCAGTATTCCTTCGTACCTGTTGCTCGTTTACCAATGCATGTAAGTTTTCTATAACTCGGGAAGGTCTAATCAAGAAAAATTTTGAAACGGTGCTAAACTCGCTTTGTTGATGTTTTTATTCCATAAACTAATTATGGTTAAAAGATGATGAAGAGATTCTGGAGTTCAAGAAAATATACGCAGACTTTACTTCTCCGTCACGACCGATACACATGTCTAATGCCATAGTCTAATAATTATTACTAATTATTTTTAATAATTAATGTGAACTATTATTAATTATTAGACTATGTATTGGCCATGCCCCCATACATCGCAATTTTTCTTTTCTTTGACGAAATAAATAAAATCAGTTTTCGTACCAAGAAGGCATCAATGGGAGTTTCTCTGTCGAAATGTCGCTTTTCCCGCAGCATTACAATACGTTCCCCACACTACGTGTGCGAGAAAGGAAAAGGTACTTATACCATGAATGAATGTATGCTTGAGATAATGGTCCCTATAAGTAATTCGTATATCTGACACGAGAATGCGCCAGCATTATCAGCGTCTCAGCGTATTATACTCGCATATTGGTGGGGGTTCAGCCCGCACCCCGGGTCTGCCCGGTGCGGGTGCAACCTTGTAATCCGAAGCTCGAAGTAGGCCCGTGTTGACTTCTGCATTACGGGATATATAATTTCCCATATATGTTGACTAAAAACAGCCCTTTCAATGGATCCCACGAACATCTTGAATCGTACGATGTTCTGGTACAAAGTAGCGGTTATTTTTGTTGTGATATATATGTTGGTTTTTTGGCCTTTATATTACTTCTATTTACTTTAGTACATGGCACACGTATGGATAAACTAAAGCACTTTTACAAACGAATAGTTATTCACATGTTTCTATAGCAACAAACAATATTTTTTACCATTTCTCTCCAGACCCCATCAAATTAATTCCATGCACTTTAATTTTTGATATTCCTAGTTATTTATTTTATTTTTGAAGTAATTTATTACCTATTTTGTATAAAAACAGAAACAATTTAACAAAAATGGAAGAGGAAGTTGAAGAAGTAGAACAGGTAAAATTTTAACATTTTTGTAGTAGTTCTCTAGTTTCTGTCACCTGTTATTGATGTTTGTGTTAAAAGTTTAATTAACATTAATTGAAATTCCTAGGGTGAACAAAATGTTAATCAAGAGGAGCCTGAAGAAACAGAAGAAAATACTGTGGAAGAATTGGTTCCACAAGCCTCCAAAAAGAAAAAGAAAGATGAGAGGCAGTATCAGTTAGAGGAGGAGGAAGAAGAAGAGGAGGAGGAGGAAGTAGAAGAAGAAGAAGAAACAAAATCTCTCTTTGAGCAACTTTTTGATAGTTATCAACAGGTCAGTACTGAAGAGATATAAAAATTATATTTTGCAAAATTAATGATCAAACGTTTCTTATTTCAATACATATGTGCAAAAAAATGTTCCAAATAACTAAACATTTATTCTATATTATTTTTCTTTACCATTCACTGACTTAATGAAGTAAATATTATTTTGAATTTTTTTTTAAGTATTTCATTGTTAATTCACTATGCATAAATATTCAGAATACATCAGCAATTTTTATTTCAATGAAAATAATAGTTACATTTGTTGAGAAAAAAAAATTATGTAGGTATTTTAGTTTTCTTACTTAATCATTTTTATTTGTTTACTTTTCTGTATAAATGATGAAAACTGGAATCTAAATGGAAACTTGTGTATCAGAGAAGTTACACTTCCATTTTAATAATTATATGAACAAGTGAAAATTTTGAACAGATGCAACAAGACAGTAGTTATGATCATTAGCAAGGAAGCTAATATTCATCTTTGCATTATTGACAATTTGAAATTTATTATTCAGAATTACATTATTGATCAAACAATCAGATATTATGCATACTATATCAAACATAATCAATACATCATATAAATATGACATGCTCAATATAGTCTATTGACATTTTTATTATTATTATTTCTTTTTTATTATTATTAGTATGTGATGACTTTTACAAATTCAAACTGTTATCTTATTGTAAAGAAATTCACTTCATGGAATTGAAAAGAATATCAGAAATGGGAAACCTCAATATGAAATTGGTAGAAATATCAGAAATGTTAAACTTCAATATGAAATTAATAGTCATGATATAAAAATTTAAGATTGGGGATGTATGATCCCAACATATTTAGAGATTGGTTACTTGTATCTTTTCTAATCACTAACTAGAACCTATTCTTGAGAATTGTTACAGGAAAGTATGAGAGGTAATTAAATTATTCAATTTTATCTGCATTATGTATTACAGAGTTATGTGAAAAGAGTTAGGAGAGAAAACCTATTAGCATTCATTTTTGATCTATAATCGGAATTAGAAATAATAAAATTATTTAATACTGAGATGCTATATGTCTGCTCATAAAGTGCGCCTCTATGTGCATGGAAATGCATATATTATATGAAATGTTGCTTTTGTTTCTTCACAGTTTTTAAGACTGTAAATGCATGCACTTGGTTTTGTTTACAATGTCAACATTTTTTAATATTTTCTGCAATGTCAATTTTTTTTAAACTTGCTATTTAGAATTATTTAATTGATGCAAATACAGTATAAATACAGTATAGTTTGAAGATGACAAAGTAAATCAAAAGTGAATGAAATATTTGTGAGAAGGTAATATACTTTAATGGTAAACAGAAAATTTTGGAATCAGGTAGTGTAGTTTTCTGGTTATGCAATAAACATGGAAATAAACAAATAACAAAACACCAAAACACAAAATTATTTAATTTGTTCATACCCAGGAACTGCCACAAGATTAGATTATTATTATTATTATTATTATTATTATTATTATTATTATTATTATTATTATTATTATTATTTCTTTTGTAAGGAACAGTCTATATTTTAAATGATTTAAGCACTTTTAATTGATCCAAGATTTTTATGTATAAGAACATTATGTTAAATAGTTTAAATGTTAAAGAATTAAATATATAGGGAGGTAATATTATAATAGAAGAGTAAGATAACTATGAAAATGAAAGAAAGAAATTAGCACTATTGCTGCAAAGACTCTCTCAAAATTAATTTGTAGTTTCAAAACTCATTATATAGTCCCAATTCATGAATTGGACTTTTTGCTCTGTGTAAGATCTAATTCTTCTATAAGAGTAGTAGCCTATAATATTGTAATAAAATTAGTTTTATTGACATGCGTTAGTCTCTTCACCAGTGAAATAAGTGCTTAACCTGAGGGTGTCAATCAAAGAACACATTTTAGGACACAATTTCTGCATCTTTGGGCAAGAAAAAATATAGGGCAGACATTCATGGAGTTAGAATAACCAATGGAGCATGTTATGAAACGTGTCTTTCTGACTGCAGAAATATAATATTCATAATAGTGTTAAATAAAAATTATGTAAAAAATTTTGTGTTTCTTTACTCAAAAGAAAACAAAGGAAATGAAAGAAGGAAACTTTCTCTATCTCCCTGGAGATGATTTTGGTTGTAACTTGGTGAATTTGTGAAGTAGATGCACTCCATTACTTCATATTATTCACATTTCAAATTGAAGCCCATCTTGAATAAATCAACCGATACCGTACTGTAACTATTGGTACTATATTAGCACACTCTTTCTCGCATTATTAGTAACTTCAGCAATTTTCGAAAATTATGAGATTTTAACAAAAATGAGACCTATGTCATTTTTTGAGCTTTGTTTCTAACGACGTAAAAATAAAGAAAAATATGGATAAATACTTTGAGAAAAGAAAGCTTTATTACATGAACGAAAATACGCGAAAACTATTCTTATTTACTTCTCCCGCATCTGAACCTTGCTCGCCTCTGTTGAAATATGAGTCACCGCCAAGGGCCTACATCTAATTGAAAAAGAAGTCAGTTGACGGCAGTTCAAGGAAGACGTTCTTTCTCCGTTGCCATAAAGCTTGATTAAAAACTCTTTTGGTTGTTTCTACTCTTGACATCAGAGGCGTTGTGAGATATGGGCGATTAATACACGAGAGGACGAACGGCTGAGAGTTCCTCCTCACGACTTCGGTTTCGATCGTTTCTGCACAGCTTAAAAACGCGCGAGTAGTTTAAAACCGATTTAAAATAAATTTCTTCGGGGCATCTTTTTAACTCAAAAAATCATGTCAATTTACATATATTAAAAAAAGTGATTTTTCGGCGAAATTTTGACGAGAAAAGGTTATGAGGTATTCCACGTAAAATCTCACATATTGAAGAAAAATTGACCTGGATGTCCCAGATTTTCAATGTTTTTAAAAGCTTTTTTTTTTAATTTGAAAATTTATATTTTCTTGAAAAAATATTTGGCAAAAAATGAAAAAAATCATGTGTTCCATATTTTCACTTATACTCTTCGTAGAAAAAAGTTTTAAGAACCCGGAACATCAAGGTTAAACTTCCCTCAAATTTGTGCGTTTTGATTGTCTCATACAACTTTCTTTAATTTATTTAAGGTCGCATCAACTTCTAGGTCATTAGTGACCTAGAAGACTATTGCTTGAAATGTATACCGAAGGATCGCGATCATAATTGCTCGCGATCCTTCGGTCCGAGCTCGAGTCCGATCTCGGCCACCGGATCGGCACTCGTATAACTTGTTTGGTCAAATTTGGCCGAAAAAGCTGTTTTTTTAAAATTTTAATCGATGAAAATAGATAGAAACGTCTAAAATGATAACTTCAAATCATTTGGTCATCATTTAGATAACATTTCGAAAAAAATTGAGCACAATATGATATAAGCAAAATTATTATTTCTGATGATAACGTTGTTTTTTTCATTAAAATAATGTTATTAAATATCGTTAATGCATGTTAAAAATGATTTATTTACATAAATGGCAGGAGGCTTATTATTTCACTGTCAGTAAAGCTTATGATGCATGCCAGTCTTATCTTTTATTTTCATGGGACCTTTGGAAATGATTACTCAGGTAAAGTTTTTTTACAGCCACCTTTATATAGTAAACATGCATGTACGTATACAGACATACGCAGGGTGTCCAAAGAGGAAACGATTAAACCTCAAAAACCAGCTCTTATTACAATTTTAAGCATATTTTGTCTAATAAACTTCATTAATTAAATCGCTGGTGAGGTAGATACCTTTTTATTATGATAAATAAATAAAGATGTTGTCAGGTATCAATACTTTTTTTTTTATTGATACCTGACAACATCTTTATTTATTTGTCTAATAAACTTCTTTGATAATTCCAATGGCTGAGCTGCAATTAGCCCTTAAAAACGTTGTTTTGAAAAAAGAAAAAAAACTTTCTACGCAAAAATGTCCACTTCAGAAACACGTAAATCGCTTATTCCGTGCAAAAGAAAGCAACTCGGTTGACGCCGTTTGCCGCCGCCCGCAGGTGACGACGCAGCTGCAGGGGCAGGACGGGCTGGAGAACGTGCTGCAGGAGTACGAGCGGCTGTTCGACGCGGCCAAGGACTGGTACGAGCTGGCGGAGGCGCGCGAGGGCCGCGCTCACGCCCTGCAGGTGGAAGCCGAGGTGCTGTGGGGCGACCTCATCGAGTGCAGGGTGCACTCGGCCCAGCAGCGCGAGGAGATCTTCGACCTCAAGGACGTACGTCAACGGACTAAAGACACGGCGTACCTGCAGCGCGGGAGCGACTCTTGACGGTTCTCTCGCCGCGTGCTGTCGTTCCTCACGAGATTTGACTGAAGCCATCAGCGCGCGAGGATTTGTTTACTTTCTTACGGCCAGCTTTCAGCGTTGCCGCTCATCTGGCTCGCACGAAAGTTTTGAACATGGTATAAAGACGTGTCAAAGCCTGTATGTAAGTGTTAATGTTTTGAGATTTAATTTATCTGCAAAGTAGGTGGTACCGTGTACCTAATATTGTGTGGCAACAGCGCATTGAACTGTCAGAGTCGCTTACACGCTGCCGGTATTGTATTCCGACACACCGATTTTTGGCTCGTTCTGGGCAGCACCATTTTTACGTCACAAACCACGTGATCATAACGCGGGCATTTCGTTTGAAAAGCCTAGCCAGACCAGACGCTGGCCGCCATGTTGCATGGAGAGCGAGAAGTGTTGAGAAACATTTTGAAAGTGGCATAAAATGATGATTGTCAACGATAAAGGTGTAATTATCATGAAAGTTGAAATATTTTAAAAAATGCTTCGTATATTTGTTTCAATGGCTTGTATCAAAGTGATACTTTAGTATCTAGCATTTAAAATTTCCGCCAATGTGGTGCTTGTAGCTCATTGGCTTAAGTCAGATACGTTGCGCAGCTCACTCATGAATAGTAGGGTTGCGACAACGATGTAGATTTTAAAAAATCGGTATTTTTATAAACTCATCGATGCATGTAATATCGACGTTTTGAAGCTGACGTCTTTTAACATCGATTTTTGATCACGATGTTTAACATCGATGATTTTGTAATCGATATTTGCACTTGGTTAATTTTTTTAAAGAAAAAATATTTTTAAACGAAAAAAGAGGTATTTTTAATAAAAAATCAACATAAGAAAAACCTATTGTTTGTCTTCATCAATTTTGAAGTTTGTTTTGTCGGTTAAATCTCGATTAAAAATTAATAAATGCAAGTATCTTCAAATTAAATTCGCACCGCGTGATCATTAATGGTTACTAACCCAGTTTTTAAAGCATTGATGATGTTCATGCGATGTTTTATTAACATTCATATTTTAATTTTGTCAATGGATGTTTTGTTTGCAAAGTCACATTCTTGAACGATACACGCCGCAATAGTGTGTATCTTTAATGCTGATGAATAAGAAAAGTCCGAATTTTGCTAGAAATGAAATAAGTATACTACTAAATTCGGGTTTTCTTCTTTATCGTAAATTCACGAATTGTCCCGGCATCGCGGGATCAGTATCCTCGCCTTACACACGCACTCACAATGACGTGCTCTACTCTACCACTAATATCGTAAGATTGGCCCCTAGCGTTGAGCATAAACCTAAGATGATGCAAAGAACATAAACCTAAGAAGAGCAAAAACCTGAAATGACGCAGTGCGCCGCTGGGAAGAGACCTAGAGGAGAGAAACTCGCGCAAGCCACCGGGTAGATCGGCCATGGATATCACGTTTCAGCAGGGGAGGAACACCGCCATCACCAAGTTATAACATTCACCTCACTTACGGGACTAGTGACCGTAGTATAGTTAACAAGCCAGAAAAGAATCAATCTTTGAAGAGCAGCTTAACGTCGTCACTAAATGTCCGCGTTGACGGACTTTTAACCGTTGTATATTATCACCATCTATTAGATAATATATATTTTAAAATATATATTATTCATGTATTTAAACCAATAAGTTAAAAAACTATACGTGCTTTTGTAGGAGAAGTACAAGTTTTGGAAATTAGTAACCATTAGATAAGTTTTAGATTTTTCGCAAGTTCATGGGTATCTAACTAAACCATAGACCCCTGTCACATTACCGGAAGCTGCATAGTTTTGTTCGGCGGTCCTTGAAAATGAGTAATATATGTTAATAAAAATCGGAAATTTCGTTAGAGAAAAAAGTTATAAACAGTCAAACAATTAGATGAATTTTACTGCTTGTTGGCACGAAATTTTTCCAGCCGTCCTGTTCAAAAGGTGTCTATTCTTCAAAAAGTATAAAATTTTGACCTCAAATGGCAAATGTAATACAATAATAATTATTTCTGGTACAGTGACCTTTTATTTTACTAGTAGGAAAGGGACCAAGTGGCGCAAACATACGAGCACTTTCACTACGTATTTCATACACTTTTTTAGACCTTACTGACTTTTTGGTCTTTTTGTCCCTTTAGTCCCCTTTTCCCTTCTCCCCGTTATCCCCTTATCCATTTGTCATCATTGTCCCCTTGCCCCTTGTTCCCTTTGTGCCCTTGTCCTTTTTCCTCTTGGTCCCTTTATTCCCCTTGTCCCCATGTCTCTTGCCTCCTGTCTCCCTTGACCCCCCTGCCACCCTCTCCCCATGTTCCCTTTTCTTTTTGGCCTTTTTGGTTATTTTGGTCCTTCAGGTCAGAGGAAAGTGTTTTTTTCCTTTGTTGCATTCACAGATTTATCAGAACAATTAGGAACCGACTTACTATTACCATTAGTACTAAAAATTGAACATTTTGCACGATAGGCGCTAGGCCCTGAAAGAAACGTTTCTAGTAGAGGCTGTCTAAAAAAATGTATTTTAGAATATTCGGAGGATGTAGTACGGGACTTTCGACTCTAGATACAATCGGCTTTGTTTTTAATAAATAATTCATATTATTTGAATACATTTATTATTTGTACATGATAACAATATTCGTTTAAATACAATTATTAAAATTTCTTTAATTGCTTAAAAAATAAAATTTGAATTAATAATATTAATATAATAATAATAGTAACAATAATAGTAATAATAATAATAATAATAATAATAATAATAATAATAATAATAATAATAATAATTTTCAAAGTTGCTTTGCCGTCGCGCGCGTTCCGCGGAGGCCTGTGCAGGCGTGGCGTGCCAATCCCTCGCACGCGATGTGCCAGCACGCGCGCGCGCGCTCCGCAGCGCGGTCGATACGCGCAGAAATGACGTTCGCGACCGCCCGCGTGCCTTCGCGCCTCGAGAGGAGCGAATTGAATTGAACGAATTGACCCCCTGCTAGCGATGCGACGATGATAACAAAAGAAGGACGTTCGAAATAAGCGAGCGGCGCTAAAAAAAAGCACGCGTCTTCTCGCCCGCGCTTTCACGCAAAATTACGCGGAAAGTACTCAAGTTTTCGAGAAATCATACACGATCTTGGGGTCGTAGGCTTCCGCGGTCGCAGTCGATGCGTTCTTGGCTATCCGGGATGAGCCGCGTCTCGGTCAATTGTACTGACGTTTCGGCCATCTTGTTGTGGCCTTCTTTAGAGCTCTGAAGGTCACAGCAAGATGGCCGGAACGTCTGTACAATTGACCGAGACCGCGGCTCATCCCGGATAGCCAAGAATGCATACATGACCTTATTTCAAAATCTATCTTTGAGGAACAGATTTCATTATGGGGAAAACATCTCAATCTTTATATAGTTAAGTTGTAAGAAGACTCGGAAAAAAAATTTGAACTTTTGCAATTTTCGAAAAATTAGAGTTTTTAACGAAAACGAGACCTGCACCATTCTCTTAAACGCCCTTCGCATTATCCAACACCAAAATTTAATCAAAACCGATAGTGCAATTTCTTTGAAAATTTGGAAAATGTTCCTAAGGACATATGTAAAGTACCCCCTCAAAATTAAAGTATATGTTTTAAATACAAGCGGCCGCGACGTCGGTTCGACGAGATCGGTAAAATATTGAACACTCTAGCCAGGTTGTATTCATGATTGCGTCGGTTCAAATCTAGTGCTAGTTCTAGCAAATCTGGTACTATTCAAATCTAGTGGTAGTTACTATATTCCCGTGGTTAAGTGAGGCCGGTGTAAAGCAAACGATGCGAAGGCTTTATTCGCATAGAAAACATTAAAAAAGATTTTTTTTCTGATGAAATGTCGGCCTTTTCTGGCGCACGATTACATAACTTTCTCTTCTTACAAAGAATCCGTAAAGTCAGAAAGTAGAACTGAAAACACCCATCGATGTCTCTGCACATCCTAGATTCAAGATAGTTTGCCCTGTCAACACGAGCGTCTGGAGCTGTAACGAGGGCCATAACAAAGACTTTCTTATGGCCACCTCAGAACTCTTTACTATACGCGCAAGTTTTCTTTATATTCCACAGCGGGGGGAGAAGACGGCTCTGGCTACGACACGGCTTAAAAGGGCGTACCAACTGTAAGCGTGAACTAACTCACCAAAGTGTGCCACGAGAAATGAGTTTTTTCAAAGTACGAGATGGTTGTTGCCAACATTATAAACTGATACGTGCCGTTCCCAGTCGAACCTAAGTATCTCAACGTGCTGGGCTATTCAGCGCTGGGTGAGGTCTAGGGAGCTCGTGTATCAAGAAAACTTGCGCGAGTAATACGTAAACCTTCTATCCTCTCAGGGATGCCACTACAAGTACTTGCTTACATCTATATATTAATGACTTGGATGGCCCGAGGTAACATCTTACAAGTATTACGTATCCCCCCTTTTAAGATTTCCTTCAATGTAACAGCTAGACTTTCTAGCATATTCTTCGTTGAAAGAAAACGTTAGTTAATGCTACCGGAACGATCATGTGTCTATTTTTTCTTCACAAAACACGTTTTTTGTCCCTGACACCGAAAATGTTGATTTTTTGCTCCTACTTGTAGTTACTCTCACGAATGTGTATTACAGTCAGAATCCACGTTTTGTGGCTAGCCGATACAGAAAACAATGTTTTTTTTCCTCCATGGGTATTGACGGTCTGAGAACAGCAGGGAAACAATTAGAGCCTCAAGCTTACACCACGGATTTCCACAAAAACTGATAATCCCCGATCGAAGTGATTGATGTCGCAGCAGCTCGAATTTGTAACGGATTTCTTTTTCTTTTTCGGACGATCTTTTCACGAAGTCCATAAGACGTTTAATCGACGGTAATAAGAATTTAATCGAAGGAACAAGAAAATACCGTTTTTTTGGTATCAGAAGCCAGCGAAACGAGATTTTTTTATTAAAATACAGGCACTTTTCCTGCCGCTTCACAGAGCTTTTTCTGTATGACGCGAGGAATAAAAATTATTTAATTTCTGAGTCCCGACAATCCAATTCAAGAAAAAAAGAAATCGTATGTAATCTTAATATCCAATCGTCACTGTTTGTTTTATCGTTAACTCGGCAGTTCCTGGTATCACCCAGAGGTGACACATCTTTGATCATTTTCTATAAATAGTTCTTTAGGAATTTGAATAATTTGATGTCACCAAACTGTTTCAACCTGTCGTGATCGTACTGAAATGGAAATTTGGCACCACTGCTACTAGGGAATTGTTGCTTTAATTTATTCTAGATGTCTTACAGCAAATTCGTGCATCGTGCACTTCGGCTCTTTATTCTTACACAAATTTTAAGATAAAGAAAGTACAAATAAACAGTAGCTTCTTTACTGAATGATCAAAACTGCAAATAATTCATTAGTAATTGTCATTTTGGTAATTAATAGTTAATAACATAGATTTTAGGCCGTAAGTCAGTAGCGTTACGAAATGAGAGCGGACCCGCCCGCAAAACTTTTATATGGGTTCCCCTTTATCAAAGTGTATAGCAAACGCAAGTACTTTTATTATCCCCTAAAAGTAGGCCCTTTTTAATCTGGGACCGTCCGTATTTCGGGCCCGTACGTTACAGCACTGAATTGATAAAAGTGTTTTCAGAAAATGAACATACTATAGTTTCCTCGTTTGAAAGTATGGTCAATTCTCTATTGTTCTACACAATACTTACGTGTAGAAGGTTGGAACTGACTTTCTTTGAACCCTTCTTCGCGCAACCAGTTCCGCGCAGGGGGAACTGTTAATTGTCCTTCACTTGAACACTACCTCCATTTGAACAACATTACTAGTGGTCCTCGACTTGATGGACTTGCTTAGAATCTCCCACTTGATAGACTTGCTTGGAGATCAAGAGGATAATCCCCGCGCAAGTTGATCACGTGGAGGATCACTGAGCAAGTCGATCATATGTGGGATCCCTGAGCTAGATATTCAAGTGGAGGATACCTGAGCAAGTGGGGGATCCCTGAGCAAGTCTATCATGTGGAGAATTCACGAGAAAGTCGAGCGAGTGTAGTATCACCGAGCAAGTCGATCAAGTGGGAGATTCCTGAACACGTCGATGAAGATCATAAACAGTATTCCAGGTTGATCGTCTGCTTTTATATGTTTCTTTATTCATCTAATCTACTAACTTCATTTTGTTTCATCTTAACAAGATTTATATTAATATTTCATTAATGTCCATTATTAAGTGTTTCACTGTGTGAATTTGTGATTTTAAGTATTGTTTCTGTGTAATTCTGTGATTTATTCTCATAATTTCTTCCTTTTCGTCAATCGTTCACAAAACGTCCTAAATTATTGTTTTTTTATTACACACATATCAATTTAGATTTTTGGTTTTGTAGCACTGATAGAGGCAGCAAAGCGGCAGAATAAGCTTTATGATGAATGAAAAGTGTTTACTAAAGTTACGATTGGTAATTATTTTTGTAATTTTGCAATTTATTTCAGGGTTTATTTAATATGTAAATCGGCTAAGTTGTGTGTCAGTGGAAATAACTACGAAAACTGTAGCGTAACGAAATGAGCTCGCAAAACTTTTATTCACCCCTCTTAATAAATGTGTTCCGCAAAGACAAGTAGTGTTAGTACCTTAATAAATAAAAATATCTCTCAACAAATTCATATTCCTCAGTCTTTGATTACTACATAAGAATTCAGTGTTTCTAAGAGATTGTAGCAAGCCAACGTAACGCCACTGCCGCAAATCCGGGGTGTTACCTCGAGGTGACACCGGGAGTTGTGCTTGTTTGATAAAGAATCAATGCCATGGCGTGATCTCGGGTGTACGCGTTTTTTTAATTGTATGCGTTTTATTTTTGGTTCCAGTTTAGAAGTGCTTGAGAGTTTAGAAACGATATATGAGCATTACCGAGATGATAATTTTCTTTTGTTACCTCCTGATGTTGCTCTGTTCATCGATGAAGATACGGGTGACGTAACTAAAGAGGACATGAATCATCTGCCCTACTGATTTCTGAACTCAGTAGTAAGTTCAAGGAACGATGAAAGGTGATTCTGGCACAGGGAACTTTTATCAACCAGATGGAGCGTATGAAGAAGTAGTTTAGAAAACATCAATTAAATCTGAGCTTTCGGGCAAGGTACATTACAAGAAGGAAAACTAACTCAATCGCAAACATCGCAAACCTGATAAAAGAGATGACACTAAAAATGGCTGTATTTAATTGGCTGTCCGGGTGACGCCGCGTCCATGGCAAAGGTTCCGACGTTTTGCAGCTATTCTGCAACCTTCCTCAGGGCATTGCGCCCTGGGTAGAATGGCCTGCAGAATGGCGACCGAAACGTCGGCACTTTTCCATGGACGCGGCGTCACCCGGTCAGCCAATTAAATACTGACTCCGGCCGCGGAAGCCTACGCTCTCACTAAAAATGACGAACATTCTTTGAACTCAAATCAAGCATAATGCTTGACTTGTAATGAACTTGTCAAAATACCAGTGAATTTACGTAATGCGACTTTCGAAGGTGATTTCCCAAGTTTACTGCTGTTTGTATTACGGAAAGGAGTGTCGAAGTCTTCCCTACCGGAGCCCCCGTCAAAGGTCGAGAGAAATCGTCCCGAAACCAAACATTCATTACACTTATCTGCAAGAGCACCTGAACCAACAAATGGTTACAAAGATGGCGTATTGAAGCAAATGCCTCCAAATCCAAAAAAAGCATATTTACCCTATCCAAAAAGGAGTGCCCTAAAGTCCAGCTAAACAATGTATACCTAGCACAAGTATCTTGCATTAAATACCTAGGTTTTCATATGGACAAACGGCTTACATGGAGGAACCTTCTATCTGCAAAGAAGAAAGAAGCACAAATCAGATTCCCCAAATTATCATGGCTCATCAACGGCCACTCAAACCTTTCTTTAGACAACAAAGTACTCCTTCACAAAGCAATTATCAGGCCAATTTGGAGCTAGGGAATTCAACTCTGGGGATCCGCTAGCAAATCAAATATAAAAATACTCAGAAGATTCGAGTCAAAATGTATTCGAAGATTAGCCAATGCACCATGGTACGTGACGAATGAAACACTACGCCGAGACCTTAAGATACCTACAACATATGAAGAAATCACTCAGCGCAGCACCACCTACCAAGAGCGGTTAGCCAAACATCCTAATCCATCAGCAGTCAATCTACTGGATAATAGTGAGGAAGAACACCGACTGAAAAGATATCATATTCTGGAATTATCATTCCGTTTCAAACAACCCACATGACGATGTACTCTAACTTCAATTAATACACAATTATCACATTTACTGAATGTTTGTTAAGAAAACAGATTGTAAATAAACATAATAATAATAATAATAATAAAATATAATAATAATAATAATAATAATAATAATAATAATAATAATGTATTTTTAATGGCGAGCGGCTCAGGCCATAGGCCTGCTCTTCCGCAACCACTGATTCCAACATTTAGATAATAACATTTTAGAGGGGAGACAAGCTGTACATTTAACGTCTGGGAGAACAAAAATCTAGGACCATCCGTCAACGCCTTAAGCGATTGAGTAAACCCAGAAAACCTCAATTCAGGAATGGCGCTTAGGCCAACATTGAATAAATGAGTATGTTATACGAGTAGTAAACGGAAGTTCCCGTGAAAGAGAAAGAAAAGTACAGGAAGGTCAAAAAGTATATAATGATAAGTTTGTGGGGAGAGGGAAGAGAAAAAAGCGAAGAAAAGACGAGAAAGAAGTAGGCAAAAAAGTAAGTATGTAGAACGTTTACAGAAAGCTACGTTAGTTCAACAATGACTGTAACGCTCGACTAGCACTGCTCGTTGTGGGTGACGCGGGCGTTGTGTTGCAGAGATGAGACCTGAAGCGGTGGCCAGACTCGGCGCACTGCGCGAAGCAGCCTCGGTGGAGATGGTGGCCGAACTGCGCGCGAAGCTGGCGCCGTCAACAAGGACATGACCACCAGGCGCGCGTCGCCACCAGCGATGCGACGGATCGGGCAGACTACTTAGTCGTAAGAAGTGAAATCCGGGCAGAAAATGGGAAGAATGCCTCTGTTAAAAGGAAAAGAGTGCTCGTGCTAAACGTATTAGCCAGCGTGCTCGTGCTCTATTTCGGGACGCATTGGTAAGGGACTAGTAAGAGGAACTCCTCGCCACAGGAAGAGAGAAGGTTTTCCGAAAGCAAGAACGCGGAAACGGGAGGTCTTCCATCTTAAGAAACGGAGACCCGAACCCTAATGTTAGCATTAGAACGCAGAACGGGGTGGGCGACGTAGGAGTATCCGTGAGCCTCGACTTATATACCGGGAGTGCACAGAAGCAGTAGGTGGTTCTTGGAGACAGTGGGAGAACCTGTGCATTTGCACAAACAGTCTGGCGCACGGGCATCTGCGGGCCGGCTTGCAAGGCGGCGTGTAGGAGCACTGGAGACGACTTTGTGTCCTTGGTGACTGGCGGCACGTGTGCGGAGCGATGCTGTGGCGTGTTCCGAGGTTGAGAAGTGATTTGAGTGGCCACGATTCACAGCCGATTCTCAATCGAGTAAGATCCGCTCCGCGAATCGGAGGAAACCATCAGTTGTTACGCCGTACGGACTTTGTGATTCCAGCTGTGACATCCGGTCACGGAAGGCCTGGGCTTTGTGCGCGCTTCAGAAGTAGGAGTGGCGAATGGCCACAATGCGAAACCGATCATCGATCGGTTGGATGCTCGCGCGTAGGGGATAGTAAGGTCTATCAGAGCTAGGGTGTAAGAAGAAAATTCATTGTAAATATTTGTTGTTTGTTTTCTTTGTAAATAAATATTTGTTATATAGAAAGCTCTGTGCTGTGTTCGCTGTGAGTATCCATGATGCTACACACTCGCAGGGAAACTATACGCTGTGTAGATTCTCATTCATTCGGAGACGTTGATTCCCGCTTTGTGGCTCAGGGCAGCCAGTTGTGACTCTGCCAGTGTCTTTGGACTGGTTGTCGTGAATTCAAGCCCCGGCATGGCAGATTTTCACAACTTAGCTAGAAAGCTGGATCAAGTTTTGTGGCTATGTGGAGGAGAACTCTTGTGCCCGGGTGCTTGCTCTAATCGGTAGTTTTCCGCGGTTTCTCCGATCAACACCCGGCGGATGCCAAACCAGTACCCAGACAAACGGGACACGTACCGCGCGCCATCTTTCCTTCCTCATCCTTGCCATATCCTCACACCTTAGTTAAACACACACACGTACTTGAACATGTTGGAAGACCACTTGGGAGCTTAGAGCCTGTCCTGGTTGGGTGGTGTCCCGCTTGTGGGAGATACCCAGATGATAAAAAATCCCGCAAGACGACGCGTAGGTTGTGTAGATATCGCTGTCGCGACATGGGGACCATCCAGTGGGAGAAGGCCACATCTCGCGATAAAGCATGCACTACACTTGTGGGGCTAATGACATTACCCGTTCAATACGCGCAAGTTTTCTTGGTATTCCATAGCGGGGGGATTGCGGGTAGAGGAGGGATTTGGCTACGTCACGGCTGAAAAGGGCGTACCAGCTGCGGGCAAAATTCGCCAAAGCAGGCCACGAGAAATGCTATGATTGTTTTGAAAGTACGAGGTGGTTGTTGCCTTCATTGTAAATCGGTACGTGCCGTTCCGAGTCAAACCTAAGTATCTCACCGCGCCGTGCTGTTCAGCGCTGAGTGAGGACTAGGGAGCTCGTGTACCAAGAAAACTTGCGCAAGTAATACATGTCCGTGAACACCAATTAATCGGCTCCGAAATATCGCCATTCAGCAGGGGAAGAACACTCTCGTGGACCGTGTACCGGAGCTCGTGAACCAAGAAAACTTGCGTGAGTATTACGTGCCCGTGAATACCAATTAATCGGCTCCGAAATCTCGCCATTCAGCAGGGAAAGAACATGGCCCCTACGCGCAACAAAAATGTGTAATACACTTACGGGACCAATGACCTTAGCCGTTGCCCGGGAACCCTAACGAAGCAGTGTCCGGCGCGCGGGGTTGGCAGGAAGGGGATCACGAAGGTGCGGTCGGAGTTCGACGTGGACACGGAGCACCTGGTGGAGGAGCTGGCGGTGGTGCGCGATCGCCTGGAGCGCGCGGTGGCGCACACGCGCGAGGTGGAGGCGGCGGCGGCGGAGCGGCAACAGCGCATCGACCAGCTGGCCGAGCAGCTCGACGTGAGCAACCCCCACCCCCACGTCTAATAGCGTGTGATGTATTCGGCATATTAGGGTCGGAGGAATCCGGCTTTGGCCAGCTAGCTTCGTACCAGGTCTGGACCCTGTTTTCATTTACTATCCACGGTAAGCCCCCACCCCCACCCCCTCACACGTGTAATAACGTGATAATGATGAAATATTAGGGTGGGGGTTTAGGAGGATCGGGGTGTTACTGTAGATGTTAGGGTCGGAGGAATCCGACTTGCCCAGCTTGCTTCGTCCCATGTCTGGACGAGGCCACCAAGACGTATTTTAGTCACCGAACTTAGCTTGCTTGGCATGCCTGACCTGTTTCTTTTGTCACGCAGCTATAAAAAATGAGACGATCTGTGTTAGAAAGCTACAGCTTCATTTGTGCTCTGGCCGGGAACGGAATCCGGGACCGCCTCAAGAAAGTTAGCAGGTTGTCCATGAGCCACTCGAGGGGCTTAAAAGTGAATATTAATTAATAATTAAAGCACGGTAGTTCAGATATTTACTTTACCTAGAATAAGCATTTAGTTTTACTAAAATAGGAATAAAAACTATAATAAAATCACATTCAAAAGGAATTATTGACAAACATTAATAATTAAAATAATTTACATCTGTATTACACCTCTAAAATACAGATTAGCCCTTAATGTATAAGGAAACGACCGCTTCTTTTGTAACCTTCCACAGGACCATCAAGAATGATGGATTTGAAATTGTTTTCCTCGCGAAGCTGTCTCTTCGAAATGCTATTATGGATTTCCTTTTATATCTTTAAATAGCATCAGGGAAAACGGAATTACATTTTTCTTTCTTTGCACTTTTGTAAATGCAAGCACTGAGAAGGGCGTATCATTTACAGAGATCTGCCCTTAAAAGAGATCGGAGTCCATTCTGAAATCTAGGATGGGATTGCTCGTGAGCAAAGTCTGTCAGCACCAAGAAAAAAAATATCTCGATTCGTATTTGTTTCATTTTTCATTAATACAAATGGTAAAAATAGCCATCAGAAGTTAAAATACGCAAAAAATAGGAAATACTTAATTGTACTTTTGTAGTTGTTTTAGTAAACTTTTATTTTGCCTATCAAAATGAAAATTTACTAAAACAACTATAAAAGTACAATTAAGTAATTCCTATTGTTAACAATAATAGTACCCAAACTTTCGGGATCTAATATTAATATTAATAATACAATTTTATTCATTTTACAGAAGTTAACAAATACAGCCGGTGCAATTAAATTAGCAAATACGTGTGCTCTGGTGCAGTTTAAGTAAGCTTATACTCAAAACAACTGAAGTATGGTAAAAAGTCACCACAATTTATAAACAAGTAACTGTTTTACAGAATAGTATCCTATTATATATGCAGAAAATTATACAAAACGAGTTGTTACAAAGAAAAGAAAAGTAGCGCAAACTATGTTATGATAATACAGATTAAAAGAAAGAAATTAAAGATGGAAATCTTTATTTTAATTAAATGTGTTTAATAAGACATTGAATTGACTGATAATGAATCTTTTAATATACTTGTTGAATTCCTTGTTGTTTAGTTTACTAACTTGTGTTCTGTGGGCAAATATGTAATGTATATAATTACTTTTATGTGCAAATATGTAATCTAGGACCCCAAGTCATGAAACGTTTGTAACCTGAAGTATTGGTATATTTCATTTCGTGTAAAATAACGCAGCGAATTCGCCTTGTACAGTGTTCAGGAGTCGCTACTTGATAATGTGTTACATTTGTATGAATAGAGCATAAAATTAGTAATTAATATTGTTAATGAATTTTAAATTCTTTAAATTTCAAAATGTTTGCGTAGCAGAGTGGGTTTATATGTACAACTGACGTATTAGTTTTTAATGGCTATTTTTGAAATATCTACCGTCGAGTGGCTCATGGACAGCGAGCTAGCTTTCTGTGAAGCGGTCCCGATTTCGATTCCCGGTCAGAACACGAAGCGTAGCTTTCTAACACGAATCGTGTCTGTTTCTATTGCTGTATGAAGAAATGAAATGCTCAGTCACGCCAAGTAAGTTTGATGCGGAGATGGGAATACATGCTTGTTAAATGTCTCCCTTAGCCCCGAGGCATGGATAATAAATCAAAACACAGGGCTCAGGCCTGGGAACACCATTAGTTGAAGAAAGCTACATTAATCGGATACTAAAATGCCAAACTCATTCATATTTGAAATTTAGAAAATGAATTGTTCGTAGGTCGTTCCTATTTTTTATTAACACATTTTTGCATATATACAATTTCTTATTAACATAATCGACACTACGTGCAGAGAATTTTCGGTTCTTGTGAACTTATGTGCACATAACCAATACGCTCTACAATATTAAGTTATATTGATCTCAGTTAATACAACTTACCACGAAAAAACTTTTTTGCCTCATATCCGCGATTTCGTATAACACCAAAGGTTTGCAGATGAAGGTTGTCGTGAGTTAGTAAGGTAATGTTTATGGTAAATTAAAGGGATTGAGGGAACCGTGCACAGGCAATATTGCTTCATGTCTCCAATGAGAGTTCTCTCGAGTCTAACTACACTTCATGGACCTGGATCACAAGCCGAAAACTATTGAAATTCGATCTGGCTAGGGCTTTGTGAACGCTGTTGAAGTGTCTTTCAGCACAGAAGAAAACAAATAGGACGAATGAAGAAAATTCTCCAACAGTGCGAGATGTATTGAGGTTAAAGTAAGATACTAAGCATTTAGAGTGCGTGGCAAATGCGGAAGAAATAGGACAAAGATGAAAGCACGAAAATAATGACATTTTAAATTCGGGGCTGTAGCATGTTTTACTGCCCAATAAACCCAATCAAAGAAAAAAAACATATTATTATTTTGTGAACGGATGTAAATATATCACGTGTCACTATAATCGGAGTCGACCGAATATCCGTAAAATTAAGTAAATATGGTTCTTAGAGAGATGAGGATTTTACCTAATTTAGTTTGTTACATGTAAAATTTAAGACCATTGCTTACATTTTGAATACGAGAAGTACCATGTTAATAAGCACGAAGTTCATTACACTATTTCAAATCCGAAGGGGAGGGTCTAGTCGGGTTATACTAGGGGTAATTATCATTTCCTGTATAAGGTGTCCGTTGGCGCATAGAATCGGAGGAGTGGCCATGGGGCTTCTTGAGGACACTTGGAGAGCTCATGGGAGTCATGCCTCCTCAAAAGCCGATGGCATGTTCACTAATATAGTTATGTGATTTTGTCTGCCTTCCATATTTCAATTGGATAAGTTTTTAACGCTTGAAAACAAATAAATAAAAATAAATTTTAACTTGCGGTTAAACGAAAAATTCTTCGAGTGGACAATACACCTGAAGTCCCCTCCACCTCCGATAGAAAACTCTTGGATGCGCCACTGAATACATGAATATAGAGAGCACGTATTTTCGCAATTGGTGAGATACAGTTACCAAATCCTTCGAATCGTAAATCATGAAAGTACCACCTCTCATTCCGAGTTATTTTTTGAGTTTACCTAACCCATGGTTCCAAATATGTTTGTTAGGACTCTCATCTCTTTATAATTTCTGTTTGCTTTGACTGGTTCCCTGCCAGTTTTTCCCATTGTCTCATTTCCTCTACAGGCAGCCTCGTACGTACAAAACTGGAGTAAATATTGTGTGTGTAGTGATGCTTAAATTATCCGAAAATCTCTGCGAGCTCTATGATCGATGGAGTGAAGTAATTAACGATCATTCAATGGGTAGTGCGCTAATAGCTATTGCTGAGAAGGAATCTCATCGACCTAATTTCTCCGTTTGAAAAGAAAAACACCGTTCAGAAATGACTTCAGCTTCACAATTTTTTTTAATTCCTCAGTCCACCTTGCTCGTTTCATTTTTGTCAATTTTCTTCGAAACATAAAAGATGGGCAAAACTATATGTAGTTGGTACAGGAAAATGAAGTTGCATCATTTTCTCATTCAAACAATATCCATGACCATAGTGACACTTTCCGGAGCTAGTGGTGCAACTGCTAATACGATAATATTAGCTACCGTAGTTTTTATTGTGTTTTGGTCTTTTGCTAAAGAAAACGTTTGTACAACACCAAAACACGGGGGGAAAACTATTACTTGCATCCCAAAGTCACAGTCTCAACGCCTTTGTATACAACGGGTGTAATGTTCAACTGTTTAAGTTCCTGCGCTTCTTGAACCGTGCGGAGCAAATATTTAACGAGCAGAAAACGCACGTTTTTAAACGCGAAGTACTTTTCCTTCTCTATACAGTTTCAATGTAAAAACAGTACCTCGCAATACAGCTCTTCAGTTTTCGATCCACTTCCTGTGCACGGAAAGAAAGGAAAAATAGAGCGCTTAAAGCGGGCATTGGTTATCATTACATTATCTGCGCAATAGGTCTAGCTGGCAGGGATGCGGGTGTGAACGGTGCAGACTTCGCAGTAACCTGTGCACTCGGCCGACATCACAGTGTTTAGAGGCGGCTACACCAAGTGCCGTCTGAAAAACGTCGACTTTTTACCTTTCCGGGGGGCAGCTTCGCCACAAAATGGTACATTCATAATTTGGAAAAAAACACAAGATATACAGTGGAAAAAATTACTCTTTAGTGATTTGTTTCGTTGGATTTCGTATGTGCAGGCACAACAGATTACTAGACAATTACAATCACCTACTCGTATTAGGCTACCCGATGTTTTCTGAACAGCGATAACATGCGTAGATGAGCCTCGTGTGTGCAGATGTCTCGTAGATGAGTCTCGTGTGTACAGATATCTCTCGTGTTCCTGAAGAGCGCTAGTACGGGAAGTCTCCCTTCTCGCGTGTCTGGGCTCGCGCTTTAACGGCCATCGAGTGCGCAGATGTCTTTCACGGGCTCCACGAGCGCGCGCTGCTTGCGACCGCGCACGGCCCGGCCACGGGC
>BOPP01000015.1:15758495-15789868 GCA_017312745.1 Gryllus bimaculatus | reverse complement strand
GACAATGCTAAAAAGAATGTCACTTGTGCCATGGGAAAGAAGTAGAAAACAAAGACAGAGATGTAGCATCTGTTCAAAACCTGTATGTAATGACACACGCCAGGTAAATAGTGTGTCAGATCTGTAATGCTACTAAAAATGTTAAAATAAAAAATGTAAAGTATTTGTACAGGTATTGTTAAAATAAAATAATCATATTAGCGTATTTGATTCATTACCTTGCGTCGAAATAATATACTTGTAAGCATAATTCCTTAGCAAATACTCCTGGGTCCGTTGGACCCCGCTTGCCCGCTGCGTCATAAAACGCTGCGTGGTAGGCACAAATTAAACGAGTCGATTTAAGTAAAGTTTAATACTTTCTGCCACTTTTCGAACAGTCGTTTTTTCGGGGAGGGCGCCGCCCGAGAGTCCTTAACGTCCAGACGCAACTGCGTCTCACTACTTAGGTCCCTAGCCCAGCGAGAGCAGTGAACGTTATACCCCAGGTGGTGGCAGAGTTCCTCCCCTGCCAGAACGTGAGATTCTGGCTGAAGTGGAGAATGTGCGGTTGGAGCATGTGTGTTAATTCTAATTAAGTACGCAAAAGTTAATTTAATTGCTCTTCAATTGTTTGGCATAATTAATGGTGAATAGAGATCAAGCTGCCGCCACCGTAATCACTTAACACAAAAACAAATGTGCCATCTTGTAGAATGATGGTTTTGGTAATTGATTAGGCAATTTTATTATGAAATTAAGCAATTGAGTAATTTAATTGCTCTCAAACTTACTTGTGATCTAACCCTGATGACTTCTCAGGTGAAGATCTAGCCCTGAAGACTCGCCAGGTGGCGACCTAGCACATAATACTACACGATGGCACATTTGTTTTGTGGTAACCGATTGTGGTAATGGCAGATCAATCTTAAGCCAGTTCACTATTAATTACGCAAACATTGAAGAGCAATTAATTTAACTTTTTCATAATTAATTAGCAATCCAGTAGTTCTTAATGGCGCCATGTTTTTGTGGTAACCGATTATCGTAGTGCCAGCTTAAGAGAGGTCCACATTCAGCCAGGATTGTATTATGCAGTCGTTTCAAATAATGCGAGGAAGTAAGCGCTGTTCTAGCACCATTAGTTTTAATTTTTTCTTCAGAGAGAGGAAAAAGCACGGAAAGAATGACCCAGATCTTATTTTTGTTGAAATATTTTATGTTCTCTGAATTTTCGTAAATATCAAAAGTTACAAAAAATGCGAGAAAGTGCTATTGTAGCTCCACTTGTTTATTTATAAAGTGAATTTTGGAAGACATGGTGTGCTGTGTTTCTAGCAGTTTCACGGAAAGAGTTGCGCCCACGGTAGATCAAAATATTAGTGATACACAATTTTAAATGTATTCCTTATCATTTGTATAACCCTTACTAAGTGTACGAAAAAGTCTCTGCCATGTAGCACCATTACTTTTGTCTCTGTTAATTGTATCGAGACAGGAATGTTATATTACAAAAAATGATGTCCAGATAATGACGGAATACGCGTTCTGGAGGTCCCTACTACCAAAAAAGGAGTTTTTATTGTGACGTGTACTACTTTAGATGAAATTTACGTAGTAAAGGGAAAGTTATGCAATGGTTCAAAATATTGATCTCTAGTTATTAATGAACACACATGTTTTGAATGTTTCTGATACCGATATCTTTTTCAAAAACGTCTGTGTACCTGTCAGTCCGTCCGTCTCTCAGTTCCCTCTTTCTTCCGTCTGTCAGTTTGTAGATAACACATGAATATTGACAGAATTTTCTCTAAAATTAATATTTTTTGATCAATTGGGATGCACTAGGCATTTTTAATTTGAAACTTATGTATTAATTTTTAATGGTACTGTACATGAAGCACTTAAGATGTTTTTATTTTTCCTGAGAAGAGACTCCAAATTCTTTTTTCAGCACTTATACGCGGAAACTAGTATTTATCTTCCCAGTTTACTTAATGTAAAAATGTTACTTCGAAGTACCACACCGCAAAGAAGTCACGGACGTACAAAACAATTGAGTAATGCAAAGAAAACAAAACAGGAGAGACGTGAATCAACATGGTTCCGACCTCTCGTATTGAGAATGACCTCAAGAATACGGAGGTACCTCTATTCAACGCTACACATGATTTTGTGCCAAAATATATTGTACGCACCTCATACGAAAGGTCTTTTTAAATTCCAGACTACGCTCCTAACCTCGACTTGTGTTTCAATATTTCATTTGTACATGTCTCGCATTTACTTCGCAATAAGAGAAAATATTGTAATCGTGCGCCGGAAAACGGCGAATTTTCGACAGAGAAACTTATTACACCGACTGGTAACGAAAAAGACAATAAATCTTATTCTTATTCATTTATTTATATGAAAATGAATGTTGGTATATATTACAAAAGCGGTAAACTTCTACATCGTGTGACCGCAAAAGTTGGCACATGTACGTGTTTTTTTTTTTACCCAGAAGGTTTATGTATTATTACTTTTGTTGCAAATCCACTCCAAAGTTTTTGATAAAATTTTGTCCTAAGATAGCGAAAAGGGCGCTTAAGAGAATGGCGCTGGTCTCATTTTCGTTGAAATCCCTAATTTTTTGAAAATTGCAAAACTCAATTCTTTCAATGTCTTTTTACCACTATAATATTGAGTATTGATTTTTCTTTAATAAACTCTGTTTTTAGAAATAAAGTTTTCGGAATTAGGAGTTTTTACGTGAAACTTTTTGTCGTAGAATGACTACAAAAATGGGTTCTGACTAAACTACGTGTAAGAAGAAGTAATTTACTATACATATGAAAAATAATTATCAATTCTCATTACGGGGGAGCGGCAAAACGAGTTTTTCCGTCGATAATTCGTCGTTTTCCGGTTCCAATACTATCGCTTCTGACTAAGTAAGCGCGAGAAAGTAAAAATGGTTTAACAAACTGGATTACTTACGTGCAGTTCTTCAGCTAGACAATTTTGAGCCCGGGGCAATGCTGAAATGTAGTTCCTCAAATTCAAAATGTGAAAGTTGTATCAAGAAAACAATATGAGTTTTTTATTTTAACAAATAACAACAATATGCGTTTAAGCTGGAAAACGTTTTTGAAAATATATTTTAAATAATAGTTTTAAGTAAAAGTATTTAGTAATCGAATAATACAAGTTCCACGGTGGGCTAAAAACACTAAAAAAGTTGTGTTTAGTTAGTGTTTAATAAAATAACTTGTTAAATATGAAATAATAACTATGAATTTCAGTAAAATCTATTTTAATGTTAGTGTCATTTGATTCACTTCAGAGTTCTACCTTACAAGAAATGACTATAATGAACTATTTAAAGTAAAAAATTAATTGAAAATGTTATGAAATATCAGACTAATGTACCGCGACGTATACGATTACAATGACGATTTTATCGAGTTCTAATTCCTTTTTTAATGTTTTACTATCAATCCCATTATCGGACCCCTTGCCTTGCAGGGCCCAGGGGTTCGCCGGGCCCCGCCATTCTCCATGCCAGGCGCTGGCACAGCTTGCGTGCTCCCCGTATTTTCCAAATTGAAGAATGTTCCTGTCCATTTGGCCTGAGTCGAATCTCTGCAATTTTGAAAATAATTCATTAGTTTTTGGGTGTACTTTACTTGAAGCCCCTGGGACATTTTCAAAATGTTCTAAAAATGGCTCTAATTTTTTTCTTTTAATTTCTTGTTACAACGGAGTAAATGAAGGTGGCATAAGTCCGATTTGCACTGTTGACTTTGAATTTTGATCTTTTTTCGGGGTCTTCCTACAATTACAAAACTAAAGATAAAATTTTTTCCTTCAAATAAAATTTGTTGTTCTTTCACTAAGGTCATGTACATTTTTTGAAAATTTTTGTAATTTTTGGGCGATATAGCGTGCAAATTATGTAATTTAAAAAATACAAAAAAATATTTTCTCAAAAACGGCTTCAAATTTTATCTTTAAATTTGTGGTAGGGAATGTGCAAAACGTATTCTATGACATAAACGACATATTGCTATATTCTTTGATTTTTCAAAAAAATATAAAAATGTAATTTTTTGATTTGTTTCTCACGTCGGTTATATTTATATTAGCTACAACTTGTTCATATTATATTTATGAGTACAAGTGCTTTAAATAATGTCATGAAGTTTCTCGAAAACTCAACAGTTTTCTTTGAAAACTAGCTCAAATTTCCGTATTTTCAGAAACGCTCAAACGCCATTTTTACTTCAAACATTTCACACGAATAGTGCTAATTGCACTCTTAAATGAGGTAAAGTTCATTTAGTTTTTTCTTTCAAAAATTACATCAATGTAATTTTTTTGAAAGAACTCCTGCACGTTTCCAGCACTATGTAAATACTACAGTATATGTGAGTTAAAGTACTTCAAATCACTACAAATGGAGTTTTTCGAAAATTCTGTGAGAAAGATTTACAAACTTCGAATTTACAGTGGCACTTAAACGACATTTTTATAAGAACGACTCAATTTTTTTCAGAGAAAATTGTCATTTACAACGTAATTGTACTGTTTTTTTAATATCCCTAAAACAATTTTTCCGTTCTTGTATTAGGAAACCGAAAAATTAGAAATTTTAAAAAAATGTACTTCGGGCTGCGATAGATGGTAGCTGGGAAGAGTATGTGGCAAGTTCGTGTAGCTAGCCGAGACCAAATGGAAATAGAAAACTAATACGGGAAAGTCTAAAACATTCTGTAGCACCCCTAGTTTAGATTTTATGGTGGATAATCACCCTGTGGAAGAAACATGGCTTCAAAGAGAGTTTGTTGAATACATTGTGAACGCGTGCTTAACGAAGCGAGTGCGATGAAGTGTAAGATTTATTTTAACTTTGTATGTTTCATTCACATAATGTAAAAAGATGGGTGGAATGGGAGAATGAAAATGTAATCTACTTAGAAAAACAATGTTGATGATTTTTAAGATTAAATTCATGCAAAGCCTCACTTTTTCATTGTTGTTTGCCCTTATAATAGTTGTGATGCACTACATTTTGTAAATTAATGTCATGAGTTTTTATTGTTTCTATTAAGTTAACCGACGATATTGGTTATTCCATTTCTGATAAGCGACTAAAATCAAAACCCATTTTAACATTATTCTATTTTCGAATTGAAAATCTAAATTAACGGATAGTGAACGGACTTTACCACGCGCCCGGAAATGTAAGAGAAGAAGGCACGTGTGCTGTAGGGTTAATGCCGTGGGACATACCGTTTCCGAGCTCTGCTCGAAATTCATTGTCTTTTTTATTGAGGGGATAATAATATGTTCAGTTAATGACTTTGTTACACATCCCTTGTCCTTACGATTCCGAGGAATGCTCATTTATGTAATTCTCTTATGTTTTCGTTAATACTGGGTAAAATCGTTCGCATCTTTAATGAAATAATAGACATACGTACACATTTGGATTTTTAAATATTATAACAATACTCTCAGTGTCCTCGACGACAGGACCCAAAATGACTTATTTCATAATCAATGTTTGGCTTTAGTTAGATTGCTATTCAATATCCTCTACTCGAAAATCGATCATCGAAATTTTAACACAGAAAAAAATCAAAAATATCAGTACCAGACAAGCCACGTTTAGGAGTCTTGAAAACAAACTAACGAAAATTTAAATTATGTAACTCTACAAGATGTTATGCAGTTCCTCGGAGCCTGCATGTCGAGCTGAAATCCTTATCAGCCATTAACTTCTTTGCTATCTTCTGCGTTGCGGGGGCGTGGCCGATATAAATGTTAGTTCGGTTTAAAAGGTCTCACGAGAACCCCTGCACGCCATCAACCAAAAACCTCCAACCAGAAATCAGGTAAAATGACCAACTGATTATTAAGTCTTAGGAATGTAGAGCGATGTTTATAATGTGCCAAGTTCAGATCTCCCGGTTTTCAGGACAGAGCCAATGTGTATGAAAGCTGACACCACATACACTCAATTCGTAATGGGCACTGCAGTAGTGCCGGATTAATAAAATGTGGGGCTGTAGCCCATTAAAATTTTGGAGGGCCCATCTGTTTTTGCTATTGCTTTTTTGTTATTTATTTTTCATAAAATAGTACAAAGAAAAAATTTCGTTGGTAACTCATTATATAGACTATATAGCATTTTATTTCTTTATAAATCTGCCTCTTACGCTGCTATCGTTATGTGCTATCGCGACACATCAAAAGTGACGTTACGCAACCTGCGGCGACAGTCAGCCAATAAGTTTTAAGCGGAAAAATCGAAGGAAAGTTTGAATGTTTTGCCAAAAGCGCAATGAGCCAACGCTCCATTCTGGAGTGAAGGCAAAAGAACGTGTATCTTAATCAGTTATACTAAAAATGCATTGTGTCTACACTTTTTTCGCATTTTAATTAAAATTATAATACCTTCTAAAATTTAATTTTAAAATTATAATCATGAATTTTACAATTTATGATATTATAAATTTTACTTTTCATTACCTTATACTACAAAACTAGAAAATAATTTAATACTCATACTTTTCATATTACTTTCATTTTATTTTGGGTGATTTGATCATTTTTTATTAAAGAAAAAATAATTTTAACTTTCAGGGGCCCCTAAACATCGGGACCCCGGGCCAATGCCTAACTATACCTGCCGGATATTCTATCACTGCACTTCAGTGATAATTATTTTAATATTCCAGCTTTCGTGTGCTGGATGAGCTTCTCTTGCTCGCACTCGCTCGAGCGTTCCATTCACAAACACTGAAAATTGGAGGGTCCTGTTTCCGCTGGCGGTCGGTTCATTCACAGACCAGGCCAAGGGCGCTGACGGTTTTGCCTTGGCTTTTGAGAGAGGAATATGTGAAATTTCAAATGCGGTAGCTTTGCAGAACTATGAAAGCAATAAATCTTCAGGTTTTATATTTCATTTAATATAGCCACATTTAAGAGTACTGTATGTGTAAGGAAATGTAGTTAATACATATTTTGTTACATACATTTTTTTCGAAACGGAATATCACTTTATATTTCCAGATCAATATTGCTCCTTTTTTCTAAAACAAGATTTACAGGCTGCTCTAAATTTAATTTTATTTTCTAAATTGTCAGCATGATTTCCAAATATTTCCAATACTTCTGTTAGCACTTTTCATTCACACTTTTCGTACAGTTTGTTCTTCGTATTTAGACAGTACAACATTGCGCCATCGTTTATTGAATTGTTCCGTAGGATTTTGTCTGAATGAATATTGCTCGATTGATACGAGCTGTAATCGCCCTGTGATTTTGAAAATATTCTCTTGAATTTTGGGGGTACTTTGTGTAAAGATTATGGAGCATTTTCAAAATTTTCTCATAAATGGCCCCAATTTAAAAAAATGCTTGCAAGAATAGAGAGAAGGACGCCTGTAAATATCGCCTAGGTCAAATTTTCACTGTTAACTATATATTTTAGAAAATTGCAAAGTTTGAAATTGTGTGATCCCTCATTCAACATTATTAAATGTAGAGATTTTTTCTTGAAATTATATTTCTTCTCCACAATAAGTTATTTAATCAACGTCAAGTATTTTTTAAAAAAAGAAGTTTCAGCACATTTTTCAGTAAAATTATGGCAATTTTAAAAAGAGTTTCTCAAAAACGGCTTCACATTTTTCCCATTAAACTTCTTGTAAGGATAGTGTTAATTACCCTGAATAACCTAACATCAACGACAAATTAGTATGCTCTTTGGTTTCTCATGAACAAATTTTTTTGAAATATCTTACATCGTAAATACTTACATTGTAGCGTTTTTATACATTTTTGCGTTTGTAAACATAAGTACTTCAAATAATATCTTAAGAAGTTTTTCAATAGTTCAAACGTTTTCTGTGAAAATGAACTCAAAATAGCTAATTTTCAGAAATTCTCAAAAGACTTTTATTCAAAATCGACGTATAAAGAATCAGGTTATTCTCTTCTCTAATATTCTTGTCACGATTCAATTCTTCATTTAAGGGTCCGAAATATTGAGAAATCGTGGACAAGTGATTTTATGCGGCGATCGATGTTTACTGAGAAGAGTGTGGGGCAGGACCGAAAAGCTATAGCTCAGACTTGAGATAAGGAAACTAACTAGCACTAGGAAGTCTTTGCCAATCTATAACATCACTAGCTAGATTTCATAACAATAATGCTTTTATGTACTGACATATTTTACTGTATTAAGGCGCTGTGTACGTTAAGTATTTTGTATCTCGCGTATTTGTTATCTCGCGAGGGTTATCTTGTTTTCAAGCATGATCAAATATAGACTTCGTATGTTGACCTGTCACCTCGTGAATGTCCATTGTTCTCCCAGACCTATTATGCTTTCTTCGACGCCTTGGCACAAGCAAATACTGATAAGTGACTCCATTTCCATCCATTACTGATAAGATAACTAAAAATAATTAACTTACATAACATTTGGTTTTTGGAAATTACGTAACATGAGTACTCTGTGTTCACATTACGCTACCATAACTAAAAGTTTTCTCTGCTGTAGCTACTTGTTTTAATGGCTATCAAACAATGTGTGTTGTTGCGCACTACAAATATACAACTCAATTAAAACTGGCCAATGAAGAATGTTCTGTCAATAATAATTGTAATATTTTTGTAATTTAATGGAAAATGTCAGCTTGTTTACTTTTTCACAATAGCTTCCGAGACAGGAAGTGAAATACCTGCTACTTCCTAGGGCATAGAATATGTTTTGTGTCAAGTGACCTTCTTCTTTTACTGATAAATACAGCACGATGGAATTTTTTAAGTGTTAATATTTCTTGGTTGTATGAATAATTTAAACCTGAATTACCACAGGCCATTACATATTGAACAGTAAGTTAATAGTAACTTTGTGTTAGTAGTAATATATAATTATACCTGAATATTATACTTAATTTAGTATATTATATAGATCATCTACAGAAAACATAAATTGTTATATTTTAATATATAATTTATTATATCAATTCCATATGATTTTCCTAAATGAATAAATAGCGACTTGAATAATGAAATTGATATTTCGTTATTACCGGCAAGAGATACATTGGGTTATTGCAATATGACAGAAAATGTGTTAATTAACTTCATGGAAATGAGTGTTTTGGGATTCTCAATTGTCCGAATCAGGTTTTTTAAGAAGGGTTTACGACAAAATTGAAGTGACGTCTGAGAAAAGTTCAAGTTACAAAACACAAATGAATGATACATTTTACGTGTATGAACTAAAAATAGTGATGCTATAACACCACATACTTTCTCGCATTATTGCTAAATTTCGCAATTTTTGAAAATTGAGATAATTAAACTAATTTTTTACAACTTTTCTTTATGCGTCCTTTGTGTTTTGCCCAAAGAAATACAAAAGAAGTAAACATTTAACAATGTTTACTGTGCACTTAATACAATTTCTGAGTTCCAACTCGTACCGATAACAATGCGTTTCACAATACAGTAAAACTTGCTCAACACGGAACGTGTATATGTGAGAATCGCGAAATGAATAAATGTGAACATAAATCGCGGCCCCGACAATAAAAAATTCGACAGTATTATACTTAGGTTATATATATATATTATTATATATATATTATAATATATATAATATATATATATATACTATATACTTTATACCTATATACATATATACATATATACCATATACATATATACATATATACATATATACATATATACATATATACATATATACATATATACATATATACTATATACATATATACATATATACATTATATACATATATACATATATACATATATACATATATACATATATACATATATACATATATATTCCTCCAAAAATTTAAATTTCATTTCAAATTGGCAGGGCCGATTTCGTCGAGATCGATCAAGAAATGTTCATTTCATTTTGGTGAATACAATTTAGACGCTAGTGACACAAAAGGTTTGCCAAAAACTTTTTTTAGCATCAAGGACCAAAGACACTAGGTATGCAAGAAAATAAATTACTACCTATAGCAGCAATATAAAACCTTTTTTCAGTATCACGGACGAGACTTTATGTCGAAAAATAGGCACTTTCTGTATTAGAATCTACCGCAGTATCATACTTTCTCTACTAGTTTAGCATGACGTGGATATTTTTTAAATAACTGCATTCGAAAACAGTTCAAAACTATTTTACTCACAATATGTTACACTCAGATGGTAAACACAAAAATACAATTCGTATTTGCTAGTCTAACTCTGAGAATCAAGTCCAATAAAACGAAGAGGAGAACCAAAGTCCGGGAGAGAAGACCAATTACACAAGCGATGCGCGAATACAATTAGTGTGAAGAGAAATGAACGCTGCATCAGCGGCGAGCCTCTCTCCACCCGCGCCTTGCATTTCCTCTTCGCTTGGGAAGACCTTGTCCCTCCTCCTACTTCTTCCTCTCTTGTCTTCTGCTATCAGCCCCTCTTCTTAGTATTATTAAAATACTTGTCTAAATATTTGTGTGGTTATAAAATTAGGTTTAGTAATCGCAAAGACGATTAATCAAATCGTGACGATTCATGTAAATGTCGAAAAGAGAGTATAGAAATTCACAGCGTATTACACTCCCAGGTGAATAAAAAACACGTGTTTTCTAGATTTTTTTCCAAAACATCAGGGGAGGGGGAGGAAACATCTTGTCGAGAGCAATCAATTGAGCTAATGATTCCTTCCGGAGATGCTGTAAATCATCCGACGTGAGCTTTAGTTGCTTAAAGATATGTTTTCATAGAAATTTCTTTGGATGTTCTGCATAGATTCGCAAATAATATTATCAGTTCCCCGCCAGAAGACGTATTCCCGTCGAATGATACCTCGATTGGTGGACCGGGAGGGGTCCAAACGTGAGTGATGAACGGAGGGACACATGCAGGTTCGTTAAATACTATTAAGGGTTACTACGTAATACTACAAAGAAAATATAAAGAGAAGTTTGGCTCCTTGTGGCAATGTATGGGATAAAGAAGCTCCTATAGTTTTGCACGATAGTAAAGTCCTTAGAGCTCCTTCTCGGGAAATTGAGAGTCCGTTTGAAATCTTGGAGGTAGGGTCAAAATAGGTCCCCAACCCTGCATCAAGGGAGTTCCCCACTTAATCGTAGTTTTGTATGTGTGTGTGTTTCGGGGGGGGGGGGCTATTTTTGGCAACACGCAGTGCGTGGAGGTTGGGCGGATTGTAGCACAGAGGTCAGGAGGTACTGGGGTAGGCAGGCAGGGACGCGCCCGTGAGATAAGAGTGAAGGGGGTGGGGGGCGACGCAGGTAGAGCGGAGCGTGGCGGTCATACGGGGTGGACAGAGGAATTGTTGACGGAGAGTTAAAATTTCTGCGATTGGATACAATAGATACAATTAATTCCATTTTTCTCACACTTCTTAAGGAGAGAGTTATGTAATCGTGCGCTGTAAAACTAAAATTTGTGTGGTAGAAAATCTCTTATTACCGGGTCCTGGTAACTGGTATTTTGGTTCTCGAGAGTAATTTACATAAAGCTTCAAAAACATTTGCAAAATTTTCCCCAAAATGGCATATCATTTTCGTTCTCAGATAATGTGAATAACCCTTTAGAGAATGATACAGGTTTCATGTTCGTTGAAATCACTGAATTTTCGAAAATTGCAAAGAACAATTTTTTGGATCGATTTTTCGAAAAGTGAGTAGTTTTCCGCGAAATATAGGCAATTAATATTTTTAAATACTTTTTTCTAAAAAAGGCTCAACATTTTTCTACCTTTTTTCGCGACTAGAAAAGACGCTTTAAAGATTAGTGTGGTTCTCATTTTCGTTGACGTTTCCGAATTTTCGTAAAAATGTAAATTTAGAATCAATACAAGAAAGTATATGCTATTGTACCAGCAGTAGTTTCCATGCATTTCAATAAATGATTATCTGGGTAATATAAGGTTTCTTTAGCTGTTCTTTTGTTGCATTTTTTATATTTGATTAACTTCTTTCAAAACGCCCGTCTTTCGGGGTTTTTATTCAAAACATTTTTGAAGGATGTTCGCTCGAGAATAATAAATGACTCTTTCTTTATACAGCACTTATGCTATGACATGTATTCTAACTTTTGTCGCTATTAATAATTTTATTGTTACAGTCCTGCTTGAAATGGCTCCCAAATACAAGTTAACCTACTTTCCTATTAAGGGTTTGGCAGAACCTATTCGATTTTTGTTTTCTTACGGGGGAATTGAATTCGAAGATTTTCGATTGTCTCAAGAGGATTGGCCAAAATTTAAGCCGAGTGAGATATATCTTCTTTTGTATTTTTAAAAATATTTTATGAGTTATATTTAATATTTAATATGTTGTTCTTATATATTTTAGATACTCCATTCGGACAGACTCCAATATTGGAAGTTGATGGTAAAGTAATACATCAATCAACAACGATTTGTCGCTACGTGGCTAGACAAGTGGGTCTGGCTGGAGCTGATGACTGGGAAGCAGTTCAGATTGATGCTGTTGTCGATACAATCACCGATTTTCGTTCAAGTACGCATATTGTTCCAGATGATATTAGAGGTTCATGTTTTAGAATTTAGTACCCAAGATATTATACCAAAGCCATCAACCAGTAGTACAAGGAAAAAAATACTGAAACAAATTTCTGGAGCAGTTTTTCACTTACAGAGGAAGTTTGGGTAAAATGGAATACCGTTTTTATTTGTTAGCATTTCTTTATAGTGAAACTGTTTGGAGCACGGAATATGAAATGAACCCAAATCTCAACTATTTTCAATGAAATATTTGTTTTGAAAGTTTAAAAACAAACTTATTTAGTATCAAATATTTTATTTTGTTTTTAACGTTGCATTTGGAGGGTAATATGAAATAGCTGAGGGGTCTCAAAATGACAAAAATGAAATAAGATTGATAAAAACGAAGTAATGATAACTTAATATTATAAAACAAAATGTCATTGGTTTTGATAATTTACTTGCAAAAATCACACACGTTATCTTCCTGCTCTGCTTCAGGACAGTTAAGGTGGGCCCACAGGGAACAGGAAATATATTTCACCCAAACCTCTCCCCGACTATCTCCAAAAAAGGTTCCATTACACAAGATACACTTTGCATCATCGTTGTCTGATATAGAAAATGGTATGTACTGCAACTCCGACGATACACTGAAATGGAAAGACCTAGTATTCCATATAACCCGACATGCCATTTTGAAATCAATAACATTTAACATAAACGCGAAGAACGACGAGCTTCAAAATGAGCATAAAGTAATAATTGACAACTCTTGTGGTGTATATAGCGGTTAATATCTAATTATTAGACAGAAAACAAAATAGTAATATTATTGGCGTTTCAAAATATACCTACGTAAGCTTTTGGAAATGGAAAAACGAATCTTCTTCAGTAGCAGGCGTGATGCACGTAGCAAGCGTGTGACTCTTGACTCTAAAGTATCGTACGTGCATTCTGAAGTACACACTTGGCAGCAGCTCTTGACAGAGGAATAAGCTCGGTATTTCATATAATTCGACTGTGTCATAATATCCGAACTTCCTCTACAGACCCCCCTCCCCACAGAAAAATCTTGGTTTAATAAGGTATGGTACAGAAGTCCTTGTATAATAAAGCATTTATTTGCAGTTATTTTTAAATTGTCCCAAAAATACAAATATGGCATTTTTTGCTCGTTAATAGGCCGACTTAGACCACGCGTTCATGCACCCTGCATTTACCGGGGCTCAGAAACAGTATCTCGGAGGCAGCTGCATGTAATTTTAAAATGGGATCAGCATTTAATTAGATCTGATTTTATCCCCCAGGGTTGTTAGCCCTGAGGTATGAAGGATGAAATGATGATAGTGAGGAGTTAAAGGATAACACACACATACAGACGTTCACAAACACACCCATGCCCGAGGCGGGGCTCTAACCGCGATGGCCTGCCCTCTGAGGCCTCTACAGCACTACAGCCTTAACGATCTCGACCATCTGATCGGCTATTATTATTATTATTATTATTATTATTATTATTATTATTATTATTATTATTACTGTTGTCTCCTATATTATTTTAGTAGTATACATATCTTTTGCGGCTCTCACACGCAACAGATCTTTATAAATGAGGTCTCTAAACAAAGAGAATTTCATGGTGATGGGACCAATTGCACTTTGACTTTAAAAAATGTAGGATTTGTTTATAAAAACGCATCTAAAGATTCATTCTAAATGCAACCCGCAGTACTCAGTCAGCTATATCGTTAAATAACGCCTAAAGCGTTCTAGGCCCTTAAAAAAAATTTTTTTGAGGCCAAACGCCTCGAAGAAACGTTTTTTACTCCATAATATACAGAATGAGATATTCTGGGACATTCTATTACATTTTTGCAGGCTTTGAACTTATCGAAACTACCAATGCCACCTAGATTTCAATCCTTGGTGATGGCGACAATCTTTGTGACGTCAAGCTTAGGAAGCTTAGATTCCTCTATCTTATACTATTTACGCTTTCTGTGTACACCGCAGTTTGTGTTTGAGTTTGACAAGGATCATTTGCATAATTATTAATTCGATATTTGCTCTCGCAGCAACAACTGTAAGTATTATTAATAGTTGCCTGATACTGATGAAGATTATTTCTTATGCGTGTAGTGAAAACATTAATTTAACGTTTTGCTGTGGTCTACAAGAGCTGTGTACCTAATTGTGGAGGTATGTGGGTATACAGTACAATTTCTCGGTAATACTGAACACATCTTTAGTGACAATTTCTTTTCAACATTAATTGCATTGTCTTTTATTTTTATTTGATAGTGTTAGTACAATGGAAGTTACCTTTATACACTTTTAAATAAAAAAAAAACACGTTTCGTTAACAACTTGCCCTCTTAGAATGAAAATAGAAGAATAGAGAAGAGTGTGGAGGTTAACATGCGAGAGTTCTTGCGGAGATAGAAGGGGAAAACGTGTGCTATGACACAAACAAAGGACAAACTTTTTTTTTAACTAAAGTAAAATTTCTTGAAATAAATGAACAAAAAAGACAAATCAGGCTAGCCTACAATACTTTGAGAAATTAATTTTTGACTCATAATAGCTTTCTTTAAGTACGTAAGAACGCAGGAAATTATCCAATCCTTTTTAGTATGCAAGCAATTTTTCAATTTTCGCACCCCAGCAAGTTGGCGCCCTGCCTCTACCAAACCCCTTCTCTTCCTCATAATAAATTCCGGAAAGTTAAATAATATTGCAAAGAGTTGGGTTATTCTTGCCCGATCCCGTATTTTCGTTTGTAATCTACTTCGTATGGTACATTACTTGGCTTTCTCAAGAGTAAAAATCTACTCTAATATTTTTGTAACCATCAAGGAAAGCGAAAAGCTATCTGTCAAGGAACTTCAAATGTTGCTTTTAAGGGAGTGTGATTTGTTCGAAGAACAATCTCTAAAATACTGTTTCATTTTTGTTTAATATTGCGTAAGTACGAAGTTACACTTATACATTTTTTAAATAAATAAACACGTTTCATTAACTTTCCTTTTTAATGAAAAGGATAAAGAAATGGATAGGGAAAGGGTGGGGATTAACATGCGAGATTTCTCTCATGGGTACGCTAGTTGTTGTTATTATTATTATTATTATTATTATTATTATTATTATTAAATATTAGCAGTAGTGCTTTTGAAGTATCTCTGAATTTGAAACTACTGGGGGCGGATGAAGATGAAGAAAATTCCGAAGGCCCCACATTCCCTGAATCAGTATTGTCTTCTGTAAAGTTTACTTCAGCTAGAATCTTCTACAGGAATATTAGTGAATTAACTTCAAAGAAATTATTATTATGCACGTGAGAAACTATTCTAAATAGATCATTTTATTGCGCATTATGTAATCTGAAAAAATCTAGAAGGAGAATGTATAATAAGGCACTTGTAGGTCTCATGTATGCGTGCTCTAGGAAATCCTCCCTCCCTTGGATGGACCTCTATTAATAAGTGACGGGATATTTTGTTACAGAAATTCAAAATTATTTTTACGACAGCGATCCTGTTTCAAAGGAAAAGAAGAAAGGCTCATTATTTAAAGAAACTATTCCGTTTTATCTGCCAAAGTTTGAAGAACTTGTCAAAAATAATGGTGGCTATTTTGTGAATGGAAAGGTAAGTTATCTTAAACTTATTGCTGTAGTATAACTTACGGACCGTTTAAGAACTAGTGTCATGTCACTAAAACACTTAGTGTCAGGGACACCCAAAATTGAGGCCAAATATTGAGAAACGTTTGTGGCACGAATACACATTTTTTCTGTGTACTATATATGAGAAAGTTAAATGCAATTACAGAAAAATTGTCTTGTCTTGCTTTAGGTGTCGATATTGAAATGATTTCCTTTCAAATAAAGTATTTTGTTTCAGTTGACGTGGGCCGATGTGTATTTTGTTGGCTATCTTGATTATCTAAACTTCATGGCCGGCGTAAACCTTCTGGAAAAATACCCTACTCTGCGAAGTTTATGTACTACTGTGCTCGAGCTACCTGGAATCAAGGAATGGGTTGCAAAACGCCCTGTTACTCCGAATTAAATTTGAGCAGTATTCATTATTCATGTTCTTCATTACAGCATTGATGCAGTTTTCTCTTCTCTCCAGTTATTCTCTCCTGCTTTACCAACAGTTGTGTTTGTTGTCAAAACAAAATTAAGTACTGTATTTCTTATTTCAGATATTCTAATTAATAACAATAAACACCTATGTCAAATAAATTAAAAATGTAAGATTAGTTAAATTGATTGTGAAAACTTTAAAGAAGCTTCACACAATTTTGTGTAAGGATGTGTTTTCGGAGTACATTTTCTATGAAACATGTAAGAGTTGAATGTTGGTAATAAAATGTTTCAATAATATTCGTGTAATTATTACTGACATGAACTGTTCTGAAACGTCGGGTTATAAGTGAGATGTGGCAAGCAAGGAGAAGCACATGCCATGGGCTAAACAGTACTGTCCAGGATGTAATTATTTTGCATTTGTTGCATAGTTGGCAAAAAAAGTCATAAAATTTTTTAAATTATTGTAATATAAGTTTTTGCACGCAAAAGACACAACAAACACATATCTTTAACAAAAGACACGGCAACAATCTGCTGCAATAATAAAATGCACCTTTATTTGGAGAAGCCTTTCATATTACCTTGTTCCTTTTGATTTAATTACCAAACCTCAAAATCTACACCAATATTTATATAAATTGCACACTCTCTTTTGTTTATTCACGTCCGTCATATTTCTTATTAAACACACTTTCTTAGATCTGGCTCAAGTTGAATAAAATGTCTTTTTCGTCTGTTTTTCATTTGCCTACACCGTAAAACCACTTGCGGAATTAATATTTAATATGAATGGAATTCATATTATCATTTAGAATCAAAATAATTGTTTTTGACGAATCCTTATGGATCGTCACATTATGAAAGTATGTTACACTGCTTTTCTGCTTTACTACTATTTGTAACTTAGTGCATTTAAGCTTTAGTTAAGTTACATAATCACAATTTACAAATCACTTAACACGTAACAAAGGGGGAGTTGAGGCAGCATTACGATGTATTACAGAGGGGTCAAAAGTGTTAGTTTAGTATTAAGTAACGCTGATTTTCTTCAAAAAATTTCTGAAATAATTATTTTCATTCAGTTTTACACTAAAACATTAACCCATTAAAACCACCAAACAATTAACCCATTAATTTTTTAAAAAAATACATGAATTAAAATAGTATAATATAATGTTACAATAAATAGAACATTTCTTTCATCAGTGGTATATTGATTGAAATTTAGATTGCGAAGAGAATGTTCAAAACTTGATACATAAATGCAATCGATGGGGAGCCATAAAGAGGTCCTCGTTGCAAAAGGTTAAGATGGAGATTTTATTTTTCATTTTGTTTATATGGTTATTAGTCAGAAAATACTTCGTTTTTCACTTGGAAATATTTTAGGAAAAATGTTGGTATCAAAAAAATCATGAACTTTTTAGTTTTTCATTTTATTTTTTATTAAAATTTTATGTTTGGTTTTAGTGCAAAAATGGTTATTAACAATTTTGTACAAAATGTAACTCTCTCATTCTCGCGTAAGTGTTGTCATGGGGTTCTCTCCACAAAAGTTTACGTAATTATTAAAGGCAATTGAAAGTAGGAAGTCTTTTGGAGATGTACAACGATGAAACAGTGGTATATTTACCACAAAATACGGTTTTGTCTTTTTGGAGTAGAGACAACCATGTTCCACGTGAGCGTTAAGCAATGAAATTAACAACAACAACAACAACAACAACAACAATAATAATAATAATAATAATAATAATAATAATAATAATAATAATAATAATAATAATAATAAAGAAAAAACCAATGACACACATCCAGGGAATTACCGACCAATCACATGTCTTAATGCATTATACAAGATCATGACAGGCTGTCTACATACGATCATCGAACAACATTGCATACAAAATAACATCTCGAAGACCCAAAAATGCTGTTGCAAGAGCTCTTTGGGAAGTAGAGAACAGTTAGTAATATACAGTGTTATCATGTCTCAGGCATGTGGGAAAAAAGCGTAACCTATATACATGTTTTATTGATTACAGAAAAGCATTCGAAATGGTCCCTCACGATTGGCTTATTAAAGTCCTAAGAATATATAGTATAAACCCTGTGGTTGTAGAATTCCTCAAGACTGTGATGAACCACTGGTGCACGAAAATACACATGCATTCCAGGAACGAGAGAGTAGTCACGAAGAGTTTGAAGATAAAGCGAGGAATATTTCAAGGAGATAGCCTCAGTTCGTTTTGGTTCTGTCTGGCCATAAACTCACTGTCATATCTATTGGACAACACAAGAGTGGGATTTGAACTGAAAGGACAAGAGAAGTGTGTGATCACCCATTTGGCATACATGGATGACATTAAACTATACTCTGGCACATTACAGGAACTGAAGAAGCTAATATATATCACTGAAAGATTCTCTAGTTGTATAGATATGCAGTTTGGCATAGAAAAATGTAAAATACAAAGTATTCAGAGGGGAAGCTCACAGACAGCACAGAGCACGAAACTGCATCAAGAGAGATAATCACAGCATTGGGAATGGATGAGTTTTATAGGGGATAGTTTCTGGGGATTCAACAAAATAAAATTATCATACACAGTCAGATAAAAGAGGAGTTAAAACAGAGTTTACCAATAGATTCAATACCATACTCAAGACCTCCCCCAACTCTCGTAACCTTACAATAGCAATTAATGCATATGCTATACCTGTGTTTACTTACTCATTAGGCATTATGGAATGGATCAGAACCGATTTGGACTCTCTGGAGAGGACTATTAGGGTCCAAATGACTCGTTTCAAATGTCACCATCCGAAAAGTTCTATTCAAAGAATAAAACTACCAAGGAAACTAGGAGGTAGGGGAATTTTAAAGATTGGTAATCTCCATGCAAAACTGCTGACGAACATGAGAGAGTATTTCAATGAGAAAGCATTGTCATCTCAGCTACACAGAGTAATACAGCAAGTAGACGAGAACTGTACACCAGACCAGGAGTTAGAACAATGGAAACAAAAAGCACTTCATGGTAGATATCCTACAGAAATAGCCAAATCAAATGTCGACGTCTGCTTATCGTACAAATGGCTTAAAATAGGGTACCTGTATCCCGAGACTGAAGGATTTTTTATCGCAATCCAGGATCAGGTAATTGCGACACGAAATTTCCTCAAACCCGTTATTATAGACCCCGAAGTGCTTTCTGATATCCGCAGGGCTTGTGGTGTTGGCCAAGAAACGATCCAGCACATCACTACGGGTTGCAGTATGCTGGCCCCAACGGATTATAAACAGAGGCACGATGTTGTGGCACGAATCATCCACGCCAAACGCACGAAAATGTGGAATTCCTGGTGAATTTGATACACCTTACTACAAATACCATCCACAAAGTGTCATCGAAAACGACATCTATAAGATACACAGGGACCGAAGTGTATTGACAGACAGAACAGTCCCTCATGAGAGGCCGGATGTAATACTGTGGGATAAATCTAAAAGGAAAGTATGGCTGATAGACAGCAGTTGTAGATACCAACAACATCGACACAACATACAAAAAGAAAATTCAAAAGTACAGAGAACTAACACAAGTTGTAAAGGAGCAGTGGCATGTATTGGACGTGGAGATTGTACCGATTGTCCTCTCAGCAAAAGTGTGATGCCTATCGCTCTCAAGCACTCTCTGAATAAATTGGGGATCGAGGCGAACATAATTATCATTCTGCGGAAAGCTGTGATCCATAGCACGTATTCTTTAGTTAGAAGATTTATGGGTCCCTAAATAAATATTTATGTTAAGAATTGTTTTACTGTTTAATGTATAAATTAATTTAAGTGTTCATACTTGTAGAATTGTTTGCCCTTTAATTAGCTCTTAAAATTAATTCGCTTGTAAAACTATTGTATTATGGAGATCATGCTTTGATAGAAATACCTGTGTGACTCCTGAAACATGTACCAGAAAGCTGTGAAAATAAACAATAATAATAATAATAATAATAATAAGAAGAAGAAGAAGAAGAAGAAGAAGAAGAAGAAGAAAACGAATGTAATTTCATTCTACTGATGAAATGCTTTTGATGAATACAGTAAGTATTAAAAACATTATATAACATAAACATAGTATTTAATAGCTTTTTATTTATAATGACTTTAGGAATCCCAAATTACTACATTAGAGAGACCACTAGTAATTTGGACGACTCCAGAATAAAAAGGGAAAATTTAAAGAAATTTTAAAACTTCGTAGTTCTGATAATTTTTTCTTGAAAAAAATATGCAACCAATTTGTAGAGAATTGAATTAATTTTAAAATGGTACTTAACTATTGTGCATTAATATCTAACACAAAAAAGTTATTATGCAAGAAAAAAATACCGAAAATTTCGTCACGAGTTAACAAGAGGCGAAAATGATGATTTAGGAAGTTTTTTAACTTTGTCGTGCTTAAGAAGAGTTATGAATTGCTGCGCGAAAACATTGCGAATTTTTCAAATTCAGACGCTGACAGAAATTGACCAAATCGAGACGCTGGCGGCAGCGTAAAAACGCTAGGGGAAGGTGACCCCGAAAAGAAACCCACGATGGAAGGTCCCTCAGGATCAACCATTACGGTGCACGGGATCGGAGCCCCAATACAGGCAGCCGGGGGTGGGCAAGCAGGCCCCCGGAGGTCGTCAACCAGCGACTGCAATTTTAGAGACGTGGACCGTTTGGTGTCTCTGGAATACTATACTGCGACACACGAAAGCAAAGAGCAAGCAGGCTGTAACCCCTTTTCTGGGAGGTCGAACCCCAACCACACCAAGGATACCTACCGACCAGCGGGAGCGAAATCCAAGCACGACTGCGGAACGAGATGGCACTACGAGGGAGACACTAGGACCTGGGGCAGGAAAAGGACTCGCAGAAGAAATAACTTCAACGAGTGTTTTGATGATTAAATGGAATACTATACAACAACTGGAATAACAGCAGACAACTATCATTGATAGCCTAAACGAAAAACTGAAGACGATGGAGGCGAAAATGTTAAAAATAACCCGGTAAGCGTTAAGGAAACTATGTCTAAAGCCCGCGCTAACATCTAAGCGTTAAGATACAGATGGCAAGATGCCCTAGAAGAGAAGACACAGTTCCAAAACGCTATGCAATCCCTACTAAAACGGGAAGAGATTACTATCATAGAAAAAAGACAGTACCCACCACGGGCTCAAAGGAAAAAGAGAGGCACCCAGCCCACCAAAAGAGACGTTAGAAGAGGGAAGAAAGAAACACAGAAGGCTGTGGCAGAGTCAACAGACGTCACCTGTGACGCCACAGAACAGCAGGAAGTGGGGGTGGAGGAAGATGAAAGACGGCTGAAACTACCGGAACAAAAGAAGAAAGAGACAAGAGAAGAAAAAAGAAAAGAGAAAGTGAAAGCCGATCAAAACAGGTCAAGAAATAAAACCCTGAAACAGGTCATCAAAATCACTACCAAAGAGGGAAAGACATATACTGATATCCTCACAGAGATGAAAAGAGCAGTTGATCCAAAAGACCACAACACAATCGTTAAGAAAATAAGAAGGACTCAGAAACAGGATCTACTAATTGTCCTGGGTAAAGAAGATAACAAATCATCATTTAACAATGCACTTGTAAAGGCAGTCGCGGAGAGTGCAATAGTTAGAACGCTCACACCAAAAACACTTGTAGAAATTAGAGACATTGACGAGCCTGTTTCAGCAAATGACGTAGCAGCTGCAATCGGGAGGGTCCTAGACACACCGACCGAATAAATAAGCAACTATTGCAGACTATACAAGGGGTTTGCAAGCAAACAAACAGCGATAGCCTTGCTAACTACAGATCTAACCTCACAACAACTGAAGAATGACAAGAGTAAAATAACACAAATATTTATTTCTTAATCTAATATATACATTTATACATACATATATACCATTCTATAATATCCCCGTCGGTCTGACTTATTGAAAAATTCTTATTACTATGAGTTGTCATATCATACTCATACATATATTTTATAATACATTAAAATCTGATTCGTAAATCTACCGCAGACTCCAAATTGTCGCAATTAGGTTGTTGCTTTGCAGCATCGTTTACCGTTTTGTTCCGCAGCTAACTTCCTTGTGCATGGGTGGAGAGGGCGCCTCTGCGGACTCTGTCCCGCGCGTACTCTGTTGTACTCACGCGGGGCCATGTAGTATATTGTCGGTGTGCGCTGTAGTAGCATGCCGCACTGCCATCAATGGCCTCAGTGACTATTTTTTCCCTTAAAGCTTTTAGCTTGTGGCCATCCGCAACTTTTTTTAGTGCGGCGTCACTACCCGCATACCATTCTCAGTGCCCCCTATCACAAGCGGGAGTACTTCGGCGCTGTGGTAACCGACGGTAATGAGGTGGGCGCGGGTGGCTTCGTATTTTGGCGCTTCTCTTCTAATTTCTTCTCAAGTTTGCCTTCTCGTGCGTCAGCCACCGCATGTCTACCAGGAGTGCCCATTCTGCCCCGCGCGAATACGAGATCAGGCGGACTGCTGCCCCACACGTCCTGATTCTCCCGGAGCACCTGCCACCCCGCTGCAATGGCTGCTTCTTTATAAATAGCCCCGATGTTGTTGTGTCTGGCGTTCCATAAAGGTTACAGTAGCAGCACCCCGTGGTAACGTGACCAATGTTCTCGGTTGCTGATTGCCCGTTGTTCCACGTACATTTCATTCTACAACTTTGGTCACTTTACCTGGGCAGCAGCTGAGAGCTGGAGAGGAGTTGATCCTGCGGAAAAAGAAACTTATAGGAGGGATTATCTGTTCCTGACAGACTGTAGGAAGTAAGTAGATTCCTTCCCCAACCTTTGAGAGCGCTTAGCATATATGCCTTGGGCGGGCTGTTTCCAGCCCAGCGTTGGGAGTGTGGCCCTATGGAAAAGCGCTCACGTAGGCGTCTCACCAGCGATGATCGGTTCTTGGCGTCAACGTCACTCTATTCTTATCTCCATTCCCCTCCTCGTGTTCGTCCAGTGGCAGGTGACTTCAACCGCAGTGAGTGGCAGGTCTCTGAGCGGCACCAGTATCTCGCGGGTGTTGCTGCAGCCCGAACGGGTCGAGAAGGTTCGGGATGGACTTCCACACCAGCGGCGCCGCCCGCACTTGCTCTACGTTGGGTATCAGCTCCGGGTCGACGGCCAGACAGGAGAGGGAGTGCTAGGGTCGCTCCTCGCGGCTCCGCTCTACGCTGCGCTCAGTCGGCCAGCGGGGTGTTCGTCCGTTCGTACGCAGTAGGGAAGGTGTGGGGAAGTGTGATGTCAGGGTGTGGTGTTCCCTATTGCTGTGAGAATTCCATTCTATTTTACGTTTGGATGCCTGCCTTACCCGCGACCAGAATGTTAGCGTCCATAAGCTGCGTTTGTTCTCTCATTGTTTAGAGAGCGTAGGAGGGAAGGTATGCCTGCTCCCTTTCAAGGCAGTACGCGCTCCTCAACTGCGTCTTTAGAGCTGCTTCTCTAGTGTTAGTATCTCGCAAGTCATTATTTTGAACGCAGAGTCGACTGCCCAGGAGTCTGCTCCCGCGCTCAAGCAATGCATTCCGCATAGCTCCATCCTCCCTGTGGCCGTAGATAAAGGAGGTTGATGCGCGTTCAGGAAGGAGAAAACTCCTTCACGTTTGCCCTAATCGCCGTGTCCATTACATTTTGCTTATTTTTGGCATACCTTCCATCCTCATGAAAGATCATTGTGGGCAGAACGAACTGGCAAGGGCGTCCAGCTTCTGCCAGTCGTATAGACATGAGTCTCCTATTTGACCCGCAACGATTTCCTATTCTCTGAGCCCAGTCCAGTCTGTAATTAACTAAACCCCACCGGCCATCCTAAGTACTTTGTGACTCATCAATGTCGAGGTCCTTAATCCGTTGTCCATCTATCCTCAATACGTATCGAGCCTTTTCCTCCTTACTATCGCTAGGCAGCACATTAAGTCGGTTTAACCACTATGTCCGTTTTCTTCAGTTTATCCTGGACAGCATTCACTGTTTGCTGTAGTTCTTCCGGCTGTTTGTCATTATTGCGATGTCGTCAGCATACGCAAGAATGGGTTGGGCTGGTTGAGGCAGACGCTGCGGCTCTGATTGAGGCATCAATCACCAAGTGAAGAGTCCCCCGCTTAATGGGCATCCCTGGCTATACCCCTTGTTATCGGATCGGGTCGGTCGTCCTGTGCCGCCAGAACTACGGTGAATGTGTTCGAATAAATGTTTTCCGCAGTTCTGATAAACTCTTCCCAGCTCCCGCCGCTTTCAGCGGCGTCCGGAATAGCTCCATGGGCACTGAACCAAAAGCTTTTTTAGGGGAGGAGTGCTATAGCTAGATCGCGCTTGCCCGCCTTCGCCCATCTATGAGACGCTGCAGCGCGTAATTAAGTTCCAGAACCCCATCTCGAATGGTCGGAATCCCTTCTGCGCTGGAGAGAGCACTTCATTCTGCTCCAACCAGGCGCCGTCAGTCGTCTCGCTCAGAGACCGGTGTAAATCTTGTATATTTGGGCGCAGGTGATTGGCCGCCAGTTAGCTAAGTCTTTCTTATCTCCTCTTTAAATAATAGATTGTGCGTGACCCGGCGCCATGCAGCAGGAATTTTTGTCAGCCCGTTTTATCCAAATTAAATATTGCAGTAAGGATTTTTGCTTCCGATCCACTTGTCGTAGGTGGTTATGTTGGATTCTATCCTCTCCGGGCGCAGTGTTTTCCGCCTTGAAGCACTTCTTTTTGGAAAAGTTGCTGTAGTCAACAGGCTCCCTCCATGACTTCCTCATAAATGTTTCGGTCATAGCTGGACGGTAGGTTGCTTTGCGTCCGTTAATGTCCTTGAAGTACCTTTTCGATTATCAGCAATGGCAGCGTAGCAATACAATTTGCTCTCCGTCACTCTCCATAGCAATCCACCGCATTTCCTCTACGTCTTGGCACTGCATAAGTTTTTCTAATTCTGTGCTTGTTTGCGAAATCGGTGGCTTTGGCGGTTTCTCTGTCGCTAGATGGCTTCGAGAGCTTCGCCGGGGTATGTCTTAACCCTGGTCGGTTTCCTCTGCAGGAGCGAGCCTATCAAGGTGTGATATGATCTTTCTTAGTCTGTCTTTGTTTTATGTATAACGTCCATTTGAGTTGATGCCGTCAACGGTTCTCTCTCGTAGGAGCCTTTGCAGACTCTCGTCTCAGCTTCATAGACGTGCTCTTCTTTGGACCCTTGGCCTCTTGTCTTCTGAGCGGCTCTTCGGCCTGGCCTTCCTCACCCGTGCGGTATGATGAGGTCGGGGTCAGCTTCCTGTCGTTGTCGAAGGCATTGGTTGGCTGGCAGTGGAGTTTGTTGTGCGATTCTATTCAGGTGTCGATTCGCTTCTGTTTGCTGGCCAGCGAGGGGGTCGGATCTTGTGACAGTAGATGCTCGTGTTGCAGGCTTCCTTGTTGTCCCCTCTCACTTCTTCTTCTTTTTCATTTGCTCTATCACCGTGCTAACCGGCCTTGCTTCTATGCTGTATCGATTGGCATCTCTCTCGTGTGATTATTCCACTTCCACTCTTCATGCTGCTCAGATTGGAGGCGGTATTCTTTGTGCATCTTCTTTCCTCCTTCGCTACCCAGTGGCGTGCGCACTTGCCTGTTATTGCTACGTTGGGGGGCCTTGTTGGTCAGTTGGTCCTGTATTCGGTTCACTTCTTCAGGGGAAAGTGCAGAGTTAAAAAAAGGTTCTACTAGCTTTACTCGTCGGTGGCCGTACGCCGGCTTCTGGCCGCCTTCCTCTTTGGTGTTTGGCTTTTGTTAGGCCGTAATGTAGAGTTTGGCCGCGTCCATCTGCTGATGTGCTGCCTTGAGTTGGATCCATGCCTTGTTGCTGCTGGATCCAATGCAGGGGCAGAGGGTTCCTCTCCGGATGCTCTGCTGCAGTCGCTTTTATTGTCTCCCTCATTTATGTCGTTCTCACTGTTTGTCTGATGCATACCCTTTGGTCCGATTATAGCTTCGAGTATCCTCTCACTTCTTGCCCTGGCTGTGTTAGGTTTGAACTTAATAGCATCCGCCCTTTGTCGGCCCTGCTCCGTGGCGTGTACCCGAAAATGGAGGGTTGCTTGTTTGGCTGTTGCAAAAAGGAGCTCACAGTCGCGGTACGCGCAACGGGCCGGCATCATTTCCCGCGATGTGGGTGGGGGAGCAATCTTTTTCACACTCCTTCTTATGTGCTCTCCAGTCTTTCACCTCGGTGTCACAGCCTCCGCATATGAGGGCAACTTCTTCTACTCCACGTGCTCTGCAGAGGTGCTTTTTTAGTGAGAATCTTCGGCTACATTCAGCTATAGCGCTGGATATTCTATCGTCACAAATCGGGCATACTAGCACTTCGTTGGCCGGGATGGGGATAATTACTCTGTGCTCTTCCAGCGCCGGTCGCATGAGCCTGCCATTGGTGTTACGGGCGGGTCCAGCTACATATCGCCATCTTGCTGGGCGGTTCGTGAAAGTGGTTAGCTTATGTTTAAGGAACCGGCATTTCTTGATGTGGCGCCGGGCGTTGACATCGTCTCCGCATCCAAGGCACCGGATGATGGACCTTGGTCTGTGCCTGTCCCATACGTGATTCTCCATCCTCCTAACTCTCTCCCCTAGCCCCTTGCTATGTAGCAGTGGCGGGTAATTTTGACGGCAGCACGGGCAGAACAGGTCCGGAGGGGCTGGGAGGAATATGACCACTTTGCCCTTCTCTAGTCGTGGGGGGAGGAAGCCCAATATTGCCGGGGCTTCGTCCGTAACTTGCGTACTGGTCACATCTTCTGACACGTTGACTACTTCTGGAATGTGCTTATGTACTACGTTTCGGGGCTTGCTGTCATCGTCATGAGCTACCTGGCTGACTGTGCGTGCTGCAGTGGTGGTCACCTCTGCGAGCGGGGTGGAGGGGCGGCTTGCGTCATCTTCCATGTCCAGCCCGCATTTCATGCTTTCGTGTGTGGATCCTGGCGAGTATTCACTTACTTGTCTGTGCATTGTCTGTGCTGTAGGATGGGTCAACTCGCAGATGCACGAGAAGCGAGAAGTAACAAGATGCTTCAAATCCCTAGATTTTGGACACATATCCACCAACTGCCCGGGCGCTGACCGTAGAAATACATGCTATAAGTGCGGAGAAACAGAGCATCAAATAAAAGACTGCAGCAAGACACCCAAATGTGTCATATGCAAGGATAAAAATCTAAATGAGGGCCACATGCTAGGAAGCAGAAAATGCACTTCATTCATCGCCGAAATAAACAAGCAAAGTAAGCGACAAAATAAGGTTCCTACAAGTTAACCTAGGAAGGAGCAAAATCGCACAAGATCTACTTGTACAAGTTGCAACTGAAAGAAACGTGGACTTGTTGATTGTTAGCGAACAACCGACAAAAACACGCGGTACATGTATCATGATGCTACTGGAAGAGCCGGCATAATAATACATAATAAGACGCTAAATATCAGGAACCACAAGAGAACGAAATATGGGTTTGTATGGCTGGAAGTGGGTAATATGAGAATTTATAGCTGCTATTTTTCACCGAATGATACGCTAGAAAAATTTCAGAAAAATATCGATGAGCTGGAGGCTAGCTTGAAAACGTCTAAGCGTGAGGTATTAGTGGCAGGCGATTTCACGGTAAGTCGTCCGAATGGGGTGAGACGCGCTCTGACAGAAGAGGAACTATCATAAGTAAATTCATTGCAAGAAATTATCATCTTCAATAGTAGGGATGAGTACACCTTTCAACGTGGAGCCGCATCATCTATTTTGGATTTGAAAATAAGCTCCACTAAGCTAGCTAAAGGCATCACTGATTGGTCAGTGCTCGACGAAGAAACCCTGAGTGACCATCGGTACATAGAATATTCGATTCCATTAACGGAGGGGCTGCAACGTGATATGAAGGAAGACCACCTTGGAATCCCAAAAAATTGAATGAAGACAAGGCAAAACGCTCCTTGGAAGAATCCAGGTTGCTGGTTAACATGGGTTGGACGAAAGAGGCGGATACGCTTGAGGACATGGTCAAAGCAACGGAGGAAATAGTAGTAGCAGCTTGCGACGTATCCATGCCTAGACGTATATGCCCGAAGAGGAAACAGCAAATTATTGATGGACACCAGAAATAGCCGAACTACGAAGGAACTGTAACAAGGCAAGACGAATAGCGACAAGGGCCAAGACGAATCTGCACCTCAGGGAACAGTATAAAGAACTCTCCTAACGGCTTAAGAGAGAAATAAAAAGAAGTAAAGGCAGATGCTGGAAAGAGCTCTTAGAACAGATAGATAACGACCCATGGGGCATGGCTTATAAAATAGTAAATAAGAAATTCAGGATGGACTGGAAGATACTTGGATCGAATGACTCATAATGGATGAGGAAAGCTATCAGGAACCTCTTCCCCACTAGAGATCCTTGGACAAGACAAAGACAGAGCGACTTCACGGTTGACGCAGCAGATTACTTCGCGATAGACGAACTGAGGAGAGCGGCGAAAAGCATGAAAACTGGGAAGGCCCCAGGTTTCGATGAAATTCCCTGTAAAATACTAAAAATAGTGGCACAGGAGTATCCGGAATGCCTTTTGTCAATCTATAACCGCTGTCTTCAAGAAGCTGGAAGCTGGAAGAGACAAAAGCTGATACTCCTCCGAAAGGACAACAAGCCGGTAGATTAGACTTCATCATACAGACCACTGTGCCTCCTTGACATCATGGGTAAGCTGCTTGAGGGTTTATATTCTCTAGGTTTGAGGGACATATGCTTTTCTCGCAGGCAATATGGATTCCGGAGAGGCCGTTCGATGACGGATGCCATCCTGGAAGTAATCGATAAACCAGACACAGCCAGAAGAGGAGTCGGCAAGAAGAAGGGATTCTACGAGGTTGTAGCAATTGACATTAGAAACGCCTTCAACTCCGCTAGGAGGAAGGACATTATAGAAGTGTTAGTTAACAAGACGATTCCGGAGTATCTCATAAGGCTTTTCGAAGATACCTCCATGAAAGGACGATAACGTATGTGGGCAGTATCAGGATCGAAGAGAATGTGACGTGCGGTGTTCCTCAAGAGTCCAGACTCGGGCCATTTTTATGGAATGTCCTGTATGATGACATTCTAAGCATTGACTTGCCGAAAGATACGAAGATCATAGGCTATGCTGACGATACGCTAATAATAAGCCACAGCGTTGACATTGAACTCCTCGAATTGAGAGTGAACGAAGCGCTGTTTAGGGTTAAAATATGGTTAGGTAGACGACAGCTACAGCTGACAGTGCAAAAAACCGAATCTGTCTTAATCACCGACCGAAGGGCATTTCACTACCCAGATCTCCGATTGGGAGGGGAGAGAATCAGCTGGAAGCGCCAGATACGATATTTAGGAGTCGAAATAGATCATAGACTCAGCTTCGGGCCCCACATAAATGTGATGGCAGAGAAGGTGAGGACGAGGACAGTGGACCGAGAGAAGCCAAGAGAAGAATTATATCTGGCGTAGTTCTCTTACAGTTGTTGTATGCTGCTCCAGTCTGGGCGAGTTCGCTGGAGAAGCTGTCTATCAGACACAAGTACGCCCAAGTGCAAAGACGAATGGCCTTGGGGGTGGCATGTGCCTACCGCACAGTGTCTACTTGCGCAGTGCTGGTATTGGCCAGTACACCACCTGTCGACTTAATAGCCATGAAAAGAAAGAGGACGTACCTCGCCTTGAAGGAAGCACAAGCAGACAGTCATCTCCCTCCCAAGCAAATTGAGTGTTAAAGCAGAAGCAAGGAAGTTGCTCCTTGAAGAATGGTAAGGAAGATGGGATGGGAATGTGAAAGGCAGATGCACTCGTCGGTTGATTTCAAATACCGACAGATGGGTTAGGCGAAGTTTTGGGGAGGTGGGTTATTATCTGTCCCAGGCTCTTACGGGACATGGGGCATTTAATAAATACCTCTACGATTTCAGGATCGTAGAGATGCCCACGTGTACTCTCTGTCACGCAGACATAGATGATGCAGAACACACACTATTTCAGTGCACGGCATAGGACGCAGAACGAGAGGTTTGTAATGCCAAACTCCAACAAGTTATAAATCCAGTCAACATGGTCGACATGATGCTGAGCTACCAGGAGAAATGGAAAACCATAGAGGACTTCATACTTAGTATTATGAAGAAAAAAGAATTAAGACAGAGGAAGTAGAGCATCTATTACCAGCCAATCTTCTGCGTGAAGTAATGTGTAACGACAATTTCCACGTGGGAGAGAATACGGTTTAAGAGTCGGAGGTTAGGTTTTAGGTCGGTAACCTAGTTGGGAGTCCGACATCACCAGCTTCACTGGTATCCATAAAGGATTTTCCTCCTCCTAAAAACAGCAACAACAACAACAACAACAACAATAATAATAATAATAATAATAATAATAATAATAATAATAATAATAATAATAATAATAATAATAACAATAATAATAAGTCTCCCAAAGTCCAGCCCTACGTACGAGCGCAATTGAGAACTTAGCCACGTGGGAGACGGACAAAATTTGGCGGCAAACAGGGCGATGGCACACCCATATAGACATGGAGACACGGAATAGGAGTCGTAAGGCCTCGGAAAAGCAGCCGCTGCCTGGGGAGCGCCGGGGCACCTTCGGAGCCACCGCTGGA
>BOPP01000015.1:15730435-15756361 GCA_017312745.1 Gryllus bimaculatus | reverse complement strand
GATTGGAACATTGTGGGCAGAGTTCAGCAAAGCAGTTGGAGCGCATTTGATAATTAAACTATAGTCCCCTGAACTTGAAAAAGCTGATTTTCCGTCTGTTTCACAAAAACCCAATTATTATATAATCGATAGTAACGGAGAGAGAAGATAACTGATGTATGGGAAAGGCGAAGCACTGCATGGGAGGGTAGCACCCCACCGGAGCTGAGTACACCGGGAAAAGTCGACAATCTCTGGGCGTTGCACGCATGCCATCCAGCATGGGTGATCTTTTTCCGGGAGGAACAGAAGCCTCATGATAAGGCTAACCAGGGGACCAAAGTGGTACCCAACATTGAACTACAGAAACACATTCTGGAAGACAAATTCTCCATGTCATTCCGGGACTGCGTTAGATGTGGAGGGCTACCAAGCCGAAAACTAACACGGATCCAACACATACAATGACTGTAAGCAGCCACGCCACAGTTGGAGATACAAAAAGAGGCATATGAAAGTGCGCGAAAGCAGGTACACAATTAATTGGCATTGAAACGGGCTTTGCTCGCAATTCCGCTTTGCGCGTATTATAAATATGTGCCTGCCAGAACTGTGCTTGAAAGTAGGTGAGCACACTCTCGTTACTGATCAACTCCATCTATCACTGACAGCCATTGTCCCGCGGGACGGCAAATAAGACCCGATTATAAACGTAAATTATAGAAAACCCGATCAGCAGAGGTCCTTATCGTATATTAATACCCAAATACCCCCAACAAACATAGTCGGGAAAAATATCAAGAGAGATTCCCAGAAAGTGCAGTATAACGAAATCTCGCCCCATGAAGTCGCCAAAACTAGTGGAACTTCCAGTAAACAAGTGACCAACTTGTGCCTATAATATCAGCTGACAGGAGTGATCCCGAAATGAACCAACTTCGGCATGGGTGTCTTCACCTTTGGAATGCCCAGGAATGCACTTGTAATATGCAAAAAGTCTGTAACTTTTGATACATGCCGTATTGTCAGAAGCCATTTCTGACACGCAGTAAAGGCAAACGCACCCGACCACCTGGCATCATTCCTGTGTGTGGTGTGACATACCGACCAGTAGATAAACTGTGCAGTACTGTAAGAATAACAATACAATAATTAAATAATAATTAATAATTGAATAATAATAATATAATGAATAATAATAGAACAATAACAAAGTATTAATCTGTTAGAAATACTTAAATTTAATTTTAAACAATAAAGTAAGTTAACATTCATATATTTAAAACTGAAATGGTTAAGGAGGCAAGTTTTACCAGTTTTTTTCTTTCTCTTCATTTGTACACGTAGTCCCCCAAGGAGAGAAAAAACAGAATTTTTTTTGTGCAGGCATTCTCCTTCTATCACCCAGGCATGCGATATGCAAGTTACTTTTTTCTTTGCTTCCAGCCGAACATTTACCATGAAACAGGAAAGTCTAATGGCGATAAAGACATTGCGTATTATTGATATTTTTTAGGGAAATGTTGTAATTTTGAAAATTCGCTTTTACCCACTGTAGTGATCTTGGTGGTTAGCAGCGAAAGCTTTCAATTTACTTTTTAAAATGTGTAATTTGATATTCTTGTGATCTTTAATATCATTTGGGCCTAGTTTCTTGTTAAGTGTCAATGCTCTCATATTAGGTACTTTTTTGATAAAAGAGTCTTTTAGGGCAGTGGGGAACAATGTGAGGTTATCCTTTTTCAGCGGGTGTTGTAAATTGTGACATCAGAATTTAAACTAAGTGTTCCTTTTGTTTTTCATGAAGCAGAATTTCTTTGTGAAGGGACCAACTATTGCCAAGATATTTACCATGGCATGGTAGAGGAAAGCTTAGTTTATTAAACAAGGGTTTGCGAAAAGGACTGCCAGCTACGACGTGCTGGTTTCATTGTTCGCAAATATTCTTTTTTTGGATAATAAAAATGTGCGAGTGCTTTCGGGCATTCCCCCCAGAATATTATTTCCATGATTTTAGGTGAGAGTACACAATTTGCAAAATTACATTGTTCGCAGTGTCGTCAATGTTGAGCTTGACCTGAGGGGTTCAGGGGCATAGTATTATTTGTGAAGCTTTCTTGTTAAAGGTGTTTGAGATGTGAAGTTCCCATCTTTAGGTTTTCTCTGGGAACTTGGTTTAGTTCCGAAAAGTATGAGCGAAGGGGTTTCATTGAGAGTATCATTTGCAGGTATTGTTATGAGCAATGCTGTGAGTTTTTCTTTAAGGATTGGGATTCATCGAAATTTAAGGGGACTTGTTCTTGCCCTGTGTTTATGGATGAGTTGTTGTTGTCTTTGGAAACCATTGTTGCTTAGCCAAAGTTTATGTGAGTTTCCTTTTTTCAATGATTGTTGTGTTTTGCTTGGATTGATTATGGTTTGTGTTATCGTGCAAATCTATTAAAAAATGTTTTCCTAACCTCGTGTTCTTAAAGCCAAGGTAGTCATTTATGTTATATAAGGAATAGCATTTGGCCAAGGATGGGGATCTTGTGGACTTCACAATTTTTATTAACTTGTGAGGGACTGAGTAGTATTTGAGAGTTTGGTTTTCGTTTAGTGTGCTGGCAGGGAACTATTGGCCTCTGACGGTTGTAAATATCGATTTGATCCATTGGCCGCATGCCTCGAATCCCCTCTAAGCATTTCTAGTGTTTTTTAAAGTATAATGATTGGTCAATATTTGTCAAAGGGCTTTTGACAAATCTAAGAGGAAAAAGGGCGACAATCGAGGAATTTTCTTTCTATTTGTGCAACAAGTATTGGTCATTTAAAAAGGAGAAGATGCTGTTGTCTGTGGATCTATTACTCCTGAAGGCATGTTGTGCATTTGTAAGGACATTATTTGCATTGAGAAACTTTGAGTCTATCTTTGAAAAGCCTTTCCAGAATTTTTGAATATCCTGATAACAGGGAGATAGGTCTGTAGTTCATTGGATCATAACTATTGCCCTTTTTAAACAATTTAAATTTTTGCTGTTTTGAATATATCTGGGAATATGCCTGATTTTAGAGAGTAATAGCAGATGTGAGAGAGTGGTTGCACAATACATGAAGCACTGTGTTTAATAAGAAAATCTGGAATGTTGTCCATGCCTGCTGAGAATTTTTTCTCCATTTGTCCAATGATTTTAAAAATTTCCGAGGGGGTAATTTCATCTAAAAATATGGAATTTAAATTTTGTTTATATTAGTGTTTGATTGGTGTGTTTAATTGTTTAGAGAGTGTTGAGAGATTACTTATTACTAATTTGTGAAAAGTGTTCATTCAGCTATTTCTTGTGGGTCTTGTACAGTTTCGTTTTTGTAGTGGAGCTCTATATTTTTTGTTATTATTAGTTGGTGCTGTAGTCTTTTTAATAATGTCCCACATAGCTTTTGTTTTATTACGTGCATTTACAATGTACTTATCATTTGTTATAATTTTTGCTTATTTGATTACTTTTTTTAGGATCGAAATATGTTTTGTAATACGAAATGAAGTTTGAGTTACATTTGTTATTTGTTAGTATTTTATACTGTTGCGTTTTCTTTCACATGACACTTTGATGCTTGTGGTAATCAATGATTTAGTTTTCTTATTTTGGATCTTTTTGAGTTTATGAGGGAAAATGGAAATGAAAATTGAAGTATATATTTATGAAAGAGTTAAACTTATCATTTGTATTAGTTGTTTTATATACTTCATTCCAGTTTTTGAATCTGAGTAAGTTTTGAAATTTTATTATGTTTCCTTGGGAATAGTTACGAATTTCTTTGTAAGTTGTCTGTTCTGCAGTTTTTGTTTCTGTTTGAAGTGTAAGAATCTGGGCTCACTGAAACCTGTATTAAATGTAGCAACAGAAAAACAATGGTTATTTGCATCTATTATTATTTGATCTATAGCAGTGCTACTATTTTTGGATATTCATGTTGGTGTATTTATGATTGTTTGTAAATTGTATGATTTTAGTAGGTCTTAAATAGATTTTCATTACTGGATTGTGTGAGGCAATTTATATTGAAGTCACCACAAAGAATAGTTTTATAATGTCTGCATTTTTGAAGTTTTGTTAGAATAACTTCCAGATTTTTTTAAAAGGTTTTCAAATTTCCAGCAAGGTTGCGCTATGTACATATGACCCTTGTTTTTATTGTTGTTAAGTCAGTGATAAATATTTCAAAGTCTTTCTCTTTTACAAGATGAGTGTGATTTGTGTAGGGTACAAAACTAATTGTATTTTTAATAAAAATGCATGTCCCACCATATGCAAGTTGTGCGTTGTTAATATTTCGACATGAGCTGCTGGCTAGAGAGAAACCTGGTATATATGTGTTATCTAATTGTTCTTTACTTAGCCAGTGTCCTGTGAAGCACAATACTGAAATGTGGTTGAGTTTCTCCTCAAGTAATATTTCTATATCAGTGAGTTTATTTTTCAGTGACTGTACATTTTGGTGAAGAATGTGAAAATAGTTTTTATTTTTGTGTATTATCTGCTTTCCTGCCAATGTTTGATGCAACTCCTGTCAATATGAGTCGAGTCGAAGCTCTGAGATTTTGAAAAAAATTATCTAGAATTTGGGGTTACATGAAGCCCTCCTGACATTTTTCAAAATTTTCTCAAAAACAGCTGCATTTTTAAAAAACATGTCTAGTAGGAATACAGTAAACACTTGTAAAGGTTAACTTTAGATGATCGAAAGATTTGAAAATTTCTAAGCGTATTCCTTCAACTACAAAATTGAAGATAAAATAAATAAAATTCGTTCTCCATAGTGAGTTCTTCCATCATGGTTATGTAAATTTTTTTTTGAAAATTGTACTAGTTTTTGCGCACTATTGCATGCAATATGTGCAATTTTAAATAATAGATTAAAAGATGTATAAATAATTTAGATTGAAGTAATAAAGATCTTCTCCAAAACAGCTCCTAAATTTTCTTTAAACCTTTATTAGGAATAGTGCTAAATGTTGTACTCTATACGAAGACATAAACGCCATATTAGCCTATTCTTTTTCTTTTCAAAAATTACAAAAATGTATTTTTTTTACTTGTCTCACATCGTTAATTATCTCAGCTGCAATTTGTTCACATTATTGCATTTTCTGATTACATATGCTTGAAATTATAATTATATATAATAAAATGTAATACAATATAAAAAAGAAAAAATTTGGAGCCGTTTTTGATAAAACGGCGATTGAGCGAAAAATTCGTAATTTTGAGTTCGTTTCCACAGAAAAAGGTTTTGTCAAAAACGGCTCCAAATTTTAAGTGTATATAGAGCTAATTGCTATATAATTTGCTTATTGCATTTTGCTAGATAATTTTCTTTTTTGAAAAATTACAGAAATGTTATTTCTTTAAAATATGTCTCATGCCGTTCATATGCAGCAGAGTTTTCGAAAAACTTCATTCGAAGTCATTTACAGCTCAATAAGTCACAAATACAATAGTGTTTACAAATTGCTAGAAATGTGCATAATAACGGCGTGAGATATCTTTCAAAGAAATTTCATTTGTGTAACTGTTGAAAAAAATGAACAACCAAAACATGAGACAATTAGCACTATGCGTTCGAAAAGTTTGAAGAAACAATTTGGGGCAGTTTTTGAAAAAATGGTAATTGAGCATTTCTGTAAATGCGGAATTTTGAGCTGGTTTTCGTAGAAAATTATTGAGTTTTCGAGAACATTTATTTTACTTTATTTAAAGAACATGTACTCATAAATATAATGTCAATAAATTGCCACTAATATAAATATTGACGACGTGAGACAAGTAAAAAAATACATATTTGTAATTTTTCAAAACAAACAATGAAAAAATAGAGCAATATGGCGTTTAAGTAATCTTGTTGAGTGCATTAGCACAATCCCTATCAAAGGTTTAAAGAAAAACACTGGAGCCATTTGTTATAAAAATTTGTAAATGTTCCAGAGGCTTCATGAAAAGTACCCACAAAAACGAATGTATGATTTCCAAAATTGCAGAGCTTCGACTCAGGCCAAATGAACAGGCGTTTCTTCAATTTGGAAAAAATCCAATGCATGGTTTAGGCACTGGTGTTGTTCACATATGCTAGACAGATGGACGGACGTTTTTAAAACAACAACTTTTTCGGTATCAGAGGACCCCAAAACGTGTATTTCCTTTGAAATCTCGAAATCGATTTTCCACATTACATAACCTTTCCTATACTACGTATATTTCTCAGTATAAACGGGAATGTAAAAATTAAGCAAGAAGAATAATGTACCACATGGACCTCTCACTTTCTCATGAAAATCCACTGGCATCTTCAGATGTGCACTCCGTCCATCATAAAACAATCCGCAAGTCGCGCTTTGATTTTCTTATATGATTCGTTCATCCTCGAGACCGATCGGTCACAACTGGTCACAACCGAAACTACAATTTTACAGTCCCGCATGAACAATACAGAAATGCTATCTGCCTGTCGTCAGGATGTTATGACGTGTATATAAAAATTGATTAGCGAGTGTTTAGGAAAGCGGAAAGTCAGAGTTTAGCCATGATTTGTTTTCTTTAGGTAAACAGTGCGACTTTTAATTTTAATTCATGGATTTAGAGAAGAAATACAACACTAAAAGTCCAGGTAACATTATATTTTTCTTGTTGGTATAATAATTGGCTCAAGTTTTAAAATAACTATAATTATTTTGACTTCATTGCAGCTGTTAAAAGGTTAATGCGAGAGGCATGTGAACTTAAAGATGCCACTGAAGAATATTGGGCTCATCCTCTAGATGACAACTTATTTGAATGGCACTTCACTGTTCGAGGACCTCCATCCACAGATTTTGAAGGTGGTGTGTATCATGGGCGTATAATTCTTCCTCCTGAGTATCCTATGAAACCACCTCATATAATTCTGTTGACAGTAAGTATTATAATTTTCAATGTTATGTAGATTCTAAGATGGAAATTGATAATAATTCGTGATGTTCTGTGCTTGCATGTGGCAATTCACACAAGTAATATTTTTCAAATGACATTTTAAAATTAACATTAATAGAAAATATTAAATGGTCATTATTTGTTTATTAGTGATGTGCCAATGTACAATGAAATGTGATACAAATGTGTATACTTAATTATAATATTTTTTATTAAATAAAGATAGTTACTAGTATTTATGGAATGTTTTTATCACACATTATTTTGTTTCAGCCAAATGGAAGATTTGAAACCAACAAGAAAATATGTTTGAGCATATCAGGCCATCATCCAGAAACTTGGCAGCCTTCCTGGTCAATCCGTACAGCACTTCTTGCATTGATTGCTTTTATGCCAACTCCTGGAAATGGCACAATTGGATCCTTAGAATATACTCCAGAAGAGAGGCAAACTTTGGCTCACAAGTAATTTTTATTTTGAATTATGCCATTATATGCTTTGTGATTTGTGATGTAATATGACTTGAATTTCAACTTATAATTAACAAAACTCACATTCTTTTTTAATGTTATGCAATTGAAAGTGTTGATGAGTCAAATCTTACATAATAATTATGATACCCATTTTAAGCAGCTTTTTGAAGTTTTTCAGGAAATTATTCACATAAAATATTTTTGTCCCTTAAAGCATTCATGAAGTGAAGATTGTGGGTCATTTGATAAGTAGCTTGGTTCGATTCAAAAGACTACAGTCTGAGTTTTGTAACTTACCTTATTTCAACATAATCCCCCCCGAAGTTCAATGCACTTTGTCCAACATTTCTCCAGCTTCAAGATTCCTTCTCTAAATTTATTTTCTTCAAGACCCCTAAAATAGTTATTGACCAACTGAATGGATTCTTCAGTGATCACACATTTTTGTCCAACCATGAAAATTTTTAATTTTGGGCACAAATGCAAGAGTCTGAAGGGGGTCAAATCATGTGAATAGGGTGGGTGCGGGAGCAGTTGAAAACGAAGTTCAGTCAGTTTTTGCTGAGCAAGTTTTTGCTTTGATGGCTTCAATGTGCTGGTGCATTATTGCGATGGAACCACACTTTTTTTCTTGCCATTCCAGGACGTTTATCCATGATAGCTGCCTTCGGTTTGTCCGGGAGGGATGCATAGTATTGAGGGATGTATAGTGTAGAGTGGTGTTTTTTTCTTTTTTGAGGTAGTATATGAGAGGAATAAATGTAGTCTCCCGAAAGATACCATCACCTTCCCTGGGGATGATTGATTGATTGATTGATTATTAACAAATAATTGATTAACTATAAAGGAGAGGTATCTAGTAAAGATATTTTTAGACATTTTTTTTGTTACAATATTTTAAAACAAATAATGAACTTCGAAACTTTTGGATCCAGTGGCAATTCTTGACCAAACGAGGGGCCAAGACAAGTGTATAGCACCCTGATATAGCAATAAGTGTACTAGCAATGCCCTTCAAATACTGAATGCATTACAAACTTTTATTTGATAAGATTTTATATTCATGTGTGGCCCATTTGACTTTTACAATGACTGATCTACAGTTCAGGTGTTGGTGGCCATTACTTAATTAACTAATTAACAGATTTTTTTTATGTCCCACTTAAATCAGTAGATGCCTTCCAGAGGATGGAAGGGTGTCTTACATTCTTCCTTGGGATTACCAAGTAATAAATTTTCTCTGATGTTTGAGGGGAAAATGTACAATTTTTGTATTGATGTTTATGAGGAAATTTATTTTGATAGAGATTTATGCCTTTAACCTCTGCAAAAAAATCTAAAATCACAGAGAATCACCTCCCTTGCTCTGTCATCTATTGGCCGATTTTTAACTAAATGAGTGCATCATAGTGTGCGAGTCAAGTAATACTTCAGCAGACAAGGGTCAGACTTGAGTGGCTTGTGTAATCTGACACTGTGAACTCGGAGATCTTTTCTAAAGCAAATTGACACATGTATTCTTATTTGTGTATATGTATATATACACATACATATATATATATATATATATATATATATATATATATATATATATACATACATATATATACATACATACATACATATATATACATATATATACATAGAAACAATGACAATAGAAATTACTTTAAAATAATGCATATCTATGAGGGATTTTTTATGTCAAATTTGAAATATTTTTTCTTCGAAAATGTATTGCTAAGAAAATGTTTTCAACATTAAATTATGTTTTCTTCAAATTATTCCAAGAACGTTTTGGAGAGTAAAATTGTAAGAAACAATTTGCGTTGTGTAGTGGAAGTTTAAGTGGGTGGAGTATTGGAGCTAAATCCCAGTGAAACAAATTTTATTTTACTTAAGATTCATTGTTTCCAACATATTACTTAATTCTGCTTGATTGCGTTGTTTACAATCTTACCCAGCTAAAACCTAGTTTAAAATTGAAAGAATATTATGCCATACAGTTTTATTTCTACACATTATGCTGTAGAGGAGAGTTTTGTTACAGTGAAAAGTTATCAATAATGGTTTGCAACTCTGGATTGTGTTTATTATGCTGATAATTGACAAAGTTTTATTTAGATTAGAGTATGACTGTGGTAATGAAAAATCAACCATTTTATGATGAAAGTATTTGTTAAAATATCTTTTGTTATTACAAGTTATACAGACTAATCCATTCATGAAATTTTAGCCAATATCACGCAAATTCAGATACCTTTCGGAGATGGGATGTGTAAAATAATCACTTTTCCATTAATACTTCCTTCTATGTAGTAATTATTGTTGCTCTTCTATGTACAAAGAGATTTCATTTAATTTTGCTGAAAATTTGTCATGGCTTTTAAAAAGACTGTCGCACTAAGCTTAAGTTATTATTCATAATGTCAGATCAGTATGCTAGTAATATTCCCTGCCACTGGAGTTCAGACTCGAGTCTAATACCCTGTTTTTGACATGATCAGCAATTTCCCTACATTTTCCCTGAAAAAATGACTGCTTTACAATTTCCCTGAGTTTTTCAGTTTTTCCTAGAAATTGGTAACCTTGTTAATGAAATCTTGTGCATTCAAAATCACTCTTTACATTCCTTCAAAAAAGGCTGTAGGGGACATAAGCAGGGATAGATTATAATCTAATTTCAAAGAAAAGTCATGGAATTCTTTATTTTTGTGATCAAGGGGTAAAAGTTCTTTAGTAAAAAATCCTAGGAGAATACAAGGGTTAGATATTAAGCTGATTAAGATACATTTCCCAATGCTTTTTTGTCGTTAAGGAGGCAACATGAATTCTGTTTTTTTTACTGAAATAGATACTTAACGTGTAGTTTCAGTACTTAACAAAATTTTTACAAAAATGTTTTTAACAACTTTGACCCTGTGACCACTGATTTATTTTTCTACTTGAGAATTTCAAGAATATTATTTTGTACTATTCTGACAAAAAAATTATCTTTTTATACAAAAGGCTTTTATTTTTAAAGGCTTCAGTTCACAATCTCAAATTGAAAAGATCCATATACTCTTGTAATTAAAAGCAGGGAAAAAACTGATTTTCCCTAACTTCAGTTCTTTTAGAAACTGTCCTAAAAAATGTATTTCTCATTGTTTACCTCATTACATGCATTTTCTTTGTAGATCACAATTGTGGGAATGTTCTGAGTGTGGAAAGATATGTAACCAGCTGTCAAGTGCTTCCTCAAAGCCACCTACACAAGAGGAGAGTGATTTGATTAATCATATTGCACTCAAGGTAAGAATAGCGTAATAAGAAAAGCATTTTCGTAATAATAATAATAATAATAATAATAATAATGATGATGATGATGATGATGATATTAATTATAATAATAGTAATGATAATAATTATTTTTTTAGTTTCCAAAGAATTACATCGATAGTGTACATCATGTATAGTATATAATATAATAACTATATTATATATTACTATATTACATAAAGAAAATTAGAACAATAACAAAAACCATCACCATAAAAACAAAAAAACAGGTGGAAAGAATAGTAATTTTGCTTGACTACATTACATCATGTTAAACCTGTTAGCAAAAATACATTTCTTATCAATTTTTTAAAAATCTTGTACACTAAGTACTTTTTGTACTTGTCAGAGAGGGGTGTGGTACTTTTTTTACATATTACCATTGTTGTCTCCAATTTACACAATCATCAGTACAGTTTGCTTGTTACTGTATGATGTGTGAACCGTTTGTACTGAAATTTAAATTATTTTCCAAGGAACAAATAGAAATTGTAAGCTAAATGGCAATTAACATTAACATGTAGTAAATTGTCTACGTTACACATTGGTTATTGATCAAGCAATAGCAGTCAAAATTAATAGACAATTAATTAAATAATTAGGAAGTAGCTAATAAGACACAATAACAAAAATAAGACTTTACTATGAACAATTAACAATTTGCTTAATTACTAATTGACAAATTATAATCTGAAATAAAAATAAAAAAATCAATCAAAGTGAATGAGAGTAGGCAACACTCAAAAATGGGAATTAAGGAAGAAGAGAACCATTATACATAATTAACACTTTAAAATATTGTAATGACTGTAGTTGACAGTAAAATTAAGATTTACTTGTGCATAATTAACAATCTTGTACACCTTCTTTTAATTTTTTAAAAATTTATTTCCTATATTCATAATAATAATAATAGTAATAAACATTGCATAGTTAGATTATCAAAGGGCAAATGGCAATAATTATTTATTTCAATGTATAAGAAAATAAAACAATAAAAGAAAAAAATTACAAATCAATCATAAAAATGCAACAGGCAAAAATGAGATTGCGTTTGACTAAAGTAAAAAATTGACATCATATTGTCAGTAAAGTCTGTTTATATTTTCTTTGTTTTTTTAATTATTTTGTTTTAGTTCCTCTTGTGTTTTTTATTTTTTGTTTTGTCTAGTGAACCAGTTTTTTAGTTTCCTTTTCAATCTTTTTGGATGTAACTTCTATCATTTCACCCATCAGTAAGTTGAGCAGTTTTGGAATAGCTGTTTTAAGCATTCTTTCTCCAAATTTATTATAAGTCTCTGGTAATATGAAATTGCGTTTGTTTGTAGTTTCATAATTGTGCTCACTAATTTTTCTATATTCCTCATTGAAAAAATGTCTTTGTAAAATTTGAAATACTGCAATTTTCAAACGGCCATGATTCCATACACCGCTGTACTCTCTTCCAGGGTTAGGTTTATTATATGCAATTTTTCGTTAAGGATTTTAATGCATTAGTTCTGTAAATTTTGAATAATACCTACGTGGGTTTTTGATGCAGATCCTCATACTCCAATTCCATATCTGATCATAATATAATAATAACCAACACCACCACCACCACCAACACCACCACTAACAACAACAACAACAACAACAACAACACCAACAACACCACCACCACCAACAACAACAACAACAACAAAACAACAACAACAGCAAACCCCCCCCGTGTCGTGCCAGGGATTTTAGTAGATTAGCATTACGGGACCTCCCTCTGTCATAGAAGGCGACTAATCGGAGCAGCTGTCCGCTGTCACTTCCCTAAACATCCTGTAATTCCCACAATCTTGGTGTGTCATTGCTTCCACATGTGACACACTTCCGTTTTCCGTCCAGTAGGCCAATCTGTCAACTTTTGTGTGTTTGACCCCAACGCTTTTAAGTTGCGAGGGCTAGGGAGTCGTTTCTATTCTACTCTTGTATTCTAACTATTCTTCACTGTCCCCTATTTTGTTTTCCATTCCTTTTTAGCTGGCGGTAGCACGAAAATGATAGGGGAAGGCGACTGTGAAGAAAAAACCCGGAATGGAAGGTCTTTCAGGATCAACCATTACGATTCAGGAGATCGGAGCCCTGGTACCGGCGGCTGGTGGTGAGCAAGCTGGCCACCAGGCGTCGTCTCCCAGCGACTGCAATGCCAAGGGTGCGGGCCATTGAGCACCCCTGGTATACGTTGCTACGAGTGAGAGCAGAATAATGAAAACATGGGAGGTCATTCAGCAGCTAGAACACCAGAGCAAGATTATTGAGGGTCTGAGCCAAAATCTTCAGATATTAGAAAAGTATGTTGAAGAACAACCCGGTGACCGTGAAGGATGCGATGGCTAAAACACGAAAAAACATCGATGCCCTGAGGAATGGATGGTGCGATGCAGGCGATAAGAGATTCTCAGAGATACTGAACTCCTGTTCAAAAAGAGAAGACAAGGCTAAGGGAGGGAAAAATAGACTGGATGCACAGGAAAAAAAGAGCGGTGCGTAGTCCCCCAGAGGAGACTAACAGAAGCGACAATAAAAACAGAAGGAAGCCGTAGAAAAGATCAGTAATAATTCCAGAAGAAAGAGCAAATCGCCAGATAAAAAAAGAGTAAGTGCCGAATTCATAGTCTTGTCTTATACTGAGTGTTCCCTTAAGTGGACGAATCGTATTCATAAACAGCCCTTGAGTGAAGTCTTTAAGAGAGCACTCATTCCTATAAGCGAGGCAGCCTGCTCCTTTAAGTGTCCTTTATGGCTCCCTCGCATCGTCAGTAGTAATCAGTTTAGGTTATACTTTTACGCGGCGAACATCGACTATTGAATTCGTTTTGCTGGTGTTTGTATAGTGTAGACAGTTGAAATATACCATTTGTGAAACGTGTTATGGAAAACGACTTCAAAGATTATTTTGAGTTTTATACTCAACACATCTTGCGAAATTCCAAGAGATATATTCGAGATATGAGAAACCCATCGGAAATGTAGAATGATGAACAATTCCGAAAGCAGTTTCGTTTCAATAAAACTACTTTAATGGATACATTTGTGCCGATGATCAACAAAGTCCCAATGACTAAAAGAGGATTGCCGATTTCCTCTTATTAAAATTCTCGTTGCATTAAGATGTTATGTAACTTCATCCTTTCAGGAATGTTTCCAAAATGTTTAACTTTTATTCATTTTGATTTATAAGACCTGTTATAAGTAATTATGAATTTGCAATATGAATAACAAGTGAAGAAATTTTAATTGTTGTAAGATGGAATTTATGTTAGTACTATATGGGGTTGACATTTTCAATTAGATGAAATGTTAATAATCCATTACCAATATTGGCAGACTTATGTTCATACCATGTTACCATACCAACACTTTATGTTCATTCATTATACTAGAGTATATGTTAACGTTGAGGAATCAATTGAAACTGATGTTAAGTATTATTTTACAATCCAATAATGCGCATAAATAATGTGTAGAAAATACACAAGACATTGCAGAGATTCATTAAACGTTTGATATGGATTCTATGGTTCATGGATTATATTTTTTACCAAACATTTCTTATTATTAGGTATTTGGAATTAGTACATTTTAAAAATATTAACATGTTACCGGTGTCAAATAGTCATTGAAATTATATGAGAATAGTAGATTATATTGTTACATTTCTGCTTGTTATTAGTGATTGGTAGTAATCACATACCAACATCAAAACATCACGTTTTGTCTGTATGAGAAGTTATTAGAGGTAGTAGAAGTATTTCGTCGTGCGCGCGACGTCAAATCTATGTTGAAGTGTCCGCCCCCTCTTAAATTGGACGCTCTTTGTACAAGATGAAGTGCGTGTGTAAACTCGATTGCCAAGAACTTCGAAACAGCTGCCATGTTGCCACATTTCCCTTTTTCTTAAGGGAACACTCATTCCGCGGTCGTAAGGACCGTCTATGAAATACGAGCGCCTATAAGTGAAAACTTATTTTGAGAAAACACTTATCACTTAAGGGTTCGCTTATCCTGTAAGTGACGACTACGAATTTGGCCCTAAATCGCTCGAAACAGAAGGGTTTCAGGACAAAGAGCAATTTAAAATCCAGAAAAAGAGCAAAAAGAAAGATAAAAGAGGAAAGAGGCCAGACCCGTATTTAAAAGAATTGGGGTTCTAAAGATTACACAAAGACAAGAGGATTCATATGCTGACATCTTAAAGAAACTCAGCACCTCAGAAGAGATGAAAGAGAACGATGTGGTTCTAAGGGCTGAATTCATAGTTGTCACTTAGAGGATAAGCGAATCCTTAAGTGATAAGTGCTTTCTCAACATAAGTGTTCACTTACAGGCGCTCGTATTTCATAGACGTTCCTTACAGTCACGGAATGAGTGTTCCCTTAAGTGGAAGGAAAATGTGACAACATGGCATTGGCGGCAGCTGTTTCGACGTTTTTTGCTACTGAGTGTACACACACACTTCATCTTATGCAAACAGGGGGAGGGCACTCCAAAGTCGAGTTGTCGCGCGCTGCGACCACTTGTCTATCTCATTTGTTGTGTTTATAATACTTAACATCAGTTTCAATTGATTCCACAACGTTAACTATGCTCTGGTATAACTAATGTAAATGGCATGAACACTGGCCTGCCAATATTGGTAATGGATTCGCATAAATTCCATTTACAACAATTTAAATACTTAACTTGTTATTCATATTGCAAATTCTTAATTACTTATAATGTCTTATAAATCAGTAATTAATAAAAGTTAAACATTTTGGAAACATACCTGAAATGATAAAGTTGCATGAAATATTAATGCAACGAGAACTGTTTAAATAAGGGGAAAATCAGCGGACCTGTCATTGGGACTTTGTCGATCATCGGCACCAGTGTATGCAGTACAGTAGATTAATTGAAACGAAACCGCTTTCGGTATTGTTCATCATTATACATTTCCAATAGATTGCTCATATCCATAATGTATCCCTTTGAATTTCGCAAGATGTGTTGAGTATAAAACTCAAAATAATCTTGGATGTCGTTTTTCATAACTTCTCACAAATGGAACGTTTTAACTGGCTACACTATTCGAACACCAGCAAAACTAATTCAATAGTCGGTGAACGCCGCGTAAAAGTATAGTCTAAACTGGTTACGACTGACGATGCGAGGGAGCCATAAGGGACACTTAAGGGAGCTGCCTTCCTTATAGGAATCCCTTAAGACTTCACTCAAGGACTGTTTATGAATACGATTCGTGTACTTAAGAGAACACTCTGTGTAAGTGACGACTATGAATTCGGGCCTAAGAAGAACAAGTAAGGAAGAACGGATCGAGTTGAAAAAAAGCAAGTGAACTGATTGTTTACCAAAAAATGACTAAAACATTGAGCGAACTCGCTAAATTCGCTCGGAGACCATAGGTATCGCAAGAGGTAAGGGACATCGAAGAAGCGACAACTAAAGAGGAAGTCATAGCGGATGTGGAATAAGTCCAGTCCATAGCTGGAGAGGAATAAGGCGAGAATTGAAATTGAATGCGCACTGCGGAAAGGTTATTCCGGAATGCAAACAGTATTAAAGAGTCTCAGAGACGCTTGCCAACGAGATTCTCAAGATGGGAAGAATACGAATAGAGCTTGTGAACTGTGGAATTAGAGAAAAAATCCAAGTTCACTATTGCTTCCGATGCCTGGGCTATGGCCATGTGGCCAGACAGAAGAACTGCTGTTCGAAATGTGGTAAAGTAGGGCATACTAGGAAAGAATGTTAGGATAAAGAATGTTGTGTAGCTTGCAAGGACAAAGGAGTTGAAGACGGGCATGCGTCTGGACGCGGTAAATGTCCCTTATTCAGAGAAGCCCTTGTACGAATTAAACAAAGGGCTTATGGATCTAAAGTTCCTGCAAATAAATCGGTAGAGGCCCAGAAGTTCAAAATTTTCTGATGAAGACAGCGAGTCAGAATAATATTGACGTGCTGCTTTCTAGCGAATCTAACCGTTGACAGCACTTGGCTGAATGGCACCAGGATAGTACAGGGAGAGCGACTATCGTCTTATGTAACCCGCGAACCAAGGTGAGTAAATGCAAGCCAACTGACCACGGCTTTGTGTGAGTGGAGACAGAGACCCTGAGAATATACGATTGTTATTTCTCCCCAAACAATGGACTGCAACAATTCATGGATAAACTTGAGGTAGAAAGCATAGGCTAGTCCAAATGAGTTGTACTGGTGACCAGAGACTTCAATGGGAAATATCCGGAGTGGGGCGAAAGGATAGACGGAAGGGGGATCCTAATAAGCGAAATGATAGCCCGAAACGACAGGGTGGTAATAAATAGAGGAGACGCCAAGTCAATAATTCCATATGGTCCACATTCCAGGGCCTGCAATATATCGATGCCCCGAAAGACAGTCAGCAGTTATCATAGGGGACCAAAATATTGGTGGACAGAAAGAAAGGGTTTGGAAAGAAAAAAGACGCAGAGCATGTTATTTTCCTGCTGAAATTTTAAAATAGAGAAATAACCAACTCCAGTATTGGAAAGGAGATCTCACCAAACAACATAGTAGAAGAAATGCTAGAAACAGAAGAGAACTGGGCAAAAATTCATACCTGTGAAAAGAGTTATGAAGAAAGAAGCCCTCAGAGGAATGGATTTGAAGTATCACAGAGATCACCGAGCCAGTCTGGCAGGATGAAATGCCATAGCTGCAAATTCCTTGTTAAGACATTCTTGCTTGAACGGAGGGGGTTTTAATGGGTAGACCAACTCAAGAGAGTGACACACGAAGTTTCTAAACCTTATGGTGCATGAAACATTTTTCCCACCTCAAAAAAAAATCTTTCTTGTATTATTATCACTTAATTGTGTAGGGTTATGTATATCGCCTCAGTCCAACTCATCTTTATTACGATACATTACATTTTCAACTTTCACTTTTTTACTTTCTTGTCTTACCTAGTTAAGAGAAATTACTGAAATGCTGCCGCAAAAATCGGCCATTTTTCGACAGAAAATCTCCTTTTGTAGGGCTTGGTACAAAAAAAGGGAATACATCTTGTTCCTACATGAAGTAAATCACAGTCGCCTCAAGTTATAATAAACTTATGGGGACTAACATTTTTGTTTCACTATATCAGAAGTTGCAATATCTGGTGTCAAAATGAAATATAATTTCTCCACAATGATTTTTATTAACATAAAAACACAGCAAAATACATTAACAATATGAGCTGAAAATTTCAGTATATTCTTTTGACATTAAAAAAATCAATTATTTTCAGTTGTTTGCTTTGGTTATTTTTCAATAGTAATTTATGTAGATCCTTCTCCAGAGTTTGTGCTCTCCAAACTTGATTCTGCATTTTCCACTGTCGGCAGTCTTTGACACCCTTCAATGCCTCTTGCACTGTTGGAAAACTCTGTCACTCTCTGAAGACCCTAATAGTATTTGAGATCCTTTTAGTAGTGGTGTGGCGCAAGTTGCTAATGACACTGTCGCTGAATGAAACATTCTGGGTCTGCTCCCTCCACCTCCCTCAGGGGAGACTTCTTCTATCATGATCTTTGGCCTACGATATTTTTCCAAGCTGCCTAGTATTCGAATTTGTGGCATACACTATTCAGTGTACTTAATACCACTTTAAACTTATAGATATTGAGCCAGTGTTGGAGGATGCAACTTTATATTGTTCCATGTGTGATATAAGCAACAAGTAGCTTTGTTAGTAAGAGTGTAGTATGTTTTGTACATCTGTGACAACTTTGTTTCAGGGAGAAGACAATGTTTCTGGAAAACACACTGACAATCATGCTGCGGCAAATCCTGATGGCACACCTTACAGGGGAAATGCAAGTCAAGTAAGACACAGAGCAACTCTGCCTCCTGGGCAAGTTTCAAGTCTTCCCGATCAACAATCCGTGGTATCTGGCTCCAGCAGTAGAGGCAGCCTCAGAAATATACTTATATGGGTTATTGTTATTGCTATTGTATTATTAATATTTAGGAGACTTTTTTTGTTGTGAATATTGACCTATTTATACGCTTGATCATTTGTGATGTATGAAATTCTGAATGGTTCATTGTATGGTATAATTTTGAACTGAGATTGAGATAATAAATGTATTTCAGATATATGTACCTTGCTGTTAAGAGTAGCAAGAACATTATGAAGATTAGTTAAATTAATTTTCAAGAAAAATAAAATGGTATAAAAGCTTTATGATAAGATTTTCTGTTTTAATCTGTAAGAATAATCTGTTTTAATCTGTGTACCTCCACCATATTTCCAGTGATTCCATTTAGCTTACGAATCCTCTCTGCAATTTCTGTTGAATATTTTGTTCTTTTTCTTTTTTCAGACTTTTCTGCAGATAAGTTTCTAAATCATATCAAAACAAACAATGGTGCTAAAACAGCGTATACTTTCTCACTCTTAGTAATTAGGTAATACTATTTATACCACAATTTGTCTTCGAATTAACATATCAGACCTCAATTTATTGTAAAATTGAAATTTTTGAAAAAGTGTACATGACCTTATTTCAAAATCTACCTTTAAGGAACAGGAATCATTAAGGAGAAAAATCTCTGTCTTCATAACTGCTAACTCCTAATCTCCGTCTTCATATTTTGGATTTGGGCTAATTTTTTAAAAATCGGAGTTTTCAACGAAAAAACGAGACCTGTGCGTGTCTATTGAACTTCCTTCTCACTAACCAACATTTTTAAAAAAACGACCCTTTAGTTTAAATGTCTCAGGGGATTTATCCTTCAAAATTAAAATATTCCAATACAAATTCAAGGGGCCGCGAAATCAGTCAGATCGATGGGGAAATATCAATTTTGGAGAAAATCGACTCAACTGTTTATCCGATAGCGTTGTTTCCGTGCAAACAGAAGTTTCCCTGTCATTCGATTTTGTGGTGTCAAGGTCCCACAAAACATGGATTCTGGCTATACTACGTGTTAGAGATTACCCCGCAAGTTTAGTTACTGGATTTATTCACTTTTTCGTAATCAGGGCCTGGCAATAGATTTTCTGTCGAATATTCTACATACATTTTCTTAAGAACTTTCTTAAGGGCGAGTTGCCCTCGTCACTTCCAAGGTTACTACATAAATCACACGTAACTAGACTAATTTTCCATACCCATTTCAGTGTCAGGGAACACCATTTTCATGAGACATCCTGTGAATTCTTTGAGATAGTACAAGGCCAGCTTCTTAGAAAAATGAGATTCAAATCAAAGACTATTAAAAAATACCTTTTTATGTTTTTACGAGAGAAACTGGAAATTTTAATAAACACTCGGGAGAGTGCGCGCTCCTGAGTAGTGTGGGACCACGAACCCTTTGATGGGGAAACCATTCCGGAACCGCCTTCGCATTTCTTCGGAATAGCGTCTTGTCGTTTGCCCTCGAGGGCGTATTTCGTCGTTTTGCCTCTTATTTTTACCCATTTATGTTTCGACCGGGCATTTCTTCTACTTTTTTGGTGCGGAGTACCTTTTCCATGAAGGTAGATGTCCCCAATTTTCTTCGCCGATATTGAATTGAATTGATGCCTTATTTTAAATGGCGATTTAAATTTAGCACAGAGGCTTCATTTAGGCTTGATCTTTTACATGCAGTAAATCTACTTAACATGAGACAACCGGCTTTATTTCCCTTCCATAGGAAGACATTGTTTCGCACCATTGTCGCCGCGGTATCTCTACGATGTTATCAGGGGTTATTGCCCCAACCTGTTTTTGTAGTGAAATGTCTGCTGCCCATTTCTCGCAGACAAATAATGTGTGCTCAGCGTCATCTGTTAGTTTGTGGCGGTACACGCTCTCCCCACTTTTCTACTTTCTTAATCCGGTGGAGGTATTTGCAGAAATATCCGTGAGAAACTGTATTAGATGAAAGGAGACTTTCCTCTGCTTACGCCCGATCGAAGGGGATATTTGGGGGATGAGCCTGGCTATCTTCCTCTGCTTTCATTTTCCTAGGTGTTCTGCCAGAGCTACGGGCTCGTCGACTTCTCAATTCAGTCTTCGTCTGGTAGATATTTCCTTTCCTGAGAAAGAAGGTGAATGAGTGTGACTCCAGCACTGCAGGCAACCCTACAGGACCCACTTCTATAGGGGCAGACAACCCTCAGTGCTCTGTTCCGCGCTGAAGCGTTGCCGGTGGTGTTTCCTTGCGAGTGCGTCTGCCCATATCTCCGATCCGTACAGCATAATGCAGCGCTCCACGGAGACGAGTAGACGCCGCTCCGACGTTGGCTATCAGTTCCTTCAGAGCTCCAGTCACTTATGAAGCCTTATCCCCTGCCCGTCTTCAGGTGAGTTTGATGTCAAACGTGAGGCTAAGGTATTTCCCGGACGGCTTAGTCTGAATAATCACTGTATCGACAATCATAGGAATCATTGTCGGGATCTTTTTTGTCGAAAGAATGAGTTGTGACTTTTCCGTAGCAAAACAAAACCCGTGATCCTCCATCCATGTTGTGATGTGTCTCATCACCTAGTGAAGCTTCCACATCCTTGTGTTGGGCGAATATCAGCACGGACTCAGATTCTGTCTCGCTCTTTGGGCTCGTCGTCAGACCTTGACACAATTTTTCCTCAGCTCCGCTATCTCTTCTGTCCACCAATTCTTATGTGCGATCTTTTGAATCTGCGCTCGAGACGATGCTCGCCCTGCAACGCATCATTAGGTTTAAGGACTGGGCAACATCGGAACGGCAGACGGACTATTTGTTATGTTCAAGAAATGAGATACTGTAGTTCGGTCAACACAACTTTATTCCATTTAACGGTACATTTTTGTGAAACTCCGCACACAAGAATTGGTGGACGGAAGAGATAGCGGAGCTGAGGAAAACTGTGTCAAGCTCTGACGTCGAGCTCAAAGAGCGAGACTGAATCTGAATCCGTGCTGATATCCGCCCAACACAAGGATGCCGAGAAGAAAGTGAGAGGGGCGATCGACCGAAACAAATCTCAGCGCTGGCAGATTCTCATCAGCGTAGACCACATAGGGACACGGGTCTCTCGGGCTACAAAATAGTAACCCGAGATCTCAGAAAGCGAACATCGGAGGGAAACCTCGGCGCAGATTCCATTCGTCTCATAGCGAACCCATTGTTTACCAGGCACCCACTTAGACCGCCGGACAAGTACGCAGAAGATAGTACAGATATCCCGCTCTTCGAAGAACAAAAAACCAGAGAAACAACTACCAGCCTCCAAAACAGGCAGGCCCCAGGGCCTCATGACATACCAGCAGAAGTCCTGAAAATAGCGGCGGGAGAAAGCCCGAATCTTCTGCTGAGCATGTATAACACCTAAGAGGGGGTATGTTCCCTAAGCGATGGAAGAAGCAGCAGTTGGTCCTAACAGATAAGGGTAAGGGTGAACCTCATCTACCGTCGTCCTTCAGACTACTCTGCTAGCTCGACACGGCCGGGAAGCTACTCGAAAGATGCTCAAACCACGTCTGCTGGTGGCGATTCGCGCTGGCGGAAACCTATCGGAAAGAAAATACGCTTTCAGGATTGGGCCATCTACTGGACGAGCATTTGTCCCATGAGATGAGCGCTGCATAATCCTTGCTGCTCCATGTTGCAATTTTCAATCAGTTTGGATTCATCTAACGTGTTGACATTCCAGCCCAGTTTTCTGCTTCCGGGTTTCTGCTGGTGGGAGTGTCCTTTCGGCCACAGGCAAAAGGTGATGTACTGGTGGTCACTGCCTGTGTAGTTCTCGATCACTGACGACTCTCTCCAGTTGCGAACCTGATATCCAGAATAGTTTGCGCTGATGGTAGGGATGAAGCCGTCGTTAAGAACTATCAGGTCTTGTCTGGCCGCCATCTCCAAAAAGTGTCTTCCCGTAGCGTTCGACGTTGAAATGCCTCATTTCGGTACTCTAGCGTTGAGGACACGTCTCCCTAAGGTATTTCCATCTACCAAGTATCATGTCTTCTAGGCCTTCAATTTTCCTGCGGTACTTGTCTATCCCCTCGTTGGGAGTCATATGGCAGCTCGCAGTAGTGATTAACCCGTTTTTATCCAAACAAAGCTTCTGCCGAATCAGTGACTTTCTACAGAGAGCTGGCGGCGTCAATGATCCATGCAGCCGTTGTACCTAGGGTGTCAGAGTACCATCCTCGGCCGCCCCGGTTTCGGTAAGGTTCGCTGATAATTATTGTTGGGAACCATTGTTCCATCGCCAGCTGGTTTAGAAGTTGTTCAGTTGTTCGGCTTCTGTTTGTACATCTCTGCTTGAGATTTATCATTTGGCTGTCTTCTTTAGATCCCCTCTGTTGACTTGGCTTTATCGGGGTTCCGAACGAGTTTCGGTCCCTCTGATGGGATCCCTTCGTCGGCGCGTAAGACGCATTTTGGGGAACTCGCAACGCATGTTTGGGCCTTATGCCTTTCCTCACCCCATCTGTAGCACGTGCTCTTTCGACCTGGGCCTCTGCAGTCTCGTAAGAAGTGCCCGTATCCTATGCATCTATGGCATCGAGTGACGTACCTCTTTACTTGGCAGTCAATCCACCAAACTCTTTGTTTTTTGTCCTCTCTGCTAGTTCGATGAGGACACCCATATTTTGCTTGTGCTTCATAGTTCGTTTCACGAACTATGGCGGTGGTGAGACCACTCCTTCAAGTTGTGCAATCCTTAACGAAATTACAATCCATACCCAAGATTCAAAGAAAATAAGGAGCACTATCTGATAAGTAAATAGGTCCCTAAGTAATAACTGACCTCTGACTCAGTAGCGTAATGAAATGAATGCGAGCCTGCCCGCAAGACTTTTAACGGGATCCCCCTTTATAAAAGTTTATAGCAAACACAAGTAGTGTTAGCACATTAAATAATAAAAATGTCCTTTAACAAATTCATATTTGTTATACAAAAAGAAAAATGCAAACATTAACGCTTTTTCCCTCTTCTAGAACTAAGAAATGGATGTTCTGTCGGGCTTGCTTTGTTACGGACGTTCATGAATACTTTGTACATTCAAGATGAGTAATAAAATAACATTAATACAAAGAAATTAATAGGTTATGGGCCTAGGCCACGTGTGAATTGTGTTTTCTAGAGTGGTTCCGAAATTGAACGTCCGAAGAAAGTGCTGTTTTTATACGTCTGAACTGGAACTTTGTGAGTAAACAACAAACATGGCTACCGGAAGTGACTACAATACAAGTGGGTAATCTTGAAGGACTTTCAGACTTGGCAAAGTGGAAGTGGCATATTTCGATGGTGTTGCATGCATATGAACTTGAAGACATTGTTAATTGTTCGCGAGCGTGTCCGTTTTGGGAGATATGCAACCCCATGGGAGTATACCCCACAGCAAAATGGTGTGGCGGAACGTGAAAATCGAACCAATGGCGAGAATGCGCGTTCTCTGTTGAATATAAGTAGCCAAAAGAACTGTGGGCAAAAGCATGCAATACTGCCACATTCTTCCTGAATCGCACTGGAAAGTCTTCCATTGAAACTAAGTCTCCTTATGAATTGTGGCATGGACGACCAGTTTGAAGTCTCAATAATTTTAAGATTTTCGGAACAGTGCACATCTACGTGCACATCAACAAGAACTTTCGCTCTAAGTTAAACGATAAAGCTATTCATGGACATCCGATTGGATACGTGAATGACAGGAATGGATTCAGGGTCTGAGCCACGATGTGAGATTCAAGCCTGACGTTTTCCGCAATGTGCGCGTCAATACCGACAAGCTTGAGGATTCATATGAAAACCTTGCATCATCCGTTGTACAAAAGCCAGAAGTCAGCGATGAAAAGGAAGAAGAATGGAGTGAAGCTGAAGAAGTTGCGCCAATGTCCAGTTACGGAGGAAGTGATGTTCCAGCGGTAGGAGATGCCAAAGAAGAGACAACAAAGCAAACGTGAATCAAAGAAACCATTGTGGATGACTAGCGGAAATTTTGTCTTCATGGCCGGTTCGTCGATCACTGAAAACAAGAATCCAAACTCCTACATTGAAGTGCTGCAGTCTCCTGACAGAGAAGAGTAGTAAGACACTTAAAGAAGAATTGGGTTCCTTAGAGGAAAATGATTCCTTGGTGTTAGTCTAACGTTCAAAAGATGTCCAAATCTTGCAGAATCACTGGATCTTCTGCCAGAAACTGTTGGATAGTGGGAAATTCCGCTTCAAGGCTCGATTGGTTGTAAAAGGTTTCGTACAAAACAAGGAATTTATTATGAAGAGAAATTGACCTGTTGGACGATATGAAACCATTCGGATCTCTTGGCGGTGACTGCGGCGTTTGGAATGATCAGTTTGATGTCAAAACCGTTTTTGAACATCGCGCTAGAAGAAATATATGCATATAGAACAACCCGAGGTTTTTAATGACAATACTGAACGAGTGTGTTAGTGAAGAAAAGTTTGTATGGCTTGAAACAAGCGCCTTGCAGCTGGAACAAGCCACTTGAGAAGTTTACGGAGAAAGCTGGATTCAAAAACAGTAGTGCTGATCCATGTCGGTTCTACCGCAGGAGATGTGGGAAACATGTGTAAGTAGTAATTTTTGTGGATGACGGTGTGGTTATTGCAACTGAAATAGAACTCGAGTAATTCATGGAAATGTTACGGCAGGGATTTCATACGACCAGAGGATCTCCCAGAAAATTCTTGTGCCCACGAATACAGCTAAATCAACATGGATCAAGAAGACAACACACGAAAAGTTTTGGAAAGATTTGGAATGGCTGAGTTGAATGGAGTGACTACTCCAATTGGGAAGGAGAAAAGGTTACATCCACGGTCTTATCATGAGATAGTTGGTTCTTTAAAGTACCTGACCAACTAAACGATCTGATGTTGCTTTCGCAGTTAATAAAGCAGCTCGGCCCATGGAAAATCTTACAAATCAAGATGGGAATCAAGTGAAACGAATATTTCGATACTTGGAAGATTGCCGTAAACTATGGAATTGTCTTCAAGAAGGGACAACCTTTGGTCTGCGCTGGTAACAAGAAGTTAAACGACAGGTGACACTGCAATCTTCAATGATGGAGCAGTATCGTGAACCAGTCAATTGCAGATGTCAGTGGTAACGTCGACTATGGAAGCTTAAATAATGGGGTGATCTGGGCTGTCCGGGCGACGCCGCGTCGAAGGCTGAGTTGCCGACGTTTCGACCATCCTGTC
>BOPP01000015.1:15712874-15728617 GCA_017312745.1 Gryllus bimaculatus | reverse complement strand
TATATATATATATATGGTGGTGGTTGGCTGACAGCAAATTAACTCTGAGGACTTGAGTTCGATTCTTGATGCGCAAAATAACTTTTGCTGGTTGAAAACACTTTTGCATGTTTATGTAGAAGAGTAATATAGCTGAGCAGTTAGAAATAATGCGAGAATGCATGTGCTGTACTACCGCCACCAGTTTATTAATTTATTTAAAAATCATGATTGCAATAATGACCATTTGAAAATTGCAAAATTGCTGAAATATAATATTGGTAGGCATTAGTCAACTAAACATGTTCAAGGGGTAGAACACCGAGTGGATATTATTTGGTTAGTACACGCAAAACACCTTAAACATTCTGTAATATGTCATTATCAATTGAAGTATTTTGTAAATTGTATGTCATTGTTGTATGTATGTAAATTTCAATATCGCTTAATAAGCAAAACATATACAAAATGAAAAATTGAGAGCTTTACGCTCACCTGTACCCTGCTTGGTATGCAGAGGGTTAATTTTACCTTTCACCACAACAGAAGGCATAAGTAATGGGAAGTCTCAATTCATTTTGTTTCCCGATTTTGTAAGTGAACACTACATATTTTGCAACAATCATAAATAATTGAAAGCATTAAGACCCCAAAATTATCTTTAAAAAAAAATATATTTTGCATGTCAAAAAAATATGTTAATTTCTTTGGATCTTGTGAATTTTGTGTGAAAATAAATTCAGAAAAAATCACTATTAACTACTTGAAAATTGCTTTATTTCAAAATATAAAACTGATATTTGCAATTAGCAATAAGATCTATTACCATGACTTGATTTCTACACAATGTTACAATTATATACACGATGATCATGGTGTCAAATGCAACCACAAACTGAAACACAGCATCTTAAAAAAAACACAAAAAAAACAACAACGAATATTTGCTGATTTAACTACTTTAGGCCTTCAGCAATTCATTCAACAAGTAATAGGCTACTTAGGCATGTTTTATGTACATTAATAACAAAAACACAATAAAATCCACAAATTACTTCCAAAAGGTGTTCTTTCACTTTGCACATGGCAGGGAAGATTGTGCTAGTTGATTCCGTAGAGGGAGTCAAATATTGGTCTGACATGATCAGAACGAACTACTCAAAAGAAAATTTTGGTGTGAAGCAATTAGGCACCAATGATTATTTTCTCTAAAAAAATGGCAATGTTTGAAAAGCTCATTTTCTCACAGTCATCTTCCTTTAGTAACATTACAATGCCAGATGCCTTCCTCCTTTACAAATACTGCAAATTCTTCACAAACAACTTCTGCACCAATACAGCAACCTCTTCTTCAGATGATTAATAAATAACCAATCTGAACACTCGGTTGAAGTGGGCTCCAAAGTGTTCCAGTGCTTAGAGTGGAGGTAGGTTGTAGAAGAACTTTGAGGCATTTATGTAAGCTTCTTGACTAATATTATATAAAGGATGCACTCGAGCCTAGAAAGAAAATATCAAAGAATTATCATTGATGAAATAACATTGGTTATTTATTTTTCCTATCCTGTTATATTAGTACAGTAAGTACGAAATTTATTTGTTTATCACCTATTTATTATTTTGAAAATATTTGTTCACATATAAAATTCTCTGGATCCCATCCATGTCTGTCTGATCTGGACAATCCTATATTTTACAAGATGTATTAACATCCTTTGGATGTTTGTGAACTGAATAAACAATTTACATATGTGTATAAACCGATACAATTATATGTATAAATTGATTCATCATTGATGGAATGATGATGTGTGAACCCCATATCAGGGAAAAAAGAAAAAATTATTGCATGTAAAATTGAGCTAAAATTTGATTAGTTATATCAATTGCCAAATGCCTTGTTTCTTAAATTAAATTATTTACCAATTCATTCTGAAGTCCACCAACAATCTTCTCCTGTCCTGCAAAGCAGTGCTGTGCAACTGAGAGACCACTGAGTGTGTAACATGTGTGATATATATCACGAGGTCTGAAAAGGACATTATTTTTTAAAAATAAATATGCATAATATAAAAAAAGACAATTAGCAGTAATTTAAAATATCTTATTAGTGCTTCATGGTTGATAGCAATACTCACTTGCCAGGTTTATCAAGTAGTCCTCCAAGAGAATTCTGACAACATATTAAAATGTATTCTTGTAAAGCTTCTTGATGAAATAACCAATTGGTACTTACACAAGTGCTATCTGAAAATCAATTAATAAAAAATATTCGTAATAAAAAACAACAACACTTATTTCAATTAAACAATTCTTTTTGGCTTTTAAAATTCAAAAAGTATTCTTTTTCTTGTTGAATAAAAATTTTTATTTATATTCTGTGCTTTAATTTTAATAAAAAACGGGTGAAAGAAAAATTCGAATCCAAAATTCATTAGTAATATTAAGCTAAAAGTATTTGTTTTCTAGATAGTAATGAAATATCAAGTTACAACTCTCCTGGTGCTGATTCTGTTGTTACCAATTAACAAAACTGAAAGATGCAATTCTTGCTTTTTTTTTTTTTAGCACACCATCATATCTTTTGTCACCCCACACTTACTTTGTAATTCTCTCATAGAACAGTTTGAAGACACAGCAGAGTTTATGGATGCACACAGGCAAACACCATTAAATATCAGAAATATCCTCCTTTCGCCTGCTTTGGGCAGTAAGTAAGTCCTGCTCTTTCCTCCACGAGATGGCCCCTAGTGTGAGAGTTCAGTAAGTATACTGATACAGAGTGACACTTCAAGATCAGAGATGTCATCTACTTTGGAGCTCCAATTCTAAAAATTTAATTTGTAATGAAGCTTCAGATAGAATGACAGTGTCCCCCTCTGTCCAGCTCAAGATATTGGCAGTGCCACTACACAAACATTGGAGTGTAGTTAAAGAGAGCAGGGTGAGGGCAAGTCTCCAATGCCTCAAAACAGGAGCACTGGTGAAGCCAATCTCTCTAGAAGAGTAAACACAACACCTAGGAGAGTAAACCTGCCACCTTGCAGGGAAGGAAGGACATCTCGAAGACCACAAAAAGGAAAACCCTGCCAGAATGTGAAGTGGCAGGTGGAATTCCATAGTTATTGCGAAAGCAGCTCCCTTACAGGAGTTAGCAGTATATAGGAATCAGTGTAGGAATAAGCAGGATACAAATATAAGATGTTATAGAATTGTTTAAAAGACAATGAGTTTATTTGTTATTAGGTGCCAGAAAGTCGCTATAATGCTGCGGGCAGGGAAGACGCAAATTATTACAAATGTATAGACAGGAAACAGACATAGTAAATGGACAGATAAGATTTTGGGCATGCATACTAAGGCTATTTTGTTCTAACTCTGAGGTGCCACAAAATTTGATTAACCATTGAACTATTTAACATCTTTTCAGTCAGTAAACAAGTTCCATTGCAAGTGGGTAAATTAAATTCTAGAGAGCCCAAAATTAAAAGCAATAAAATTGCTCTAGTTGGATTAGCTAATTTGATTATTTTTTAATCCAGTCATTTTTTATCAAGTATGCTCTAATAAGGTGACCAAACCTAAATGCCATTGAACTTTAATGTTTTGTAATTGTCAGAAAACTGTATAGCATATTTCTGGTGTGAATGATGATAGCACCTACACTAGGCTTTTGATTTCAATGTTTTAGTGACCACAAGTGCTATTTAAATAATAGTGCCCATAAAAACATTTTTAACTTAAAATTTATTTAAACATTTTATTACTCTTTAAACATTTTTATACTCTCTATTCACAAAATTATTATGGTCATTTTCACCTTTAAGCACTTATTGCAAATAAAAGGTTTTAGTGCCTAAAAAATTGAAGACAAATTATGGATCATGAGGAACTTTCTCACCTTCGTCTGCAAGTGCCTTGTGCAGCAATGGGAAGGCACCTCCCTGCCAGAATGAGTAACAGCCATCCACAAGCTTATTGGTACGTCCTTGGAAGCCCCCTTCAAAGCGCATCTGTCGATGGGCCACCCACCGCTGTACAGGATTAAATTATTTTTTTTGAGATTGCAGTACAAAGATTCTGTACTTTGCTAACATAATAAAAAAAATAGAGAGAGCAACCAACAACAGAAAACTGACCTAACATAACAGAAAAGTGAGCTAGAAGGCAATGCCTAAAGGATACATCACTGAAACCATTATTAAATATTAAAATGATTATGTGTTGAAAGATCCCAATTGGTGCAAATTGAAGGAGCAATTATGTTAGTCATCCCAATCATTTAGTTAAAACTAAAATCACTTTACATTTTGTAAAAACTAACCGGAGGTCAATTAAAACACATTATGATATTTGAATATAATAATAAAATAAGTAGACATTCTTTATTTCCATCAACTATCTATTAATTATTTGCTTACTTATTTACATTAGAACCCCAGAATTCCTAACTAATTGGGGGTGTTTTGTTGTTGGGGGCCCGTTTGGATTGTCCAAAAAAATGTACTGAGCATGTACAAATACATCAACAGGATTACCAGACACAATGCAACCTAGTTTGTGATGTGAGCAAATGGCAACATAGCATAGTGATCGCACCATCATGCAGATTTAATCCTTACGGTGAAAGAAGATTTCTGATTTTGCAAGTTCCTCTCAGTAAAAATTACTGCTACATAAACATGTGATATACAGAATAGTTACTAGTGCATTCAAGTATGGTATTTCTACTCTCTCAGATCATTATTAAAGGTACAAACATACTAATCAATCTAGAAGCAACATCACATATGAAGATAATTTTAAAAGGAATCTTATTATCAATATTGTCAAATGCTTTACAAAGATATTTTTATATGCCGATAATTTTGAATTTAATTTTTGATGTCTTTATTGAAGTACGGTCTAATGTTAGCCATTTTGAAAATAAATATTCCAGTGAATTAGAAAGGATAAATAGATGCATAATGGAGGCGCAGAAGTTTGTGACAAACCATCTGAAAATTCATTTCTACCAGTTAATATTTATTTTTTAGTTTACAAATTATTTAGAGAATTTCATAGAAAGAAGTTTCAGAAAAAAAAACAATGTTGTAGTAGTTGAAAAATGTCTGATATTGAATTTGTGGCTTAAGTGGCTTTAGACCCTTCATGAGATCAACTGCAAGTTTCAAAAAAATACTCAGTAAAGAGATTAGCCACTGTTGCTAGATTATTAACTTTTTTATCATTATCTATTAAAACATTTTCTACAAGGGGCCAATGGGTTCTTTAAAGTAAAATCTAATCTGAGAGAATTGATTTATTTGAGAAATTACTTTTTCTGGCAATATTCACAACTAACGCATTAAAAATTACATGTAAAAAAACTTCCTTCAAAGGCTTGTGGGGGATTTGAAAGAATTTTGAAGCTACATCTCACAACATACCAAGAGGCCTCTTATGTCACAGAGATGCTCCTTGCCTAGAAGGCATAGTGCAGCCAGGCCGCAGAAGGCATAGCCTCCGTGCGCTTCCAAGCCAGGGCAGCCAGCAAACCCTCCCTCATATGTCTGGCAACTGCAATCAGATGAAAAACTCATTCAGATGTGATAATTTACATCTCTTCTCCCTATTTTCAAAATATGAACAAACAAAACTTTTCTCTCAGACGTTTTTCCAGAAGTGGACATACCGATTTTATAACAGACATTAATACCTTACAATTGGATAAAAATGTGCAGCTGCATTGTTGAAATAAATTTAATGAAAAAATATTCTTCAGTTATATCTAAAAATAATTAGTAAGGAAATGCCCTTAAACAAATATTTTGTTATTTATGTCAGTAAACATGCGATCAGCTCCTTAGCAACCTACCATCAAAACAATGCTTTAAGAGCATGTCCATAGTACCAGCCGCTAAAATGCTTGAGAGCTCATTAAAAATATTTTAGCAGACTATGGTTTGGATTTTACTAGTGTTCATAAATCTTTGGATAAATGTGTCCCTTTTGTCCCCTTTTCCATTTGCCACCTTACCTCATTTTGATCTCTTGCCCCAATGGCCACCTTGTCCCTTTGTATCATCTTTTTTGCATTGTCCCCAGGTCTTATCCCCATTGTCTAATTTGACCCCCTTTTTCCATCCTTTCCTTTTTCCAATTTTGTCTCCATTGTCCCATTTTGTCACTATGCCCTCTTCACCTGTCCCTGTCCACCTTTCCCCGCTTTGTCCCACTTGTCGCCCTTCATCCTCTTGGTCGTTCGGCACACTGTGTTTGTTATTTACAAACTGCTCGAAGACCCTGTACCAACAACCTGGCTACAGAACATTGAGTGTGATGATAATTCTTAACTCATGAAAGTGTTAAATATTTATTTTTGAATAACTAGACATAACAAAAAAATTGTATGTAACACGGCCTCTATTATTCTTTAAGCACTCTGACAGAAGATTAACTAACTCCACCTATTACCACTACTATTTGAATATTATTCTATAAATCTATTAGCCACTTTGACATCAGCAATGTCTAAGTCATACTCTTTTATACACTCCCCATCTAATTTTCTCTTCGCATCCACTCTACACAATAGTCTGGCAGTTGCTTGCACCATACAAGATGGGACACAGTTAACAAACTAATAGAAAAGCAGTGTAAGTGACAAGAAAGTCATGAAGGATAAAGTTTGTTTTACTACAATTTACTTCATATCTACACCAAAGAAGTCAGGCAGTTGGGAAAAATGAATTAAATTAAAATACATTTCATTAGTTTACGTAATTTACCTTTTCGTGATAGGTTTAAAAGAAACCACTCATTTTGATAATACAAAAATTAATTAAAACACTACACAAATTAAAAAACATTATTGCAAATGAATACAAATTCATGTGTACATACAATTTTTTAATACTAATTTAAATAAATTATATATCTTTATTTGTTTTATATCAGATATTGTTGAACACTGAATTAAAACATTTGTGAAGAAGAAGAAGAAGAAGAAGAATATAACAAGAACATGATATACATAATATAACCATCAGCCTACACTCTTCTGAAGACTTGGCTCCTTTAAACAAACTCTTTTAACGCATCCCACAGATTTAAGAGAGCTGTTCCTTCTGTGAATGTGTAAAATCAAAATATGATTTAAACATTTCTGGGTCTTGGTTAAGCTTTAAGGCAACGAAGTGCAGTAATGGAGCACACAGATGATGCAGAAGAAGCAGGAACAGTCATGATAAGTATAAACAATAATATTAATAATTGAAGAAGAGCTTTCATTGTTAAAGATTCCTTTCTGAGCTTCTGTGCAAAAGCTGATGATGGGTGCACTTTTCAGTTCATCAAAATGTTCTTCAGTATGTATACTTTCTAGCTGTTTGACTAACTCTGCTTCTTATTTAGCACCATTATTACAGCTGTTAGACAGTGGCGAGGTGTTGATAAACCAAACGATGGTGATGACCAAACAAAATTATAAAAATTATGCATTTTCAATGTTGTACAGAAGAATTGAATATAAGTTGAAAACTAGATATTTTCTACTTATAGTAGATATTTTATAGCAATTATAAATAAGCAGCTGAAAAACAGCCATGAAACAACATGAAGCACATGAGGGATTCACCAATCGAATTGAATCGCACATCGAATTGAGACTTCGCCGCTGCTGACAGTGACTTATCTGGTTGTTTCGAGCCATATGTCTGGTGATTAGGAGTCCAGTCATTGCTCTTTTTGGAGAATCCTGGCTGCTTCTGGACTTGCACAATGAAACGTGCCATTACAATGTAGAAAGATCTTGTGAGGGAAATGGTGTTTTGTTTTTGTGGGCTATCTGTAAATGTGTTTACTGGGTTTTAATGTGATTTTAGTTTTGTTTATTTGTCACGCACTGTGAAGGAAATTGAAGATATAATAGTTCAGCTAAAACATAAAATGTTTGGTTCACTTACATTTGAAGATAAGCTTTTGATTCATTGATTCAAAATGTTTGCTTTTGATCTTGAAACTAAGAATTTTTCAGTGAATTTCGCCGCTGCTGACAGTGACTCATCTGGTTGCTTTGTGCCATATGACTATAAATCCATACAAATATTTTTGAAACACTGGTATTTACAAAATGAATCGCATGTTTTTAATAGAATTGCAACCTTTTTAGGCAATTCCTCATGAAAAAAAGTAAAAGTTTTGAAAGAAGAGAATGTATTTTCTGAAAATCAACATTTTCCTGAGTTAAATTAATATACACAACACCAAATCCAACAGTATTCGTAGAAACGAGTTTTTGCTTTAAAAAGAAACAACGTAATTTTATAAGATAAACAGAATATTGAATGTGCAGCTTGTCTCCTGTAATAACCGAGAAAGAACCTTTCGAATTGAATTCATAAGAGAAAGTTGATTTCATCAGACATTCAAAATTTTGCCACACCTAGCCATCATAGGATGTTTGATGACAAATTTCTTCAATGCTTTTGTAAAATAATATCCATTACTTGTTTACATGTTTAAAAAAGGGGAGTTCCTAAAAATGTTCATTCAGCTTACAAAACTAACGATTTCTCTGCCAAATCTGGAAAAGAGTTGTATTTGTGCTTCAGAGGAGGGCAGAGCATAAGGTGAGGGAGTACAGAAAACTACAGCAGAAGGGAGGAAGAAGAAGAGCGGAGAAGAGTAGAGGAGCAGAAGGGGGAAGCATCACAGAAATGAGCAGAAGAGGGGAACCAAGCAAAGTGGCAGTAGCAGCTATTACAAGAAATTGTGAGAAAGTATGTGTTGTTAAACACCAACAGTTCGTTTTCAAAATTAATTAAAATTTTATATTAAATTATTTTCTCCTTTGAAAGGGAGCTCCCAGTGCCTATAACACATGGAACACGCTGAAATTACAAGGAAGGTGCACACTCCACCGATTACTTTGAGAAAAAATACCAGTTCTCTACTCCGTTACTGCCCATTACGCCGTTACTAGCCATATGTACAGCTTACAGTGCGATTGCTGCTGATGAATGGAGACTATTGAACCTCAGTTGAGTACTGAAGGATTTTGTAGAAAATGTATCCATATTCTCACTATTACCTACATTAAAATGTAATTACTTGTTTACGTAACTATGACAGTCCAATACCAAAAAATATCTTCTTTAACAAACGATATACAAAATTATCTTCTACAGATATCAAACATTTCTCCATTCATCTATAAATAGTGTATATAGTAAATTTATATCAAAAAGATCAACTTCAAAGTTGTTATATTGATACAAATGTTCTTGTTACTGGATTATTTTTCACATGGTGTTTTTGCTTCACAAGTTAAACAAAATTACATTATTTTTACAAAATACATTCAAAATTATTATGTTGAATATCAAACTGCCCAAATTCATAATAATTCCTGAAATTAGTGACTGTATCCCACATTTTCATGATAAAAAATATCGATTTCAAGACTATTTAAATGAATGAAATTTGTTAAAAAACAAGCTACATTCAATGAAGATATTACCTTATTATCCACTTTGCTGAATTCTCAAACAGCTTGTCACAGTAAATATTGGTCAGTCTAGCAACAGAAAGAGCACAGTACACTCCCCGAATATCTTCCTCTCCTCCAACATGCATTTGGAAAGATCCATTTGCACAACGAACTGTCCACAGAAACTTCCGAAGAGTTTCCCTGAAATGAATAAACATCCCATCATGATTTTGCATTTTTTAATAGATTACACCTTCAAACAATGCATTTAAAACAATTTTCAAGCAAAGTTATCTCATTTAATTAAGAATTCTTAGAATTTGTTTTACCACCATTCTGTAAGTCACCTAATATATGATGTCATCAAATACTAACCTATTAATTATACTAAATGCTTCTTCTGTGCCTAGTGTACATAAAGCATTGACAGCTGCATATGTAGGAGCCAAATGAGGATGTTGTCCAGGGCCTCCCCCAAAACCACCATCAGGACTCTGGCACCTGAAAATTTAGAAATAGTGTTTTGATCAATCAATCAAATCTAGTGTACGGCAAGCATGGCACATGCCATCAGTATTATCAAGAGCACTCTTCACCAAGGTGAATAAAGCCCAATTAAAATTACATTTAATTACAGAAATGATCCCAACAAAGAAATGCAAACAAGTTTTAAAAGACACTATTTTATAATGTATTAAACTTTAAATTAGTTTAACTTTTGATACATTGCACTTGCACAATTTTTATTACTGTTTAAGTAAAAAAATACTGTGCTTCGTCTATTTTCTCTTTCCTGTCAGTGTGTTTTCAGCATAACAGCAGTTGTAATTATTTCTTATGGGAATTTGGCAATGTAACAATGCATACATGGAAAGAGGATACTGTAAAATTTCTTGATGTTTCAAAATGATTTAGACTTTAGTGTACAATAATAATAATAATAATAATAATAATAATAATAATAATAATAATAATAATAATAATACATTTGTAGTATTACAAAAAAAACTCTTTAACACCCAGAATTATTAAAAGGTAACAATTGAGCAGAAATGTTGTTGTTGTTGTTGAAATAATACAAATGTTTCAAAATGATTTAAACTTTTTGTGTACATCAAGAAAGTTTACAGTAACCTCTTCCTATGTCTGACTAACATTTGCCAAATGCTCAAACGAAATTGTATTCAAGAAAGTTGTGGGCAACTAATCATTTAAGTTGTAATTATCTGTAAGTGAACATTGGATGAATTGGAAACAAAATGAATAAAACAATAACTGGCAAGAAAATTATAATAAATTTTTAGCATATGTAGATTCTACACTTTCTATTTAGGTCATTCTATTGGCCTTTTAACGAAGGCTACACAGTCGTTAAATTTGTTTATAAATTAAAATATTGTCTAATACATGCAGTGACTAAGTTTTAGAAACATCATGTCTTACAAACTTATTAAATACAATTATTAATTACATCAATATAGAAGGCCACAGTTCATAACATATTAAAAGGGAAAGCACAAACTCTTGAGTAAGGAGGCTAGGTCACTCAGATATAAAATAGAAATCCTGAAATATCATTTTCAATAAATATGCAAAATACAAGAACCTCTCTCATATTTTATTTTTAAAAAATACCACAAACAAATAACAACCCTCTCCAAAGTAAACAATAATTCTGTTCAGCCTTCCTCGGTCCTGCCATCTTCTATAGGAGACATAACTAGTAGGGTCTTCAAAGCACCTCTACATTTCAATAAAGCACTTCTTTTCGTTTGTATATGGCTCAATATGTTGCCAACAGATGCCAGTAAGTATTTTGAATACTGTCTTCTAGTAAACTTATTTGGCGGAAAGTACAGGTAGTTGTGAAAATTGTGGAAGAATATTGCTTTCATTCATGTATTGCCATATGTAAGTTGTGTTTTGTCGATAAGTCTTCATTGAAATGATTTCGGCTGTATGGGTAATGCTGAGCATTCAAAAATAAATACTAAAATGTGTTAAATTTCAATTTGAATAGTAAATATAAAAAGTCTTCCGATGTTTCTTGTTCCATGTTCTTTGTTGTTATTTTTTACCAACACTTTTTCATAATATTTTGTCATTTTGCCTTACTGTATGTTTTGAAATTTATTCTTCTTTTATATTTGTATCGGTAAAAGAAACAAGTGTAACAGCATTGTTATAAGCCAGAAATATAAGTTAACAAAAAATACAAATTCATTACTCTTTTGGTCCCAATGTCACCTCTAGAATACACAGCATTCCGAGAACTATGTCATAAATTATTGTTTTAACAATATTTTTCTTTAATCTTGGAGCAAGACAAAAATCTTTATTTTCACAAAGTTCAAAAAACCTTTTCAGGACTGAAGAATATATCACACTGCAAAATTAGAATTCTCCAGAAGAAAAATAATAAAAACAGCCTTTAAAATGATATTCATAAAACACAGTAAAAACCTCTACTGTGTTCAAACACATACTACTTGTAACAACAAACAATCTCAAAATGGTACAAAACACAAACTAACCTTCCAATAAATAAAGCAATTTTTGACCTGTCCTCTGCATCCAAAGTTTCTTCAAGGAGCTCCAACGAATGGAGGATCCAATAACACAGCCATGGTCTACTTGCATCGAGGCACTGTGTAAAAGAACACATCAATGATTTGACAAGTACACACAAATATTTATTACACAAAATAAGAAAAGAAGACAACTGAAATGATTATGGTGATAATGATGATAATAATTTAATTTTTTTCTTACCATGTATTACATGAAGTTCTTGTTGAAAGTAAAGGTTAGGGCTTTCGGGCAAACACAATCAGTCTCACTCTCTCAGTCATTGACGCACTCTCAGGTATTCTCGTTCAGTCATTCAGCTCTACATAAATCACTCAACCAGTCGGTTGGTCACTCTCGGTCTCTCCATCTGCCACTCTCGCTCTCCCCGCTACCGAGTTCCTCTTGCTCTTACTTTACTTTTTACTTACAGTTATTCTCGCCCTCTCCGTCAGTCACCTTCTCAGTGTCACACACGCACAAAAACACACACACACGCACAAGCACGCACGCACAAACACACACACACGCGCGCGCACGCACAAACACACACACACACGCACAAACAAACACACACACACACGCACAAACAAACACACACACACGCACAAACAAACACACACACACGCACAAACACACACACACACACGCACAAACACACACACACACAACACACACCACGCACATAATAGCACTGCACACAGTCAATGGTGGCCAAACCCTAGAATGTGTAGGACAACAAACTGAATACACAGTGACAACAAACACACAACAGGCCACAAACGAAAACGATCTATAACAATAAATTTTTAGCAATACTGTTAGATATTTCCAAACATTTCTATTCTCGGTATTCCCATTACTCATTGGGCTACATTTAACGGAAGGACCACATACACAGCAGCTCTAACTATTGTTCTATGAAATTAACAATATTAGCTGCCTAATAAAATCTCCAAGTGACGTAGTTTATTTAGCAACAACCATATATCCATCGTCATTACAACTTATATACAAATATACAATATCAGTTAATTCTACAATCAACAGGCATACAATACGAAACAAGCAAACCCTTCATACAACCTCATTTTAAACAGTGGAAGCCAAAACATCTTGACACGCAGTAAGGAGAGACATAGGTCATCAAATAATCAAAAATTACGCAATCCCTGAATATCGATTCAATTTCAATACCAAATAATCAAGCAACAATCACACAAGCAACGACACTCTCATACCAACTAATTATCTATTTCTTAACACGAACACAAATACCACAAAAACACAACACACATGCACAAACAACCACATCCAAAACGAGTCACAACAATAATGCTCTCGTTAACGCCCTCTACTACGCGGCTACCACTCTCGCACAGTCTTACTATCAGGAAGACCAACTAAATGCGCATCAGACGGGTCTACAAAAGACACATCTACATATCTCACAAAATACAAAGCACTAATTCTCTTTCGCTTATGTCTAATGCATCACAACAACAAACACTACAGCAATTCGCACCGGCACACAAAGGATGCACGTAAGTATATACTATGACACTAACATCTGCTCTACATAAGCATACAAAAAATCATCCATCATATTGGACGCGACAACAGACTACACAGGCATAGCTTCGTGAAAGTGTGTCGCGAAGACATCAAGATGCTCTTACAATTCAACATCGCTCCTCTCATCGCCATATGTAAACAGATTTGAACACACATCGCTATCTTTGTCAGCACAAGACAACTAAAAGACATACTTCAACTTTAGACAGCATCAGAACATTATCGGCTAAGTACTGGCCAGAGCAGCTCAAACATCGCTCGAAGCATCAATATTCAAAAAAATAACCACACAATAACTAGCAAACAAATGTCGTATAAACTTTCACACATCTTGAAATACGGTAAACACTCAATACAAGACACAGCGCTACAATTCACGCAAATTCAAGATCTTACACACTCTGCTTACGGCCAATCGCTCTCTTTGTTGATTATACATCTCATTACCAACCACCTTTCTATACACATAGCACATATTACTACTAATGATATCCACTATCTTGCGGCACATTACTGCTCAATGCTCTCTTCTGCGCAAAAATTCCTTACACAATATACTCTCTTTTACATCATACGCTTGACTTCACACACGACACGCACAAGCACTAAACAACAACACACAACGGACAGACTCAATAACACAAGCCAAAATATGTTCTAAAGCCAGACAATACATTACGTTCAAACAAAAAACAACAATATAAACAAACTATCCACTCATTACTCATTCTATCGCAGCATCCCTCTTCAAAACTCATTAGAAAACTAAACAGCGCCACAAATACTCGAACGACAACCATACTAGTCGCAACTCTAAAATCTACTCATGTTTCATCACACCAACTATACATTATATATCTCTCAAATACTATCGGAGCCACGACAGAGACTCTCATTCATAATTTTCACAACGCTCGTCAAAACACTACTCCTTACGAGACGAACACTGAGACTATCTTCACATGCGCACAAATCTAGCATTACTACCAGAACGAAAAAAATAATAAACAGACGCACACTTAATAACATCGCAATATATACACATCAACACAAAGACTTGACAACAAACTACTACATGATGTTCACAACACAGCACTCAACTACGTATCAGAACAATCATCGTAACAAGCCACAAAACAAATCCTACAACAATCGTACACAAAAACACAAACAAAACATAAATCCACTCATTCGCAACTAAATATACAAGCAACTTTAATTCGACCCTCGGCTACCTTCTGACCATCAAACACAAGACACATCATCTCACTATAACACAAAGGTACGACTCCACACACCCAGAACGGAGGAACTCACAATACCCAAAAGCCCACAAATACGCTCACTCAAAATCCTCGCAATAGAACAGCACCACTCAGCTGTACAAAAACAACAACATCACAATCGCACACTTTGGCAACTAAAACAAAAATAATTCTATTACAGCAAAACTCTAACAACGCAAAAAGCAACAGAGCACAGGCACACTCGAACAAACGATGCACTTTAATCCGCGCGACTGATAGAATGACTAGCAAAATCAATCATTCTATACTTATTTTGCACACATTAACACATCGAAATACACTGCACATGAACAGTTCTAATGAGTGCTGAACCAGACTAACGAGGATCTAGGACTTACTCATCAGAAGCAGCACAAGGCAACAATCGCTTCCAAATCTTCAAAACGTCCACACTTAGCAGGCGACACTCATCAGGTACTTGTCTTATCACGCTAACACCATTAAGACTCTACACAATCAATCACTCAACAGTCTGGCTCGAGTCAACCTCTCGGATCACTTCATCACCACTCTGCCAACAACTCTCGCTCATCCCCAAACCACAAAACACACACACGGCACAAACACAAACACACAACACAAGCATACGCAGATTACACGCATCTTAAGCTACATATAACCTTACTTTAAACTTACTTTGAGCTCATAAAGCTTAATCTCTACAGACACCCTACCCACGTCAACACGTCAGTCCACCACTTCTATCACAGATCGTACCAAACACACGCAACCAAAACACACCAACACACACGCGCGACACGCACAACCGCAAAACAACACCAACACTACGCACGCCACCCGCAGCAGCACGACGCAAACACACACACCACACAACAAGCACA
>BOPP01000015.1:15673670-15698042 GCA_017312745.1 Gryllus bimaculatus | reverse complement strand
ATTCTGTAAGCAAACTGAAGTATTTAGGTGTAACTTTTGATCAAAATCTGAGCTGGAGGGACCACATTTGGAATTAAGCAAAAAAATCAGAACATGTGTTTGGAAACTAATGAGAATTAAAGATTTCATATCTTATAAAATTTTCAAATTGGTTTACTTCTCATTAATTGTCTGTGATTAGGTATGGAATTGGAGTATGGGGAGCTGCAGCAAAATCGCATGTTGATATTATTCAGACCTGCAAAATAAATGCATTAAAAGCCTTAATGAAAAAATAAGCAGAACAAACCTAACCGTGGAAGTGAGTGCAGCAATACATGGAATCATGACTGTTAAAAAACTGTATGAATTTCAAATTCTGCAAAAAAACTTTTTCAAAGAAAAATTCAGAAAAATCAGTGGGCACAGCTATGAAACTAGGAAAAAACACTATTTCATACTTCCAGACACTTTTAATAAATTTGGAGAGAGGATGTTTAACACAGCCATTCCAAAACTGCTGAATTCAATGCCGGATGAAATATTATAAGTTACATCTAAAAGGGAATTGAAAAAAAAATTAAAAGAATGGTACACAAGATACTAGGCATAACATGAAAATAGATAGCTCAGGAGTTATCTCTTTAGCTTGTAGCCCATTGCCATTTTGTTTTATTTATAATTTATTTGTTAATTTAAAAAGTATATGTATTTTGGAGGGGAGGAAATTTTTAAAAAAATATTTTTTTTATATTTTTGATATGTCATCGCAAGCTTGTAATATGTAAATTAAGTAAAACAAAACTCGTCATGCCAGTTATTAACTGCTTAACTGTCATTGCAAGATTTTATTTTGTTAATTATGTACAACTAAATCTTCACTGATACAGTAAACTACCTTATCACAAGATTCAAATTTGTAAGAAATGTATAATGTTCGTGTTACACTCATTCAGTTATTTGGTTTTAATTTAGTTATTCTATTTCTTTATTGCTTTACAATTAATTTGTAGTTTAGATAATAATTAGATGAATGTGATTTCTTTTGCGTGATGAGTTTCGTCAATGCAAGATTTTATGTTGTGAATTATGTACAACTAAATCTTCATATAGTAAACAGCGGTTATCACAAGATGATAATTTGAAAATAATGTATCTTTTACTCTCATTCAGTTTTATTATTTGTTTGTTTGTTTTTGTAATATTTTACATAATATTTTGATTGTAGTTTGTCTACAAGTAATTATGTCAATTGTTAATTGATCTCTGTATAGACCACACTGTTTGTGTGTCCTATTATTTGTTGATTTGATTTGTCACTACAAGTCTTCAACATGCTAATTAAGTACATCTTAATACTAATTTTTGCCTGTTGCCAACTGTCATCTGGTTTTATTTATTTACAATCCATTTGCTAGGTTAGAGAATAAGTGAATCACTTCATTTTCATTTTGCCTCTTGAGTTTTATCATTACAAGATCTTATGTTGTTAATTATTACAAATCTATATATTATAAACAGCGATTAACACAAGATAATAACTTGTAAAAATTGTATAATGCTCCTGTTACTCTCATTCAGTTTCGTTAATGGTTCACAGTATGGACTAATTTTTGTTTTTGAGTCCAATTATTTAATTTCCAATGATTTATAATTGGAAAATTTAACTCAAGTTAATGTCAGCTGCCATTTGTTAATTTAGATATGCCTGATTTGTTAATTTAGATATGCCTGATTTGTTAATTTAGATAATAATTTTATTTCATTTTGCTTGTTGATTTGTCACTACAAATTTTCAAAATGGTAATTAAGTATAACTTAGTTTTCATATTAACCAGTTGCCAATTAACATATCTTTTTATTTATTTTTATTACAATTTATTTGTTATTCTAGATAATTGGATGATTTTGATTTCTTTCTGCCTGTTGAGTTTCCTTGGAAAAATTTCTAAATTCAAATAAAAACAATTCATGTCAAACTACTGATAATGAGTGAACTATAATCAACAACGGTAATAGAAAAAAGATAAAAAGAAAAAACAGAACAAAACAAGCATACAATGTAACACACCCCTCTCTGACAAGTATATAAAGTACTTAGAGAGGGTTTGAAGTGTACTGAATAAGATAAAATAAATGTAATGAATGTATTTAAATTTAAAAATTTAAACCTGATAAGACCAGAATTTATAATGAAAGGTTAAACAGGATGTGAATTTATAACTAAAGGTTAAACAGGATGTATAATGTTTGTAAAGTAGTCAAACAAAATTTGTATTCTTTCTTGTTTTTTATGGTGATGGTTATTGTACACTGTCAATATAATTCTTTTGGAAATAAATTATAATTATAATTATTATTATTGGCATTATTATTAGTCGTTATTATTATTGTCATTATCATCATCATTATCATTATTTTAATTATTATTATTACTACTATTGTAATTGTTATTATTCAACTGTTTAAAATTGTGTTAGTTTTTCATCATGAATTTTAACAATTCTTTTCTCATTGATTTGTAGTTGTTCTGTTATATTTAACTCCCTACTGACATTCAACAAATTTTGTAATTCATTGTTTTAATTTTTCACTTGTTTTTGACCAAAAAAATTACAAAAAATATTTTTGCTCCATAGTAAATGGCGTCTGCCTTGAATGTCAGAGCTTCCTAGCAACCAGTTTAACCAAATACAGCACAGTTTCCATAATTTATTCCAAAACTATTTTACTAGTTTTAGCATTGAATTAATTTTTATGAAAGCCTAAATTTTAAGTTACATTGGGCAATAACTTTTGGCCAAATGTTATGTCATTCACATATACAAGCAAAAAAAAAAAAAAAAAAAAAATGATTGCAATAATGATCCAACTCACTTTTCAGTACAAAAGGGTAATTTACTAATAGGAAAAGAAAAAATGCAATAATTCTATTGTCTAAGTTTTAAAATATTGTTTGTTGATATATTTTCTTCCATTCATGCAATACTGTTTTCTTTTCCAACTGAATTTTTTGAAATTAAGAATGTGAAATTTCAAAGATATCTTTTCTAACATTTTCTTACAAATATAGGGATTTTTTGATGTTGTCTATCTATCTCTCATGTACCTCTCGTTACTTATCTCCAAATATTTTCTACTACAATATTAGACACGATAGTACACGTTTCAAAATATCGGGTATGACTTATTCATATTGAATGTGGCAGTAGCATGTATTCAAATTACGCAGACTGTTTAAAACCGATTTCACGAATATTTTTTTTACAATTCAATGAACTTACCTCATAAGAGTTAGGGAGATAAAATAAGCACTTCTTCAAATACGAAACATGCTTTCCACGAAACAATGAAGGGGCATTAATGTCAATAGTCAATTTCTTTGAAAATAACTGGAAAAGTTCTTCAACCGATTCTTCCACCTTAATCTAAAAGATAAGAAATGTTAGACAATCAAAGTAAACAAAATATATATATATATATATATATATATATATATATATATATATATATATATATATATATATATATATTATAAATAGTAACCTGCTCTTCAGAAGTCTTGGTAGAGCAATTCTCTTCATCAAATCTCTCGCAGCGAAGAGCTTCGATGCACCTAGCATTGGTGGTCATGTTCGAAAAGATAACCTCAATGCCTCATATAAGCAGGAAATGTCAACCGATGTCAACTACCACACGCTCCGTCGCCTTGGCAAGCATTAAATGAGTTTCATTCCACGGGAACTACAGCTGACTGTTTACATTACCGAGACAAACAATTTTGACAGGCAACGATCCAATCCTTCATTGAAACACATCAAGCATAGTGCACTACCCCTGACAGCGTCTCCAATGGTCTCCAAACTAAACTGAGTCCAAACGTCTCGGCACTTCTGCGCAGAGAGTATATTACTGCTTCTGCGGGCCGGGCCAGAGAGTATTTTACCGGGCCGGACAGACACGCTCAGATACACGGCCGAGTTACGAGACGTCGTGTAATGAACATCGGCCAAGTAGTTTCCACTGCAGAATGTGAAGTTAAAATGCTGCATTAGGCCAGAGAGTATACAAATGAGGTACATAGCTGCACTAGGCTACATATGAGGTTAGGGTAAAGGGGTAAAGGCCCAGAAGAAAATGGAGGACCATCTACGTACACCATTAAAACATTTTATCATCATTCATATTAAATTACCTCGTATACGCATGGCAGCTTACAAAGCAATACCCACAAACCAGCCTTGTTCAATTTCTCAATATTTAAAATTCCCGTCGAGCGGTACGCCATGCAACGTTGATGTGTTTTTTGTTCTCTCGAAAACTGATAGCAGTTATCTTATTTTTGAGTTCTAGTCCAAACAACACCGTAAAATATTTTCATTCCAATTTTTCTCTTCAGAAAAGTTTAATCTACGATTATATCATTTTCCCCTCTTGTAATCTTATGTAGAAGTGTTTCAAATTTAATTATTTATGGTCGGATGTGGTCCTTTTGCTATACTTTGCGTGTTAAAACACGTTTTCAAATGTGATTATCTTTTATACTACACAGTAGAATTGTTTAATATTTTGAAAAAAACTTTTGATAAATATCAGTTGCAATGTTTAATCTTATTTACGACATAACATGCCAATCTCCTTAAAGAGAAGTCTACAGGTGTACAGTTGATGAAGTGCTGGATGCTGAAGAGCATAATGTTTCATGGCTTACTCCTCATCATAGCATATTCAAGCCAACTGAAAATGTATGGTTTCAGACAAAGGGATACTTCATTAAGAATGTTCTTGCAAGATCTTGCAAGTATGAATGGAAAAGGTCAGTACATTTTGGAAGCAGGCTTTTGAGTACGTATTGTAGTTATCTACATTCATAGACACATTTACCACAAAGAAAATGAGGTTCAATGTCTTAAATTCAACAAAGTGTTATGAATACATTACTTACCTTTTTGAAGGTGTCAGCTACAAAATGAATTAATGCAGTGGAGTACACTGAGAAAAATATGGATGAATATAGAGAGAAGAATGGGGTAGATTGTGAAAACAATAAATGTATTATACATCTGAACAAGGACAGTGTATATGAAGATTTCATGAAAAAATACATATATGTAATTATTGTCAAATAAATTTACTTGGTAAAAAAATATAAATAGTGTTTTAATTCCTCATTCTTAGTTTTCACTCTAGAATATTCAGATGAAATATATTATGGACATTATAAAATGCAGGCAAATAAAATTTAAAAAATACTCTGATATCCATTTTTTAAAATTTTTCTTTCTTTCGTCGTATATCCTTATCAATCATTTACAATGTTTTTTAAGAATGTAATTTGTTAATTAATTCCTCCAAAGTTTACTAATTATACTTTAATATTACAATGAAATAAAACATTAGACTTCTTATATTTCAGCATTTTAAGTTTCAAGAGAAAATTATCAAAATAATTCGACTGAATGATTATTATTTCAATCTTTCAAAACATTCTGTGAATTAAAATTAATGTCATAATGAGAGAAATTCAAATATCAGCGTCATCTACAGCAGGTCCGTAGTGAGCCGAACTAAACGTGTGACGTCATGCAATTCAAAACGCTGGTAATGTATTAAAATATTTATGTATGTATTATTATTGTATCAAATAATATGCGGTGTTTGTTTTTCTTTACGTGCAGGCAGAAGCTCTTTTTACCCAAATTTTTCAACTTTTTCAGTAAAATACTTTTTTTTTTTGATATTTCACATACTTCAGTGCTACAAAAGGTTAATATGTTTTAGATGATTTTTCATTAAATGTAGCCAAATTTGAATTGGTAAATGATTCATCTGAACAATAATTCCTGTAATAGTATTATTATTAGTTACAGTAAAAATCTAACCCAATTTTACTATGTATACTGTCAAAATTCCATCCTCAAAACAATTCAGTATTGTTCTGTCCATTTGTAGGTTTCAATGAGGGTAGTTTGTGTGTGGACTTTGTGGAAATATAGTCATGATGTGCAGTAACAAATCAGATAGCTATAGAAAATGAGAAATCTTGTATTGCAGCCTAAACAGAAGAAATCTGTGCAAACTGTTAATTTTATTTTAAAATTAAGAATATTCCCAACCCAAACAAATAAAACCTAAAAATTTGGGGAAACAGGCCAAATTTAAATTGTTATATCTTCCACAAATTTTCATTTCATAAAAGATTTATTTTGTAAACAATGCAAATTCCCTCTTTAATCCTAGAACACTACAGGTATGTTTATACTAACTTCAAGGCAAATCGACTTGCCCAACATAAAACTGGTGTAATTTATACATTTGTTTCATTTTCCTTGGTTTTCAAAGACATAAAATAGTCACTGAACCAATAATTGATATTGTATCAAAATAACAATTCTATTTTTGGCTAAAAAATGCCACCAAATATTAAGGCTGGTATGATTTCAATCTTGATTTAAATCAAATGATAATTTAAAAAATCAATGGTTTAAGTTAATATTTATGATTTGTAATAAGTGAAAATATTTGAAAAAAGAAGTTATTCAGATAAAGACTTAAATCCATTACACAGTTTATATAAATAACATATTATATTTCTTATTCTCTTTCTTCTAATTGAACAATTTCCAGAAAAAAATACAATGTAATGTACATTAAAATGAACATGCTTATGAAATGAACAATACACAATTTGTTGTAATTTACTAATGGACTTGGATGTTATAAAAGTTTTTACCCAGTATTTCATTGTCTGTAGATAAAAACTAATTTAGGAACAATAAACACACTGAGCTAGTTTCAAGAAAAACATGTATAAAGCTTCAAGCGTATTCGTTTCTAGATGTGGAGTAAAATGTTTGTTAATGCCACATAAAGTACAACATCTTACAGAAGATGCGCATTAAGAAAAATGGAATTTTATTGATACTTTCTTAAAGAATAAAATTAATATTGTTAATCTAATGAAAACGGTAGTTAATCTTACTAATTTTAAAAATTATAATCTTTTTCCTTGTCTATATTGATAAAATACCATTGAAGTGGAAAGGAACAGGACAACTATTAAATAGAATTTAATATTTCAAAAACTGTCTAACATTGTTTTAAGTCTTTTGATGAAATCAGTTGTTTTCAACAGTAAGAGGTTTTTTGATTCAGGTGGTATTACAGATAAGAATGGTAAAATTTTTTTGAATGAAGGATGCCTTTAGTTCTGAACCATGCTAATAGGTACTAACACAAGCTTATTCGATAATGTGAACATATGAGAAGTGTTTTAAGAGCATGAAACTATAAGTACTCAAATTTAAAGATTTTAGGGCGGTATTCCACCAGACCCCTCAAATGTATCTATTTGCGAGGAAGGAAGAAAAAGAAGAAGAAAAAAAAGACAAACAAAAATGTAATGATAAATTTAAAACTTCAAGTTTTCATAAACTTTGTTCTGCTTTTAAAGTAATTAAGGATAAATAAATCACTTTACAATTTTAGCTTGAAGTAAAAATATCTAATATAATATTTAAAAATATTATTTAAATCAAGTTAATCTAATTTCAATTTTAAAACATCAAATTTTTAAAATTAAAAAAAAACAAACATGAGTCTTTTCAGTCTTACCCAAAATATATAATGGGTTCTCGATCTAATCACAAAATAATAATTCCAATCAACTATCAGTTATACGTTACATGAATGTCATAATTTTCTCTGAATACAATTCATGACGAAATCAAAAATGATGGTGTTTCAAGGTCAGGTTATAAGATAAGGGAAGATTTTAATTTAAACAAATTGACATCAAATAATTGAACAGGTATCAACATTCCAACACTTGGAAAACTGAACCAATTTTTCATTTTTGTTTCCTACTACTAATATGAATTTACGATATAATGAGACATCTATACCATTTTTCACGTTTTTCATCTATGTATTCACGTTAAATATTCATTAAAAATTGTCATATGTTACCAAGAAATTATTTAATGGTCTACAGATCCCCATTTATTGCGCAATTATAAATTTTCTACTATAAAAAATATCTCATCTATAGAAGTGAGGTTCTGTCTCACCAATTGTATCAAAGTGTGCATATTTGATTAATTTTATTAGTAAATACAATTTTATTAACTTTTGTAATATTTCATATATAATTTACCAATTAAATATTGGCGATTTTTGTTTTTAAAGCATCGTTCACGCATCTGTTAATTTTTGGGGAGCTTATGAAAGAGCATCCTCCCAGAGGTTGAGCACCCTCTTACCTTTCTTTACCCATCTTCTGAAAATAATACAATTAATTCTTAGTGGTAAATCTTAAGAAAAGCAGATAATACTCATGGATATTCCATATACGCACCACAACCAGCGTATTTCGCACTTTACTTCGAAAATGCGCACCAAAACGCAACAGCTGCGCTATCTTCACCAGGTCCATGACTGAGGAAACAAACTTAGTCCTCCGCCTTTTAACGTTGTAACTGCCTTGAATGAAAGACCTGAAAAGCCTTAAACCACTGGGTGGAAATCAGGGTAGGGAAACTTGACGATCAAAACGGGGTAATGATTTTTGCGCCATCTACAATAGGTCAGACGTGATCCGAACTAAACGTGTGACGTCATGCAATTCAAAAAGCTGGCAATGTAGGCGGTGTTAGTTTTTCGTTACGTGCAGGCTGCAAGCTGTTAGGTGCTCTTTTTTATCGAATTTTTTCAGCATTTTGTTAGTTTGTAGAATGTCGTACATTGTAAGTAGAGTGAATTGTGTTGCGAACGGTGAATTGTGGTAGAACGAATTTGACTTCACTAACATGAGAAGATGGAATTGTATCAACAGTGTTTTCTACAAGCCCAGCCCTCTTATCTTCTCAAAGAACATTTCAAGAAAATCTTATTACAAAGTGTGGGCCAAAGTGAAATCTTTTTTTCCCTTGATGCTGCAAGTGCTGCGAGTTCTCGATATTGTAGACAAATATATTATTTCAGCAATATATATTTCAAAATAATAACTGCCTTTTTTAGACAACACTTGCCTAACAAGCACTGGAAATATATTAATAAATAATCATACAATTTTGAAAGTGAACATTAAAAAACTTTTGTTTTGGAATGTATATAAAGAACTGTGTGTAATAAATAATATACTCTAAATTCTAAACGATTATTTAAATATTAAAGATAGGTATATACGTTTTTGTATATTTTCGACGTGATCATACTTCAAGTGCTAAAAAGTTAATATATTCATATGTGTGCGGTGGGTGGATGTTTTTTACATTTAAAATGTAGCCAAATTTGAATTAGTAATTGAACATCAGAACAATAAATCTGTAAATAATATTATTGATTAATTATAGTAAAAATCTAATCCAATTTTTCTACCGTATACCGTCAAAATTTCTGTTTCGTAACAATTGAGTATTGTTCTACCATGGTATAGGCTTTTCAATGAGGAATAGTTTGTGTGTGGAACTCTGTGGAAATATTGTCATGATGTGCAGTAACACCATGCAGAGTAGCTAAAGGAAATAAAAAAATTCATTGTATTTCAAGCCTAAAACAGAAGATATACTGTGTGCCATGTTTATTTTAAAGTAAAGAATTGCCTAGAAACTAGGAGAAAACTGGCCCAAATTAAAATTGTCTATTATGCTTCCAACAAATTTTCATTTCATTAAAAGATTTTTTTTGTAAACAATGCAAATTCTCTCTTTATCCCAGAACACTTAAGCTTATTTAACTGGTATGTTATTACAAAAAGAAGATGAATCATCTTGCAAACAATAAACTAGTATAATTGTATAAATGTTTTTCCATGTTTCCTTGGTTTTCAAAAGACTTACCCAAAGTAGTCACGCAGTACCCAATTGTATCGATATTGTATCAAAATTACAATTCTATTTTTGGCTCTAAAATGTCACCAAAATTAAGGCTGGTAATTGATTTCCAATCATGATTTTATATTCAAATATGATAATTTTTTAAAAAAGCAATGATTTAGTTATTTTTTCAAATATTACAAATAATAAATATTAAGTTATAGAGATGAAGACTTAAATAAATTACACAGTTATATACAAGAATATATTTTCTCACAAACTTTTTCACATAATTGAAGAATTCATCGAGAAAAAAAAATTACAATGTAATGTACTTTAAAATGAGGCATTTTTATGAAATGAACATAAAACAATTTTGTAGCAGTTATTTACTAATGGACTTGGATGAATATAATAGTTTTTTTATCCAGATTTCATTGTCCTGTAGATAATGGCAATTTAGGAAACAATACACACACCGACGTAGTTTTTCAGGAAAAATGCGTTGAAATCTTTAAGAGCATATTTATAATTGTAGATTTGACGAGTAAAATGTTTGCTAATGCCACATTAAAGTATAACATCTTAGAGAAGATTAGCATTAATAAAAATGGAATTTATTGAGACTCACTTAAGAAAAATAATTAATATTGTTAAAACCTAAAATTTAAAAACGGGGTATTAATCTACTAATGTTTAATAATATTAAACCTTTTTTCCTTGCTGTATATTGATAAGAATACCATTTAAGTAGGAAGGAACAGGACAAACTATTGAACAGAATTTAATATTTCAAAAAACTGTCCTAATATTGTTGTTAAGTTTTTTAATGAAATAAGTTGTTCTTTAACATTTTGTAGGAGGCTTTTTTGATCAGATAATATTACAGAAAAAGACGGTTAAAGATTTTTTGGACAAAGAATGCCTTTTTTCTGACCATGCTACAACAGGTGTTACTACAAGCTTAACGATAACGGTGAACACATGAAGAAGTGAATGAAACTAATAAGTACCACATTAAAGATTTGTGGCGGTTAGGGCGTATTGCCACCAGACCCCTCAAATTGTATGTATCTATGTGAAAAAAAATAAAAACAAACAATAAGGAAATGATCAATAAAAGTTCATGTTTTTACTTTTTTTCCCGTTTAAAAAGTTAATTAAGGATAAATAAATCACTTTACAATTTTGGTTTTAAGTAAAGACATCTATTACAATATTTAAAAATATTATTTAAATCAAATTAATCTGAATCATAAGAAAAGCAGAACTCTTGAATAATCGCAACACGCATCACTATTGATTCGCACAACCTTACTTTGAAAATGCGCGCCAAAACGCAACAACTGCGCTATCTGCACCAGGTCCGGGACTGAGGAAACAAACTTAGTCCCCCGCCTTTTAACATTGAGTGTACCGGCCCTGGTGGAAATTGATACATACAACGGATATTGTGCTTTATGATTAATATAAATTTTCAAATTGAGGTTGTTTTGCGACCAGCGTAACATACTTCGCGTCGAGTGTGACGTTGCGGATTTGAACTAAATATTGTGTTTTAAAAAAAGCAATATTGGTTGGTGTTAACCTAGTATGTCTCTGATATTTGGTGTTTATGCTCGCAGATTGCATACTACATGCACCTGTAATGAAATTCAAAAACTCACGAGGTTGAGGGTTGTTGATAACAGTGAAATTGGAAAACAAGCTATGGCCGAAGGCAAACCTCCTAGATGTATTCATGTGTATAATAAAACCGGAATTGGGCGAATAGGTAATTTGTATTATCACTTTACTGCTTGATATAAATGAATGAGATTGTGATATATCTATTATTTTTAGGTGACAAGGTATTAGTGGCAATTAAAGGAGAAAAGAAGAAAGGTGTCCTAGTGGGCCTTAAGCAAAACCAAAAGCCATTGGTTCCTAAATTTGACAGTAATAATGTGGTATTAATTGATGATAGTGGTTCGCCGTTGGGGACTAGAATCCATGTGCCCATACCTACAGTTCTTCGAACTATTTTGAAAGAGAGGACTCATGTCAAAGGAACAGACTTCACTAAAATACTTGCAATTGCAACAAAGTATGTGTAGTTAGTGATAAATTGGAATTTAATTTCAATTGTTTAGATGTTAATTACAATAAAATGTCTTAAAGAAACATGCTGAATTCTCAATTTGTAAAATTTAAGTGAAAATGTAATGGAGGGATATCATTTATGCTCTTTAATTTATTGAGGAAATAAAATTTCATTTGCAACCAAATGTCACTAACTTTCTTGTACATTGCCCTTTTTACTTACAAGTTTCATAAATTTCTTTCATATTTGTGTACCTAACCTCATTTGCCTTTGCAGATTTCAAGATTCCCCACAGCAATCTGTTTTCTCTTATCTCTTCAAGATTTGAAGGAGTCGGGGCTACATGTACGCCCACATTTCACTTATCCAAATAAAATTCTAGAACATCCCCCCCTCTCCAAACAAATGAACAACAACAAACATTTTGACCCATTAACATATTTATAGAACTACAATATGGATCTAGAAATCTGCAGGAAGTATAAACACTAAGAAATATCAGGTTTATCATAAATTTGCTTGTCCCCTGCCTTGCAAAAATTAGTTATCACCTTATTGCCCTGAATCTATTGCTATTGAGTTTTAGTTAGAGATGTATGAGGACTTTCGCCAAAATTTAGAGTATTGTTTACTCTTAATGAAATTTCCTTTTTTTTCAGCTCCTTGGAAATACACTCAGCAATGTTTGTTAGTTAATTATTTTGTACGAGGTTGTGCATAAATGGATATGGAGGAAACATTAAGCTGCATTACAGAGGAGTAGGGGAATAGAAAGTAGTTCGTAACTTTTTTTTTTAACATTACTTGAAATAATTCATTTTATTCAGTCATTTACTAAAACATTAAGATACTAACAAACTAACTTAAAAATATAAATAAATTAAAGAAATGTTGATGTAATTGTTACGAGAAATGGAATTATTTTTTCATAATTGATATTTTTTGAATTGTTAGATTACAAAGAAAATATTCAGAATGAATCTGTAGTATATTCTAGAACAGAAGCAAATTGGCATAATAGTCTCACCCATGTATCGTCCATAATAGCAGCTTGTCAAAAATGGTCTTCAATCTTATTCTTAGGTGCTGTCTGCATCACCAACAAATTCAAACGTAAATGATCATAAATTTTAATATATAACCTAAATAAAATTAATATAAATGGTTCTTACGATTATATATTTTTACTTACTGTAAATGGGATGTGTCACAAGTGCTATGCAATTATTTTGAGGGGGTTCATGCAACAACTTTAAGACAAGTTTAAGATAAAGGTAGTGTCCTCCAGATAGATTAATTTATGTCAGCGTGCACTAAGTGCAGGAATCTCCCAAAAATGAAATGGAGCATCCAAATCGATATCATTTTACAGAATATGGCATAAAAAAATGTAAACATGTCTGGTCAAAGCCTAGTTTTAAGGTCCAAAGACACACCAATTTTGAGTTATGCACGATGGTAAGGTGTGTTGCAGATAGCATGTGCGCATGATTCCCCAAACACATTATAAACTATGAACTACGCTGGCAAGAATAAACGAAGACATTTAGAGGTGTCAAAAAGAGATTTTTGGTGAATAGCAATCAATTTTGACCCTTCTACGAGTCCTAGAATTTTGAATTTTGTAACATTTATTCATAGACACATACTTTTTCAACTTAAATCTTTTTGATCCAGCACCAGATGTAGGATAAATTTTCTATTAAATAGATAATATTCATTCTCAGCTCCTTGGAACTAACCCAAAAGTCATTCAGGATTAGGTCATATTTTTATCAAAACCTAGGGGCCAACCATAAATTACAAAATACAAATTTGACCCTCCACCCCAGGAAACACGCGCATTACTCTCCCCCTTCTCAAATAACACTAGAGATACCCTTCCCATTGACTAAGGGCAAAAATACATTATATAGCAATAAAAAACATTTGTATTAATTTTATTTGCATTATATATAACAAGTTATGATAATTAAAGTTAGAATTAGTTGGCGATACTGACCGCACCTATGAATAAGATCGGAGAAAATGTTCGAGTGAAGGAAGCATAGGCCAGACAATTTCTGACAAGTCCACACAGAGTCAAGAATGATGTGTAGGTGAGACTATTGTGCTGATTTAATTGGATTCTAAAACACACTACATGTCAAATTAGAATATAACAAAATTTGTAACAGATTCAATCAATGTATCATTAATGAAAAAATATTTCTTGTAACAATTACATAATTTTTTTAAATTTATTTATATTTTTAACTTAATTTAATTTGTTAATATCATAATGTTATAGTTTGTGGCTGAATAAAAGGCATTTCAGCAAATGTTGAAAATAGTTGGGGGGGGTGGGGGTATCAACATTACATAAGGTAATACCCCTCTGTATTGCAACCTCAATCCTGCCTCAACCCACCCTCCCCCTCTTTAGCGTTATGTAGTGTATGGATGACTAACAGCATATTTTTTCATTTTCAGATATGAAATGGATACCAAGTACATAGAGTAATTTTAGTACATTTTCAAAAATTATGAAAAACAGTTTAAATGTAATCATTAAATCACTCTTTCAGAATTCTTGGCTTGGTTTATTTCTCACGAGTGGAATGTATGAAACTAGAGTAAATTAAAGACATCTTCTGATGACCTAAATGTTTCCTATCTAACGATTTATGTAAGGATATTTGTGCATCACTATCATTTGGAAGCCAATGACAGTTATATGTTCAATTCTTTATATCTTCAGAATTACATGTCTCTTAAGACAATTTTCATTATGATACATTCCATTATTGATTTGTAACTTGTGTGTTCTGCATTGTCAATTTCTATTTTTTTGTTTTAAATATGGGTTAGTTTTATATCTCTGTAACAAATAAACAGAACAACAATGCTCTTTGATTTTTTGAGGAGCGGAGCATATAAAAATAGAACTAAAATGCAACCATGTCCGAGGATCATATAAAACAAACTTCAATATGTACTCTTCATTAATGATACCAACCTGTATCTCTAAATAACACTTCCTAGAAATTCACACCAACCCTTCACTTTTATGAGTCAAAGAACACTCTCTTTGAGAGTACTAAAGTGGAAGTGGTGTTAAGCCAGGTGTCCCATTATAAATGGTTTATAGTAATAGGGACCTGCGGCCTTGCACCATGAAATAAACCTCAATATGAAAATGTCCCACAATTTTGTCACTAATAGCAAGCACCCCATGGCATTTTCCCCCATCAAAACAGAAGTACTTTATTCACACAATCACAGATGCACATCTTCAAATACTAAATGAGATATCCAACACTAACTTGAGAATGCCTCCCCTTCACACACACACACACACACACACAAGAAAAAATCTTGGTTATAAATAAAAGCTATAGCAAGTAACGTATGAAACCACTAAATTCTAGTACGATCCAAATCTAAAACGGAAACTTCCAAAATTAAGAGTAGTTTTGATTTATGGTGTTGAATATATTATTAAGTTCAAAAATATAACACATATATATTAAACTACAATGTATTATTTCATTTATATACAATACAGCCCTAACATGCACATAAACAGACATTCTTCAAAGGCTCATTGAGGACAAAAGATGATGCAACAACTTGAGTTAAATATCGATGTGTGTCATCAATGACAACTACTTACATCATGAAAATGTTTTTTGAAAAGCTGTAGTTCAAAGCTGTAGAATGCTACATAAAAATTTACTTTGCAAGAGTGGATAAATTAAAATAAATCAGAAAATAATGTAATACTTCAATCATGAACATTTTTTTTTTCTTTTAAAAGTAATTTTTTCAAAGATAACTTCAGATTGAAATTTTGTTCCAAACTTTACAAGTTATTATAAAAATGAACTTTTTGTAACCAAGAGTTACGAGAAAACAGAATTTGTAAAGTCAAAACAAGTGAAAGGAATTAAATGCCACACGTTCACATGGGCATGAATCTCTTCACAATTACTTTTAAGCAAAGTAAGATGGCAATAAATTGACAAAGCTAAGTTCCATAGAAAGAAATTTATTATCTAGAGAAAAAAGTGGGGAGGGAGAAAGAAACATTGCTTTTCGGATCAATTCAGGAAAAAAAATACACATTTTTGTTTGGGTGCAACAGTTACAGCCTTGAAATACATTGTATTTTATTTTCGGAATTTCACCTTTTTCAACATATTAGGAATACTTTTTACCATATGCCCTCAAAAATAAAATAAGTAGAGTGTTTTCTTTTCATCACAAATACACAACAGATTTTGCAGAATATTACCACAAAAATATATCCATATTTCTCATTTTTCAATATTTAAAATGGATTATAAATGTATTGTAAAAATACAAATAAAAAACAAAGATAAAAACTCACTCTGCTCAATTAAAAGAAAGAAAATGCCTCAAATCGTATGCCATTCTAATACTATAATTTGGTAAATGACATTTTCTCACTATGCCACCATGACATTATATGCAAAAAATCACCAATACCATAAACCATTTATGACAAAAATTTGATTCAACCAAATATTTAAAGTGTACATTTTAGAATAGAGTAAACAATCCATTTTATTTGCATTTAATGGTTTCAATCCATGGGAGGAAATGCTACACAATGTATACTCCATTATAGAAATGAACTACATTTCCTCAGATCAACAACCCCAAAGAATGAAAATTACCAACCAATATAGATGTTCAATGAGATACACCTACATTCAAATCACAATGCTAGTAACACTTCACAATTACTCTCAAATTAAATTAATACATCTCTGCTCATTCTATCATAGTCCACGTGTAGTTTTTCCTCATGGATACAATTACACCTACATCTTGCACACAGTAATTCTCTTATGATTTCACTTATGTGAAACAGATGCACAAGTACATCCCTGATGAAACTCGGAATGTAGTTTAAGTATATGTTTGTATATATGGATCCTTCACATGTTGCCAAAAGAGCGTATGTGTAAATTCACACTCATCTCTTACAAATGTTAATGAGTAAGTAATTATAAAATACAATGTACAGGGATTATGAAATTTTAACTATTTGACAATTAACTTCTAGCTGAGAAGGTTGCGAATCTCCTTGTGCATATGACACAAAAAGTCCACATAGGAAGCAGACCCATCAAAGCCGCGATCTTCTACTAGGAAATGCTTAAACACCATTTCCAGTTTGTCTCGCTGCCGAACAAGTGTTAGCTGAAATAACACCACAAAACATTTGTCAAAATTAATACTAGTAAGAAGCAATAAGAAATAAAATAATATTTAATAAATAAGAAATAAAATAATATATAATAATTGAAGATATCAGTTTACTAAGCTATTTCTCTTGGCTAGGTGGAAAACAAAATTCATTCAGTGAAATCTTATTTTTCTCTTGTTTGTACATGATATTTTATGAAAAAATTTAAATCTTTCAAGACATTGCATCTAGCAACTGTGCTTTTACAAGAATATGTAATGTCAACACTTCTTGTATTTAAGAATGGAAAGAACTTTAATGTTGTTAGAATGGTTGTGTTCTTTGTTAAAAGATAAAGGGTCTGCATGGGTTTAATGAGTAAATCAAGAGACCCAAAGAGGAGGCTGCTCCTAATGTGCTTCTTTTCAAGGTCACAAACAACAAAATTAGCAATAGAACTATAAACCCTACATGTTACAAAATACAAAGCAAGAGCAAAACATTTCTGTTAGTCTGACCCTTTGTTGAGTCACAAAATTTCTTCATTATTCCAAAATTTTCTTGACTGATGACCTATGTGCTACTTTATTTTTTAAGATAACCTTATTTAAGAAAGCTCATCTAGTCATTACGTAGATGACAAATATATATTTAAAACCATGTTGCTCAAGAAACAATACACTGTATCTCTACTTTTTAATAATATTAATTTAATTTTGGAAACTGATAATGAATCATAACAAGAAAAATAAAAAAGGGCTTTTTGTTAAAATAGACTTTTCACATTGAAAATATGTAATTACAAAAAAATATATATTGACATTACATGAAAGAATAAGACAATTATTTTTGGTCTGTTATAAATGTCTCTTTTATAGGCATGAGGTATTGTTTCTTGTTTCGGAAGCTTCAACATGCTAGGATTGAAATTAATTAGATCCTATAATTTTTCTTTATAAAACAACTTAAAGTAAAAACAATAACTCAATCCTTTAACAAGACTGGAGTAAAATAATAAACAGTTACTTAAGAATAAAAACTTACTCGCATGGATCTATGCCTCTGTTGTCTAACTGTGCTTACAAGAGAAGTTATTCTTTGCGACAATGGATTGTCTAACTCAGGTAATGCTGTACGGTCAATGTCAATTTGTGCTGCTGAATGAACACCAAATACATTCTGCACCCAATCCATTCCAACATTTAGGCCAATCCAAAGGAACATGTGGACACCATTTTCTGAAATAAAATAGTATACATCAGATCAATTTCCTCCCATTTTCGTACTTTTTAAGGACACTATAAATATTGGAAAGTAGGTTACCCAGCAAATACACCCCTTCATCTCTGATTTTATCTGCAGTACAGCGAATGGGAGCTGGTATATCACTACTGTCCACATCAATGTCATGTAATGGAATGAGTCTTGGATAGAAATAGACCACAGAGGAAGGGAGATCCATAATTGAAACTGCTTGCATAACAAATGAACGATCATCTATTGTCATATCTGAGCCTGAAACATGAACAAGCGAACATTAATTAATAAAAAGTAATACAAGTTTTTTCAAATACAATCAAGTAATTCATGTTATATAAAGTCCATAGTTTTGGAGCCATCCATAAATAATGTAACGCAAAGTTGGAGTATTCTGAAGACCCCCTCTCCCCCTGTAATGCACCCATAATGTGCGCTTGAACCTCCTAAATAATTATGTAACATTTGCAACAACATCCCCACAGTAAAAACAATTTGTATTTATTCTATTTTGGTTATAACAATTGTATTTATTGTAACAACTTTTAATTCCTTCAATTTGTTTTTAAAACAAATTAATTAGTTAATATTTTAATGTTTTAGCATAAAACTCAAAAAGGAAATGTTTCAATAAATGTTGAAATATGTTTAAGAAAGTGCTATGTAACACAAAACAAATAACCCCCTACTCCTATGTAAAGCAGCCTCAAACGCCCTTCCCACCTTTTTGGGTTACGTACTTTATGGACCACCCCATTCATTTCCTCTTCATTTTTTAAGGACTTCCTGTTTACATTTTGTAAATCCTTTAATTAGGTTTAAATACTGTTCATACAATGTAAGTAACAAATAATAAAATGTAGCCTGAATATTTTCAAATCTGCCCATACCACATAATTAACATGCCACAGAATAAGTCGATCTACATACTTCCAGAGGCTTATCTACAATATGGCAAACATGGCAAATGCCTTGGGCACCCCTCACAAGGGGTGCTATTTAGAGTTCACTGGCTAACACAATAACCTTATTTTCAGGTAACCTAACAGGGGCGCAAATTCTGTTTGCCATGGGCACCTGAATATCTGAATAGATACACACTTCACACATTTCCTTTGTTTAGAAACATTTGAAGTTCCCATCTAATGAAGTCACAGGAAAAATGGCATTCAGATGAAAGTGAGGAAAACCTTTCAAATACTCGATAAATGCAAAAAATAGTTTTTCATAAAATGAATGCTGAGCATGCATTTATATCAACTTTTGCTACAACCTTGTAATTTTGAATGCTTAAACCTACAGTTTACTATAGAATTGGTCGAGTTTTGATAAAACCCAATTTAAAGGGAAGATAAAATGGGTCAAAATATTCTAAAACAATATATAACCTACACTGAATTTCTTTTGAATTTATTGGGCTTTGAAAAATACTCCTCTATTAAGCCAACAGTAAGTTACTAAATTTTTAATTGTTCATTCAGTAAATACTGTAATATTGTTGAGACAAATAAAAATAATGCTGTGATAGGCATAATTGATTTTTAACAAGGGTCAAGTACAGTTTTCAAGTGAGATATACATTTGATCTTTTACTATTACATATTGGATCCCCAAGTTAGTTGCATTCAAATGAAACTGAAAGTTAGCTGGTGATACAGCTCTATTGTTTAATAAATGATGAAGTATCAATGCCAACGTAAGGAAAGTATTTAAAGAAACAGAAAGAGGTGACGCAGTTTTCTGTATTTTCCACATATGGGATAAATTATTGTGATTTTGACAATGATTATCATGTTTTGTTTCATTGACAATAATTATCATGGTTTGTAATGAAAACACTCAGAAAGTACAACTAATAGAACTAATACTATTTTCCCAAAATAGTTTCAATGAAAATGAACTTACCTCCTGACACAGCATCACTCTTCAAAATGCAGTTAACATACAATGGTAGCAATTTCATGCATTCAGGAAGAATAAGTTGCCCAGCAGATGATGGACTAGCACAATTTTTACGATAGCATGCTAGCATTTGGGCACATCTATTAACCAAACTGTCTTTTACTTGTTTTGGAGAGGACTCAAGCAGACGAAATACAACTGAGGACATAAAAATTAGAATATATAAGATCAATTTTAATTTATATGCAATTGTACATCTGGCTTGAAGGGAAGGATCCAGGCTTCTTGAACAATGCATGATGGCTGGGTCTAACGCATCATGCCACAACATCAAGGTCATCAGAAATATCACTATCCAAATCCAACAATTACATACCCCTCACACATTCCTGCATTACCCAGACGGACCAGAAATGAAAATATAGATTGAAAGGTGATACATGGTAGGTTGGAAAGCGAACCAAGTCTACATTGGAATTGAACTCGCAACCTGCTGAACTTGGTTCACTATTCCACTCTTGTCTTAGCATTCTTGACAACATAACCAACTTTATATGCATAATTAATACCACATTAAATGCTTTTACTTCTAGATTACTTACAAGAATTGCAAAAGTCCCATATATTATACACAATTGAATATTGAATCATAAACTGCATTTTATAAGCGATAAATCTCTCTCTCTCTGTCTGACTCTCTATTATATATACATTAAAACTCTAACCTACAACATCAAAATTAAGTAATTAATTTAATGAATTGACGAGGAGAAATATCTTCAATTGACCATGGGAAAAGTTGAAGAAAATATTGAATAGCAAACCACACATTTAAAAAGAAATACATTATTTCTGAAAATAAAATTGTACTATGCACTATGTAAAGTACTTATATAGATGTAACAGTAAATTTTAATATGTTTAAAAAAAAATACTAGATTTTTAAATGAACAAATTTGAACCAATTAAATGTATTTTGATTATTTAGGGTTTTTGACTTCCCAAGGACCTTCCCTGTAATTATGCTGGATAATGAAAGTTCTTCAGTTTATAGATTTCTTCATTAGTTCCAAAGTAAATGCAGAATGTTTGTTAATTAATTTCTTAATCGCTGTAAGGAAGTTATTTGTTTTGCTGTGGATTAGGGTTCTGTTTTTTTACTATACATATTCTTGCCAAGTCATCCCTGTGACTTGTTTATTTAGCAATAATTATTTGATTATCTAAGGGTATGTTTCACTAATAAATTAATAAATAATTCCCCAATTTTGCAAAACTTGAAAAAACAATAAAATCTGATTTTAACATTCCTCAAATTTACATTTTCCTGCCATTTATGTCATTTTCTATTGGTCTCATTGCAATGTCTGTTATTGCAATACATTCCCTTCCTGCTGTTCACAATTTGATGTGAACAATACTCAATGCTTGATTTATAAAATTTTATGTTCTTGAACAGTCACCAAAGTTCTTATTAATTTAATAGAAATAATTTTATATTTATAATACATTTAATAATTATTCCCAAAGTACTGGAACACCAGTCCATTGTGTTCTGCCAGAAATCAAGCCCTGACAATACTTAATATAAATTTGTTTTTCTCCATAAATTAACAATTTTCTCAGCATGCAACAGTTTTTAAAATTAATTTAGTCATAAGTCATTGTCATGCTGTTTCCAGTCTTTTGAATTTGATTTTGCTTTGAATTGCTGTCTCATTATTTCTCAGGAGGCAAAAAGGTAAGAAGAGGGTGAAAATACAATTGCATCAAAGAAAAAACGAAGATCCTGGGCAATGTAGATTCACATGTGGAATTCACTATCATTTAGCAAAGGAACTTAAATATTTGATCTCCACATTGAACCAATTCCAATGAAAAACCATATGAGCATTGAAATCAAAACAAAACACAGGTGTAATTTTCGAATTTTATTACTTCCTGTACATCACTTCGGGCGAAGAAGCAGAAAAAGAAGATGAAGCAGAAGAATATAAAGATGAAGATGAAGATGATGAAGAAGAAGAAGAAGATCAACTTTACATGCATTTCTCAAACTTGGAACTGAATTGAATTGAATTAATGCCTTATTTTACGTGGCGAGGCTCAGGCCATGAGGCCTGCTCTTCCATGTCACCACAATGTTGGTGTAGAATCAGGAAGTCACTAGCATTCCTTATGAACAGCGAATGCACTGCAATCATGATGGTTGGCTTGCAGGCTAATACTCTGACAGCCTAAAATTGGATGTGATTGCAGGCTCATGCATGACACAAGGTCATCATAGTTTGCACCACAATTCTGTCAAGTTACAAATTTGCATTTTACTTCATCTGTATTCAAAAAAATATATTTAAAGTATAGCAATTCTTAAAAACATTCTTGGAGCTATGACTCGCAACTCACCCAACCTTCTGAACATTATACAAGAAAAGAAATTGTCAAAAAACAGCTGTGCAGAAATCATGCGTTTCTCAGCAAAATGACATTAGAAACTCTTATTCATCTAATTCAGGAGATGGTCACAATAAATAAATAAATATTTATATATTTATTTATTTATTCAAAACCCCATTCCATTAAAGAAAAAAAGGCTTTTTACCTTGTTTTGAGAAAAAGTTCACAATACTGTCCAAGTCACAACTTCGATACAAGTCAGCCATCTGTGAACATGTCTTAAAAGAAAGATTCAGAACTCTCAATCGCCGCTGTCCTCCACATGACGTGTACAGCAAAGCTACTTGAACATACACCCCATCTTCTTCAGTCAGTTTATCATCATGCTTAATTTCAACAGCAACTGCCTTTCAACAGAAAAACAAAACCCCAACATTGTTAATGCCTTAATCTTAAAAAAAATAGGCAAGAATAAGAAAGAGAACTGAATAAATAAAAGAGAATGGGATCGAACAATAAAATATTCAGAAATTTTTTAAAAGAGGGCATTTTATCCAAAACTATTCTCTGAAGTTTGAAATTTACAACAAAAAACATTTCAATTAGTATTATTTTCAAAATTTTGCTTGTGCAATTGCAATCATTCTAATTAAATGCACATTAGAAAAGAACATTTTACATTCATTTAATATTATGCTCAAAAGAGAAGTATTAAGTGTATCTCTTGTAAAGCGAAGCAAAAATACTGAAACAATGCAACTCACTTTATCACAGTCAATTGAAGCCAGTTCCATATCTGTAGTGTTAGACATAAAGAAATGACCATAAAAATCAGTTGCTCGAACTCCAGTTGATGTTCGCACTCGCATTATAGAATCAAATGCTATAGGGCGACTAATATTGTTCTTTATGTCAGCTATCAGGCGATCGCCATCTAAGTCAGCCTGCAATACATTTTTTTATTCAACAACATTACTTCAAATGCTAGATAAGCAATATCAGATAGAACGAGAAGTGAAAAAGAAAAATATTCAGATGAGATATACACAAGAATAACACATAATATTACACAACTGTAATTAATGACAGAAGTGAAATAGTTGATAACTGATTTTTTCATTTAAAACATCTTAATTTCCTTTTATGAGTATATGATGATTAATAAACATGAGTCTTTTCTTAAGAATATTTCGACTAATACCAATACAGATATCTAACCAACTTATTTCATCAATTAAGAATAACTTCCCATGACCCAATATAGTCATTTATTACACGTCCCTCCTTATAAATTTCAGACCATACACAAATGTAGTAATTATGAAAAATAGAAAATAGGCTATGCAAATGTTATTTCATCTAATTTACATCCTGCATAAAACATAAAATACCACTCTCTATGTGAAACACTTAACAAGTTCAATGAAATTGACTAACCTGAAAATATGTGTATTTAAAAATTTCACCTCCAGTTAAACGACAAACTTGTCCAATTGTAGCAATATCAATGTACGAATTGTTGAAAACAAACAAATCTACACTGCATCCAGCCCCAACACAATCTTGACCAAGGTTATTGTAAGTAGTAACTTGTGGTGCTGCAAAATAAAAGAAAAACCCTTACAACACCTACATATTCAAAAAAGTTTTAAATGAGAAAAATCCTACGTAGTACATTGAACATCTTGTTATCAAACTTTACGATTTACAGAAACCATTAACTCTGACAATTTACAGAAACC